>LPNX010038959.1:75715-89297 GCA_001517045.1 Pseudotsuga menziesii | reverse complement strand
GGGGGGGGGGGGGGGGGGGGGATTCTTCTTCAAGTCAGATTTGAGATCTGGTTACGACTAGATTAGGATTAAGGAAAAATATGTTAAAAAAAGAACCTTTAGGACTCGATACGGGCATTATGAATTCATAGTAATTCCTTTCGGCTTGACCAATGCCTATGTTGCTTTTATGTTCTTGATAAATAACATCTTTAACAAGTATTTGGATCAGTTCATGTAAATATTCATTGGAAATATCCTAATCTACTCAAGGACAAAAGAAGAACATCAATAGTACTTAAGAATCATGCTACAAACCCTAAGAGATAACTAGCTGTATGCTAAGTTTGAGAAATGTGAATTCTTCAAGAAATAAATTTAGTACTTAGAAGATGTCATCTCAGAAAAATGGATTGCGGTAGATCCATAGAAAATAAAGGAAATTTTGGAATGTCTGTGCCTAAGGATGTCACTGACATTCAATCTTTCATGGGACTCATCGAGTACTACCGGAGGTTCATCCAAGGGTTCTCAAACATATCATGTACTATTACTTCCTTACAAAGGAAGGGGGTAAAGTTTGTATGTTCTATGAAGTATCAGGAGAACTTTGAAAATTTAAAAAGATTGTTAACCATAGCCCTGATCTTGACGGTGGATAACCCCTATAAAGACTATACAGTATGTACTAATGCTAGCAGGGAGGGATTGGGGGGGTTATAATCTCAAGAAGGGCATGTGGTATGTTTTGAATCTCACAATTTGAAGGATCATGAGTGAAATTATGTAGTGCATGATATAGAATTGGAAGCAGTAGTGCATGCCGTAAAGATGTGGCGTTAGTACCTATTAGGGAAAAAGTTCATTTTATTAACAGATAACACATGTGTAAAGAATTTGCTTGCTCATTGATATGGATTTATGGGTGAAAAAAATGAAAGAGAATATACAGAATCATAATAATAGACATTTTACAAAGATAACAAAGATACAGTAAACACATATTGTATTAAATGGCGAAAATAGAACAAACTGTAATACAATTGCTAGAATGGTGGTAGCTATCTCTGAGAAGAGATGTGGCTGCTACGCTCATTCGTGCCAAGATGAATACAAAATGAGGCCAAAGGGGCCTATTTATAATAAGAATGAGGTGAGAACCCCAAAATTCCAAAACGTAACCCTAGAAGATGAACCGTCATAAAGTTTACGGCCCCAAGGTGGTAAGTTGAACAATCAACTTCCTGGGGTCATAACTTTTTCATACGATCTCCGATTTGGGCGTTCGATAGCTCATTGGAAAGGTCGGAAAAATGTATTCCAAAATGGCAACCATTTGGCCCCAAATATCCAAAAAACGTCATTTAGAGCCTCAAAACGGTCCCGAAAGTTTAGGACTCGAAAAACTGTAGAAAAAAACTAGGAAACTACCACAATGGACAATTGTTTTGAGCCAGTGGAATAGGTGGGTGGCCACCAATCTCTATCTAGATCAATCCTCCCTCCTTAGGAAGTGATGGTCTCCATTGTTTCAAATCCTATATCATATCTTGAACTGTGTGTTGAGTTGATCTCCTGGTGCGACATTTGCTGAAGTGAAGAGGCTGCTTTTCTTTGGCATCCCGAGATGGTTGTAATTTTTGTGTGGATGATTTGTTTTTGGATGAGCACCTTGAATGCATGGCCTTGCATTGTAGAGGTACTCGGATATATGAGGAAACAATGGCTCTGTCTTCTTCTTGTGTCTGATGAGCAGAGACACCCTGTGCAGAGGGTGTGGAGGTCTCTGTGATCTTATGTTCTCCTTCAGACGCAATTGTGAAGAGGAATAATTTCTGATGTGGGAGATTATCTTCCTACCTTGCAAGACTTTGTTAGGTGCAACGGTCTTTGGTATTTGATAGAGTTGTCCTCCCAAAGTGACAATGACACTGCGAGGCCGTGACTCATTTACAGTATGACGCTTCCACATATATGGTTGTCCTAAAAGAACATCACAGAATTCAAGTGGGGCCACATCACACAGTACCTCATCTTGGAAAGGCTTGATACCATATGGTAGGAGGCATTGTTGATTAATGCAGATACCTTGTCCTTGGCTTAGCCAACTGATGCTGTAAGGTTGCGGGTGTGGTGTTCTCAGAAGCTCCAATCTCTTGACGACTTCTGCTGAGATTAGGTTCTTTTGGCTGCCATTGTCAACAAAAAAATGTAGAGGCATTCCCTTCACCCACATTTGTGAGTGGAATAGGCACTCCTCTGCCTCTGACTCTTCAAGATCCTCTAGTTGAATCTGTACGGTAGCAACAGTGGTAGTGGGGTCTGCATCAATGATCTGCCTCCCATTGTATGTGGCTATGGCATTGGGTTCGGAATCAGAATCAGGATCTGATTCTAAATATTTGATCTCGGCCACTAATGAATGCTTTGAGCGACATTCATCAGTGTTGTGCCAAGGGATTTTATGAAATTTGCACCACTTTCCAGTGTCCTTCTTTGTCTTTCGATCTCCCTTCTTTGCTTGTGGCAGGGACTGGTTGTTGTTTTCTTTTACTGTGTTCTACGGGCCATGGTTTCCCTTGCCTTGCTTCTGCTGTGGATTCGTAGGTCCAGAGTCTCGCTTGTCCTTCTGTCGAAATTTCTCCTCGATTTTGACAGCATATCGATAGGCGGATCCAAGTGAAGAGATGTCAAGGAAGTCCATATTAGTTCGTATGTACCGATGTAGACCACTACGATATTTCAGAATCAAGTGCTACTCGGAGCCCTTGATACCCAGCTTTGTATGCAAGGTATGAAAGTTATTGGTGTACTCCAACACCGTCTGGTCCCTTTCTTGATGCAGAATGGTCCGTTTTGTGTACTGGTCATCATAGTTTGCCATAGGGTAATAGTATTCCTTGACGGCATCTATGAAAGAGACCCAAGTGGGAATTGTTTCAAACATTCCAGACTCATCTGATGAGTTTTGCTCACAATAAGTACCCCACCAATTTTGGACATGGGGGACTGCCTTAAGGAGCGCAAAGGTGATCTTTTCTCTATCGAAAAAATTGTGGATAGAGAAATACCCTTCTAGAACATCCAACCAATTATCCAAGGCATCTACATTGATATTGCCTTCAAATAAAGGAATATCAAAGTTAACTTGTACCTTGAAGGGAGTTGCATCCCCGAACCGACTGCTTGTTGAAGATGCACTTGCCGTGGCTGACATTCATAGAAGGATTTGGGTGAAACTATCCATCATCTTGTTCCTCTGTCACTCGAGGGATTCCTCGAGCAATGACTTGATAGGATCTCCTGCTCCATTGTCTCTCTTTTCTTCCTCCATGGGAGGTCATTTGGGACTGCGAGAATGATCAAGTGAAACTAGTTCAAGACCAAACTCTCTATACTCGAAATTCATCAAGGACATGCACCGAGAAATAATCAAAGAGCAGATTGCTCTGATACCACTGATCCGGATTTATGCGTGAATGAAATGAAAGAGCATATACAGAATCATAATAATAGACATTTTGCAATGATAACAAAGATACAGTAAACACATATTCTATTAAATGGCGAAAAATAGAACAAACTGTAATACAATTGCTAGAATGGTGGTAGCTATCTCTGAGAAGAGATGTGGTTGCTACGCTCATTTGTGCCAAGATGAATACAAAATGAGGCCAAAGAGGCCTATTTATAATAAGAATGAGGTGAGAACCCCAAAATTCCAAAACGTAACCCTAGAAGATGAATTGTCATAAAGTTTGCGGCCCCAAGGTGGTAAGTTGAACAGTCAACTTCCCGGGGTCATAACTTTTGCATACGATCTCTGATTTGGGAATTCGATAGCTCATTGGAAAGGTTGGCCAAATATATGTCGATGGCAACCATTTCTCCCCGAATCTCCAAAAAACGTCGTTTAGGGCCTCAAAACGGCCTCGAAAGTTTAGGACTCGAAACACTGTAGAAAAATAACTAGGAAACTGCCACAATGGACAATTGTTTTCAGCCAGTGGAATAGGTGGGTTGCCACCGATCTCCATTTGGATCACTCATCCTAGACTCAATGCTAGAAAAGCATGATGTATAGCCTTCTTAAGTGATTTTGACTTTGAAGTGAAATGATATCAAGGGTAAGGAAAATAAAGTGGCTGATGCACTTAGACGAAGAACTCATGAAGTGTATGAGATCACTGTAAGTCAACTAGAAGGTGATTCGTTGAGAAGAGTAAAAATAGCTAGCATCCATGATGTTGAATATGGAAATATATTGAATAAAATGCTGATAGAAGAGGTGAACTTGAATGGGAGAGAGTTCAAAGTAGACCAGAAAGGATTGATTTGGTTTAAAAGAAGAATATACATGCCTGATGTTGCAGATTTAAAATTGTTTATTTTAAATGAAATGTCCAAAACGCCTTATGCAGGACACCCTGGTTACCAAAAGATGATAACAGCCCCCAGGAAGAAATTATTTTGGCGTAAATTGAAGGAAGATCTAGATTACCTATTGAAATGTTTGGAATTTCAATAGGTGAAGGCTGAACACCAACATCCAATAGGTTTGTTACAACTCTTACCAATTCCTGAATGGAAATGGGAGGTAATATCTTTGGATTTCATCACAGGTTTTCCTTTGACTAAAAAAAAAACATGATTCAATTATGGTTTTAGTTGATAAATTAAGCAATTATGCTTAATTTATACCTTTGAAATTGACTTATAAGGATATCAATGTTATAGAAATATTCCCGAAGGAGATATTTCGACTTCATGTAGTTGTAAAGATGGTAATTTCTTACCGGGATGTCAAGTTTACATCAAAATTTTGGAAGTTATTGTTTGTAGGGTTGGAAACCAAGATAAACTTTATCATTAACTATCACCCTGAAACAGATCGACAAACAAAATGAACAAAACAAGTCATTGAGTACAGGTTAAGGATGTATGTCATGGAAAGATCCACTAAGTGGGAAGACTATCTGCATCTGGCAGAGTTTGCATACAATAATGGATACTAGGCCTCTTCCAAGATGAGCCCATTTGAAATCCTATATGGAAGGAAGTGTACTACCCCTGTGAGTTGGGATAGCCCTATGGATTGTTTGATTGTAGGACCTAAAATGTTGCAAGACATGGAACAAACTGTTCAAGAAATACAGAAGAATTTTAAGGTGGCTCCAGATCGCCAAAAGAGTTATGCCGATTTGAAAAGACATCATAAAGATTTTTTGGTTGGAGACCATGTTTACCTCTGAGCCAATCCCAAAAAGAGCTCCCTAAAACTAGGAAGCTACACCAAATTAGTACCATAGTTCTGTGGAACCTTTCAAGTATTGGAAAGGATTGGACCCGTGGCATACAAGATTTCTCTTCCATCACACTTAAGAATTCATAATGTTTTTAATATTTCATTACTGAAGAAATATGTATATGATTCCACTCACATCATTGATTAGAATGTGGTACAGGTGGAACCAGAGGGAGAATTCTAGGTGGAACCTATGCGCATTATGGACAGGAGAGTAACTGTGCTTCGAAACCGAGATGTCTCTTGGGTTAAGGTGTAATGGAAACACTTTAGTCCGGAGGAGGCAACCTAGGAATTAGAAGATGCACTACGAAATAAGTACCCAGGTCTATTTCCAGAAAGTATGGAAGATGACTGAGAACACTGTGGATAGTGTTACAATAAAGGGGAAAGGATGTAATATCCCCCAAGTGATAAAATTTATTTGTAATATTTTGTTGAAATGCTGTTTTATTTTTGAATGTGATTGGAGGACCTGGAATATTCCAATCGATCCTTGGAGGAAAAATGTAACTAAAATGTTTTGCTAGTAATAAAACAATATGAATGATAGGGACAACCATGTTGAAGGAGGAAACTATGCATGCGAGGGTGGGGGACATGAAGGGTCACTCTTAGGGAAGTTACACCAGGTGTGGGAATTCCAGTATGGAGATAGAACCACCCTGGGGAATCAAAGAGGTAGTGGAGCATAAATTCCTAGGAGAATTGGCCGTTAGCTGCAAAATACCTAGGAAAAACAAAAATGATGAATAAAGAAGCATATTCTAGGAGGCGAGATGTCGTAGAGTATGTTGGAAGAAGGATTCGCTTGTTGTGTGAGCAATTTGTGTTAGGAAATTTGAATAGGAGTAATTTCTGGGTGAACACTCTGTGTTAGGAAAGGGATTTCTCATTGGATAACGGAACTGAGTTTGACTGTCACCACTCTCGACATGCATAGTTTAGTTCGAGGGTGATTGAGGACAGAGAGATATATGCCTAATCTATGTTTGGGTGGAATGTGGTTGTTCCCTTCTTATTGCAGTTCATTTTACAATAGGTTCCATTACTGAGTATTGTTTCTGCAAACCTATTGAGCTCAGGGTATGTAAGTTTATGTTAAATATGTTTTTAATATCAATGAAATGATAAAATAACATCTTAGATTTAATGACGCTTATGAATGGGTGTACTCATATGATGTTTGGAATGATTGTGCCTTGCATTTGGTAAAATGACAACCCAAGTGGTTATTTGCATACTGCATGATTTCATTGATTGATGATCTTAGGAAACGTCGATGGATGTATGAATGCATGTTTTCCATGTTGTTGTAATGGTAAGAGAATTCCTTAAGTTTGATGATGAAATTATTGCTGTTAAATGGGTGTGTGTGCTCATATAAGTATTCTATGGTTGTTCTTAAATTCTGCATTGGTTATATCAATAATGTACTATGATGACGATTCCAGGCCCTTTGTATACAACCTTTAGATAGTATGATATGTGATTTAGTCGGTTCTAACTTTAGCCAAACCACTAAGTTTAACCAACCTGGCCTATGGTACCTCTAACACTCAATGAAGAGGGTTCTTCAAGTTTGCAATGAAATGGATTTCATAAGACTTCTATGTCGATTCTCTACAGTTAACTCACATGTTAGTTGAATCAGCAGAATTCTTGAGGACTTTCAGATCTAGATCGAGGGTGGACCCCAAATACAATAAGATGGATTTTATAAAAATTCGGTGCACAAAAGGAGATTATTAATCGGTGCTATTTGAGTCAGTGGAATAAATCATACCCGTTGATATTCTCCAAGACCTATCTATGTCATTGACCATAAAGGTGCTTTATCCATGATCACTTCTGGTTCTCATTGCTTATTAGGAGTTATCTCTTTTAGCAGAATTATTTTCGACCGTTGATATGACGATGTTGAACTTAGATCTATCAAATATGTACGTTCTTAACACTCTGTAATATTCACTGAAATTGATCATTGGAAGGATAAATTCCCCTTGCAACTCTAAGCTTATCGCTTCATTTCTATGAAATTAGAGTTTATCTATCAAGCATGCTTATATCGTTCTTGGTGAAAGTATTGTCTGGTGAATGAGTGCGTACTCATATGATCATGAATGCATTGGTTATGGGTTGTATTAATGGTATGATACACCTACTATGTTGATTCCCTACATTGGGTTTTTTCATCCTTATATGAGAAGTAATCTTGGTCAATTGGGAATGGTTATGACTAAATGGGATGCACAGACCATAAGAAGATCGAATGCACCTACTCTGTCTTTCAATCGACTGTAACTTGTAGGATTGTTTTAGTTTTTTGAAAGGGAAAAAAATTCTAAGGAAAATGTATGTTTTCTGCACCCCAAGAGTCTACAGCGGAAGGCAGAAATCAGAAGGAGGAATGAGGCCGAGCATTGGTTTCCATGATCTGGAGTCCGTATGCAGAAGTTGGAAGGAATAAAGAGGAAGGTGAACAAATGAAGGTGTCTTTTGTTAATTTTCTGATTTCTGTAGTCCGCAACAAAATGTAGAAAGGTGGAATGTGGAAGTCAGAGATGTGGATAAATGACTTCGTCGTTTGTCAAGCTTCTGATTTCCACAGTTCGCAGTGGAGGGCAGAAAGGAGAAATATGGAAGGAAAAGATGTGGATAAATGAATTCATCATTTTCAAGTTTTCGATTCCCGCAGTCTGTAGTAGAAGGCAAAAAGGTGGAATGCGGGGAGGAGATGTGGATAAATGACTTCATCGTTTGTCAAGCTTTCGATTCTCGCAGTCTGCAGCAGAAGGCAAAAAGGTGGAATGCAGAAGGTGGAAGTAGGTATAAATGGCTTCATTATTTGTCAAGTTTTGATTCCTGCAGTCCACATCGGAAGGCGGAACGACAGAATGTGGAAGGCAGAAGTATGGATAAATGACTCCGTCGTATGTTAGTATTTCAATTCTTGAATTTCGTAGTGAAAGGAGGAATGCAGAAGACGCTAGTTGGAAAGTCAGATTTAGTGAGGAAATGACTTTCTGGTTGCAGAAGTGGATTTAATTATGGAAATTAATGTTGTTTATTTTTATCTTAAGGATGAATTGTTATGAAAGGTTATAGCCAAATTTATGTGAAAGAAATTATATTTGCAGTTTTTTTATATATGCATTTAACATGTCACCTGAGTATGTTACAAAACATATATGGAAACATTATGATTTATCGATGATCGTCATTTTCGACATAGATGCCATATTTGTGAACATATTTTGGAAGAATATCTAGAAACAACTGGACACAAGACTCTCTTTGTTGATAACTTTCCATCTTCAGATAGACAGATAAAAGGAAGTTGTGAATCACTTGGTAGTAAAACTGCTCCGCATGTACAACCAAAAGCATCATTGGACATGGGATAAAAGTATCCCATACATACAACATAGTTACAATCATGCTCAACACACCTCTATGGAAAATATTCCCTTCAAGATCTGTTATGGATTTCAACCCTCAGTGCCCATGAACTTGATCAATTCATCAACATAGTCAAACGAAATGAACTCTGAAGGATGAGAAGTTGAAAAAGCATTGAAGTTTTGAGACCAAATCTAAAACATCTAGAAAAAACCATAGGAAATATTCCAATGAGCTTAATGTGAAAGCTAAGGATTGACACGATAAGAATCGTATTCCTCATTCATTTAAAATAAGGGATCAGGTCTAGTTGCATATAAATAAGGAACGCTTCACTGGTCCATACATAAAGATGAATCCTTTGCAATTTGGTTCATACAGTTTCGTTAGGAATATTGAAGAAAACACTTCTTAGCTCGACATTCCTTCATGCTTAGGTTTGCATCCAGTATTTAATGTGGATTTACTTTGACCATACCATGCACCACTATTGGAATAAAATGAATTCTAGACAACAAAACCTGAAGACATCCATCCTAATGTTCATTATCCTCTTCCTTGTGACACCTTTGTGGGATGATGCATACACCATACAAGGATGAACGCAATTACCTTGTTTCAAGTGGCTAAAGCTATACAACTCCCAACACAAGGAAAGTGGTACTCTTATACTGAACTGACCAACAAGTTTACTCATTTGAACGAGCAAACAATGGGGGGCCATCATTTCTTAAGGAAGGAGGAATGATCCACCCAATAGTTGGAATTTTTTGTCTACTTCGACAAGTTCAAAATCAAATTTTACAAGTCCAAACCTCGACAGGTTTTGTACCTTGACATGCATCGTCAAAATTTGCATCTCGACATGACTGCGATAGATTGTATCTATGTGTTCCAGTCGTCTTTAGGGGTTGAAATTTCGAACCGTTCTAAATTTTCTGTAAGTAAATGTAATAGGCAGACAACCCAAGTGTTCTCAACAATCTATATAAACATGTACACTATTGTAATATACAATCACAAAAAGCATATTTTGAATCATACATTAGTAATGAAATAATCGAGTTTGGTTCAAACTCTTGCATTTTGTTTGTGTATGTTTTCTATGTGTAGTGTATTTCCTTCTTTGTTTATTTTAATATGCTTATGCCATAAAAGTGCTCGATTCATTGAATCAAACTATTTTCCCTGTTGTACTCCTAGGCACCCGAATCACATGGAGGAACACCTAAGAAATGTTCTCATGTGTGGTTAAGGTTAGCATCAAATCCTAATCTTACATTATCCTTGATTCCTATCAAATGATTAATTAACTTGGTACATGAAGATAATCACAAGGGAATGCAAGGGTATTTTTTGAATGTGTCATGGAGGCACACAAATGTAGTGGTAAAATTTGTATGAGAGATCAAATAACATACAAACATGAGTGTAACAAAACCCAACCCCATGCTATCAATCCTTTTAAATGATATATTTTCATGGTACCTTAATATAGTCATGGAAGCATACAAAGGTAGTATCATCAAATGTGTGGGTGAGATCAATCTGAACACACAGAAGTGGATCAAAGAACACCATCATATTCTCCTAAAGGTCCATCAACTGATATATTTGTTTGGTGGGTTAAAAGAGTCATAGGGATACATAGATGTAGTGGTTTAATGTGAGGGTGATGTCAATTCATACTAATATGGGCATAAATCAAGGAAATCCCATCTCCATGTCCTTTTATAGGGCTACAAAATGTTATATTTCTCTAGTACAATAAGACCACCATGGGAGAATTTAGATATAGTGGCCAAATGTGTCAGTGAGGCCAACTTGTCTTGTATGCACACATAAGTGGACCAAATCCTTTCCCATGCCCTCCTAAAAAAGCTTGTTAAATAATTTTTTTTAATAATATAGTATTGTATGAAAGTAATTTGAATGTTGAATAATTTGAATGGTAAGATATTACATATATTTATGGCTAGGATGAAATTATACTACAATTTTTTTTTCAATTCTCCAAGAATTCTCATTCACTACATCAATTGTCAAATCAAATTAATTTTGAATGGATTCCAAAGAATTGTTATGAATTTGAGTAGCATAAGAAATACTTATGTTTACATATTGTATTACAACTTCTATAGCTCCAAACAAAATTGAGATAGAAAGAAATTAATTTAAGTATGCTACTAGGGATGTTCCTACACAAGAGAACATCTTGTTGTTGGTCATTCTCAGAGTGTATCCATAGCTAAAAATTATTACAGTACTTATGATAAATATTTTATGCTCTTGTTTAGAACTATCTTGAAGAATTAACATCACTATCTATTTGGTAAAGAAACAATCCATTATATGGATCAACATCCACTTACTTTTATAAACTCTCATTGAAAATATAGGACCAAAACCTCAAATGGGATTATGTTGATGGGAATATTTGATTTTTTTTCAATGTAAGAGGGATAAATTGATACAAAGTTTTAAAGTCAACCCTTATTCATTTGGTATAGCTACCCCTGATGGGTATGTGGGATCTATTGCGACTAAGAAACTATTGCTCATTGACAGGATACTTAGTCATTTAAATAGTTCCAAATACCTAAATGCATATTTAATCTATATGCATTGTAGTTTAAGAAATCTACAAAAAAAACTACTTAAACCATTTAATTAAAATTTATCCCGAGGGACTAATAAGAAACAGATCTAATGCATAAAGTAATGATTTTATTTACTAGTTTATTAAAAAAATAAACAATAATGTTTAAAATCACATCAATATTTTGAAATCAAGAAAATATTAATTATCAATGATCCTAAACATAGCACTACAAATTAGATTTGTAATTGGTTTATTCGACCAAATAAGAAAAAATAAACACACAAAATGAGTAATTTATTTATTTATTTGATCTATATTCAACTATAAAAGAATGGAACAATCTGACAGGAAATTATTGAATAGGTGAAACACTTTTCCATATTATTCCTCAGGTTTCGATTCCTCTTGCATAAGAATATTACAAATCTTTAATATATATCCAAGGAACATTCATTGGCATAATCTCCTTATTTATTCTTTCAAATACAAATGTTAAAAAAGAAGCTACAACTCTAAGGGAAAATCCCCTCGTCTCTATGGAGATCCCCACCGAAAACATGTCCATTACAAATTCAAAATAGATTTTTATACAAGACATAAAATCAAAATCCCCTGAACACATGGCAACTAACACTCTCAAAATAGAAGAGTTTAACCACTTTGATCCATATTCACTAGAAAATATACCTATTTGTTATGATTATCCATCATTTCCATCAATTTAATCATACACTACATACTCAAGAAAGAAATTATGCATCACAAGTGTATGGATGAATATGTATATTTTCAATTTGTTGCCTCCACGTGATCATGGTTTCTTTGCAACTGTATTAGATATTGATTTGTTCACGCACGGTTAGTGGTGAATGGCTCTGGCACAAATTTTTTCATAAGGCTCAAGATGCTGATGGATCCAATGTATAACATCGATCTAAATGTTCATGTGAATTAGCGATGAATTTCTTTGGCGTAATCTTGCTCATACTCGATATGCTGATAAAGTTCTAATCCAGACAACCATGTAAAATATTGGGATGAATATTCACTCACAGTTAGTGGTGAAAGGCTCTAGCATAGTCTTATGAATAAGGCTCTAGGTGTTGAGTATTTTCTAGGAGTATGAGGCTCCAAACATTGACATCCTCACCAAGTGTAACGGCTTGGCATGATTCATAATATTTCCCTCACTAAATGGGAGTGTTGATGTTCTCCATGGTTCCAACATTGGGAAATGTTTTTACAGATCATTCTCCCATATTGGCCATGTGTATATTGAGCAATAGTTGATCAAGGATGGCCTTGTTGTATCCCTAATTAGTAATGGTCGACCAGTATCGACACAAATTTTTTTTTATGTGGGTTTAATCAAATGTTAAAATGGAAACATATGAGAAAAATGGCTCTTAGATGATCAACATGGTGATCCCGCTGCTTCAAATGAGCAGGCAGGTTGTCAAGATAAGGTTCCACGATGTGGTTAATATCATGGAAATAATATGACATGGTGTGTTGAAACGTAGCACCAAAAATTTTCAAGTCAAAGCGGAATTTTCTATAGGAGAAGGTTCCCCATGGGTGGATGAAATCCGTCTTGTGCTGATTTGATGGGAGTATCTCGATCTGATTGGAGCCAGAGAATCGATCCATAAATTAAAAGATGACACTCCCAGCACATTTGTTGATAATTTGATCGATGTAAGGGGTGGGGAAGTTTTTCTAGGCCAAGCTCGATTCAAATTCTGAAAATCAATGCAAAACCTAATACTACCCTACTTTTTATTGACAGGGAATATGTCAGACACCCATTTAGTCAAGGGCATGGGGTAAATGAAACCAACCTTAAGAATTTTATCAACTTCTTCCTTGATGGTTGTTTCTTTTCTCGGCAGGGATGATTTTAGGGGATAATTATAGCCCAATGGCTAATTTTAAGGGTTACCCAAAAAAAAGTGGGCAAATTTTTATATTAAAATGTTATTATTTTATTTAATAAATTTTCCCATTATTTATTTTGTATATAGCTATCCCAAGGGGTGAATCCGCGGACCTGGGTAACACTTTTTGGCAAGCGCATTTCGGAAAAAACAGAAAAAACGCACCTCGGTCGAGGGCTTGTTAATCCCTCGACCGAGGTTTTATCAAGCCCTCGACCAAGGTATCTAAATACCTCGGTCGAGGTATTTAAATACCTCGACCGAGGTATTTAGAGCTTTACAAAACCTCGATCGAGGTCTTTTTAATACCTCGACCGAGGTATTTAAATACCTCGGTCGAGGTTTATACCTCGGTCA
>LPNX010038959.1:0-75434 GCA_001517045.1 Pseudotsuga menziesii | reverse complement strand
TCGAATGTGGTCACTTTCGAAAAATAATAAATAATTGTATAATGCGAAAATAATTAACAAAAAAATATGCACATCACACTGCATTTTATGTAGATCATGATCATATATTTATTTTTTTTAAATTATTAATGCAAGATTGAATTACTCTACGTGGACACGAGCCACTTATTAGCTTCTTCAAATTTTTAAGGTCACACAGTTCATTAAATGAAAAAATTCACACATTAAATGACATCGGAATATTTAAAAAAAAATATCACTATGAAGCCAACATAATATTCTACAATTTGTTTTTTTACTGCAAGTCAAAATTCACATGGCATATATGCGTTTTGAGGGCTTCTATCTAGCACATGAGTAACAAATCAGGTTTTCATCGCCAAATTTGGCCAAAAAGTGTTACCCATCTTCATGGAATCACCCCAAGGTAAATCGCATTCATCCCGATTTAGGGAAAATCTAGAAAAGGAATATTAGCCCACGAAATTATTTATTTTTGCCCACATTCGCCTGAAATTTTCCATCTGCAAGGAGATATTTGCCCAAATTCGCCTGAATTTTTCCATCTGCAAGGAGATATTTGCCCAAATTCGCCCAATTTTTCTGATTGGGAGGAGAAATGAAGATTGTTTGCGGGATTTATGGATAATAGTTTGAAAAATTGGTATTTCGCCCAGGATTTATGGATAATACGATTAAAAATTTGCTATTTCGCGGGATTTATGAATATTTCTATAAACTGGTCTTACTTCGACCTCGATTGGGGTAAATTGGACATAGTTCATCCTGGATTTGGATTTGTGGACAATTATTTGAGTAAAATGTGGAGATTTAATCAATTGGGGAAGTTTTTTCACTGGATTTGGTCCATAAATTTAGTCAAGTAAGGAAGTTTTTTACCTATATAATGGTGCAAGAGTCAGGACTCAGGCTCAACATCAAGCTTGATTTCTATTGAAAATCGGTCTTTACAGTGGCTGAGTGGATTTGTGGGAAGCAATTTCAGAAAGTTTCTTCTATCTGTACTGTGCAGGCTTTTTACAGGTTAGTTTCTTAAATCTTCTTCTATTTGCAGGCTTTTTATAGGTTAGTTGCTGTGAGCACTCAACCTTGTTGCTAGACCACAACTTGATGGGATTTTCCTCATTGGATATTATTATTTGGCACTCTGTTGGTTTTAAATTTTATTATGGGTGTAAGTTATAGTATTCAAGAGCCATGGAGCTCATTAGCAATTATTTTCCAGGGCACATGGTACAGATTCATAGATTTCTTCGCTTTTCCTTCTATTTTTCTTTTCAAGAATATTCACTTTTCAATCCCACGATTTATTCAAAGGACCAACGACACCTCCCATTACAACTGAAAAACCATAAGATTTTTTTCCACCTCGGGAGTCGGGGTTTTGTACCCACCACTGATATATATCATACATTGCATCTCCTAGATGATAGAAGTCATGACTCGTCCCTTGTTCTATTTTGAGAAGGAACAAGGATTTTTTTCTAACTCGAGAGTCAGGGTTTTGTACCCACCAACGATATATATCATACATTGCATCTCCTGGACAATCGAAGTCGTGACTCATCCCTTGTTCTGTTTTGAGAAGGAACAAGGAGAAGCAGAAGAAAGTAAGATCGGTCTTTGACTCAGGGAAATCCAGTCTTGTTTCCTCAGTGTTTTATCTGCTTACATTACAATTGACTAAGTGGACCCACTTCAGTTGATTTGATTGATTCAGTTCCAAGATTTGTAAATGGGATGGAGTAGCTTGCTCATAAATAGTAGTTTTTCTCATTAATATATGAAACAATGTCACCCTAGGGGGCAGATATCAGTGGTAAGGAGTCCCATAGGAATACATCATAAATGTATAGAGCTTCAAATCTGTTTTGGATTCATTACCATGCCCATCTAATTTGCTACATTTGTTATATGTTCTTTTTTTTTATAAGTCTAGCTAGTATGGGATATATGGTGCTGTAAGCAGAAATACTTTCTATTATATATGCTTATTAATTCGGAGTTCACCCTACTTTTCCATTACGTGAAAATGATGGCCAAGCTAATAGAGGAACATATCTCTGATTTCAAGGAGGCTTTCAGTTTGTTTGGAAGTCCTCCAACAGGCCATTTATGCACTATGTCTACCCATCGATTTGTGGGTGGTAGCTTGAAATCATCAATAGATTGGTCCCAAAAAGCTTAAAAAACTATGTTCAAACCTCTTGGTGAACCTTGTTTCCATGTCCAACAAAATACTCAATGGAAAACCCCAATACTTACAACATTTTTGAACAACTTTGCAACTTTTTCCACAACACAAGGTATCTTCATTGGCATGAAGATGGAATACTTGGAAAATATGTCCCCAACCACAACGATTCCAGTGTACCCTTGCAAATATGACATATGGGTGATGAAATCCATAGAAACACTTTCCTAAGGTCTCTTAGACACAACAAAGTTTGTAATGGGCCAGCCTTCATTCATATATCTTCCTTGTCTTGTTTGTACAGAAGACAAGTCATGGCATACTATTCTACATCCTTGTGCATCTACTCATAATAGTATCCTCTCTCCAACAATGCCATCATTATTCATTGTCACTAGGTGGCTATCCCAAGGCAAATCATGGCATGCATTTAAGAGCTCCTTCCTGATATTTGATGACTTAGATATATAGATATGGTTTCCAAAGTACATAAGCTGTTTGTCTACCCAAAACTTCCTTACATTACCCTCATTCACCTGCTTCATGATGTTTATCATTGATGGGTCTCAATGCAATCCATCCATGATCTACACATGCAAGTCAGTAAAAACCTACGCATGCCATCATGTTGGCACCGGCAACTCGTCTTCCTCTAAGGATGTGAGTTGTGCCTGTTTTCTCAAGGAATCAAAATTTGCATTAAGTTTGTTGATACTATATGGTCATGTTGAATTCTTATACCAAGAAGTATTGCCCACCTTTATTACTTAGGTAATTGTTTTAGTTGTGTCACAATGTAGCTTGTTGCAACGTTGTCTATATTCACAATGAATGGTTTACCCCAAATAATGCCTCCATGCTTGTAGGAAATGCACAAATGTAGTCATATATTTTTCATGAATGGGGTGCCTCCACTTCCAATCCTATAGCTTCATATTATCATAGGATACAGGATGACCCTCCTGTGATCAAACTTCTCCAATGGAAAATTTTTAGGCATATGTCTACACCTCAAACAACTGCTCAAAGTCTAGCATCTTTAGCACAAGTGTAAGCTTCAGGTTGTATATGCTATAGCCCACGACCACTCCTTAAACATCCTTGGGCTGCTTGTTCAGTGCCTTTGCCCCTCCTCTAGGTCTGGAACAGACCTCTGCTAACTTCCTGCTACCCTCGGTCTGCCCTTTTAAGGCCTTGTCCAATGCCTTATCAACCCAAAGGGAAGCCCTTTCAGTTGCTGCCCATCTTATACTTGGTCTGCATTTTAGAATACCCCCCTTTAGGGTACTCTAACAATCATCCAACCTTGCATATAAAAAAATTACAAGCAGCTGTTAGTTAATGAATATATATGTACTACTGCTATTGCTTTAGAGTTTTTTTGCAAACACATATTGAATTCTATTTTATGGGCAGACCTAATACTAATTGATAAATACTTTGGAAAATGACCAATAATTGTTGAATATCTTGTATTGCTAAATTACATGTAACTGCCATCTATATTATGTTTAAATTAATAATGAATGGTGGATAAATGGGTATGCATATGACTACACTAGATACATCTACTTACTTATTGCTTTATTACTGTTTATTGGGCTGCCATATTTGTACTCATACCACACTCCAATTTGTCTATGGTTATACACGAATGATGATAAATAGTAGTTGATGGTCATGCAATGCCTAAGTATTTGATAAACTTGACGATTAATGTTTTTGCTAACTACTTGCATAACCTTGGCATAACATTATCATTCTAGATTTTCCTTGAAGTTGACTTACTGATTGCATTTGCGAGGTTCATATTTGTCCATATAGTATGTCTTCTTCTTGACTCCATTAAGGCACTGATCACTAACCCTTCCAAAATAAGATATTATTCGGTGTTTGAGTCTCCTTACAGACTTGCATTTAGGGCTCTCCCCTAGGGCTGCTTGTTTAGTGCCTTGGCCCCTCCTCTAGGTCTAGAACAGACCTCTGCTAACTTCCTTCTACCCTCGGTCTACCCTTTTAAGGCCTTGTCCAATGCCTTATCAACCCAAAGGGTATCCCTTTCAGTTGCTGCCCATCCTATACTTGGTCTGCATTTTATAATACCCCCCTTCAGGGTACTCTAACAGTCATCCAACCCTGCATATAAAAACATTACAAGCAGCAGTTAGTTAATGAATATATATGTACTACTGCTATTGCTTCAGAGTTTGTTTGCAAACGCGTATTGAATTCTATTTTATGGACAGACCTAATACTAATTGATAAATACTTTGGAAAATGACCAATAATTGTTGAATATCATGTATTGCTAAATTACATGTAACTGCCATCTATATTATGTTTAAATTAATAATGAATGGTGGATAAATGGGTATGCATATGACTACACTAGATACATCTGCTTATTGATTGCTTTATTACTATTTATTGGGCTGCCATATTTGTACTCATACCACACTCCAATTTGTCTATGGTTATACATGAATGATGATAAATAGTAGTTGATGGTCATGCAATGCCTAAGTATTTGATAAACTTGACGATTAATGTTTTTGCTAACTACTTGCATAACCCTGGCATAACATTATCATTCTAGATTTGCCTTGAAGTTGACTTACTGATTGCATTTATGAGGTTCATATTTGTCTGTATAGTATGTCTTCTTCTTGACTCCATTAAGGCACTGATCACTAACCCTTCCAAAAGAAGATACTATTCAGTGTTTGAGTCTTGTTACAGACTTGCATTTAGGGCTCTCCCCTAGGAGGTTCTGACTTCTGCCGATAAAAGCTCATTGGTATTTGGCCAATAAAAGCATCTTCCCTGATCTTGTTATGAGTTTAAGATATCACAATAGTTGATATTGGAAGTGATGGAAGTTGATTTTGGGTGGGGAAGCCTCTCTACATGAGTCCATTGAGAAATGATATCTACTTCCTTGCCTTTGGATGGACAGTTTGATGCTCTGAATGTGCGCTTATCAGTGCCCTTAAACCATAATTGGCAAAACAAATGTTGAGTTTAGGACGTTGTAATTGAGACCAATTATTCACTCCCTCCATCCCTAACTATAAGATTTGACTATCAGTGAAAATATCTGGCTGCAATAAGTAAGAGAATATTTTGTAAACTTTAGTTGTTTAGGTCTATCTTTTAATTTTTAACATAAAAAACATAATATTTTGGGAGAACTTTCAAGGTGGGTTTATTTTGTTAATTCATATGATTGTTTTCAAATTTGTTGAGTTTTGATTTCCAAATGTTTGAAATAATAAAAAATAAGAGGCACATAGGAAATAATGAATACATTTTTTAGATAGTTGCTCAGATGTAAGGAACTTGCTGCCAATGGCCGATTAATGTTTTCCTGTAAAAAAAATCTTCTGATATCTTGATTAGAACTTGCATAAAATGGTTTCTTAGATGATTTTCAACAGTTTAGGGTTTCTTAACACTAGAGGAGCAAAAACATGTTCCTCATGAGAAATCATCAAAGCGATTTTCTAAGTTAAAACTTAAATTTGAAAATACATGCCCATAGAAGCTTCATTACTGTGTTTTCCATTTACAGAGTTGTACTCCAAGTAGAAATAATTGCTGCCCCCCTATTTTCCATTTACAGAGCTTGGCAAATAATTGCTAATGAGCTCCATGGCTGTTGAATACTATAACTTACACCCAGAATAAAACCAATAGAGTGCCAAAGAATAATATCCAATGAGGAAAATCTCATCAAGCTATGGTCTAGCAACAAGGTTGAGTGCTCACAGCAAGGCCAGGCACTCTAGAAATTAGTGTCCAGGCCAACAGTTCACCAGGAAGCATTCTTATCCACCTGAGTCCCCATATTTCAGTTTCATCAAGTTTGCATGCGTTATGTTTCTAATTTAAGTTTTGCATGCATCAGTTAAGTAGGGTGCATGCAACCTAGCTCAATTTAGTAAAGTGTATGCAACTTAGTAGTTATGGCACAAATCATCTCTAGTTGAGGCACTGTTGTGCATGTGTCCAGATCATTGTAACTAGCTAGTGCACACCTCTCAAGGCATGTTGAGGATGTAGGTGACGAAGAATTATGGAGTTGATTTGGAGCCTTGAGAATCCAATCTCAAGGTCAAAATAACTATACACCAAAAGGATATTTCAGGACCCCAAAACCCACATGAACAAAGTGTTTCAAGTAAAACCATTTTCTGTGATACTCTTATTAGTTTCATTGACAAGCAACTTCCATTAGCAATAGTAGCAATACTTAGGACTGAATGCATGCCATCGATTTTCAAAATGAACTCGACCAAACACATGTCACCAATTGGCTCTGTGTGTCCTAGCCAGAGGTGTCCCTGGAGAGAATCTCTATGCTGCATGAGTCCCCAAGTTGAAGATTGTCTTTTAAGTCCATCTTGCAAAAAGCGTGGAAACAAAATTGCGATGAAGGCATGTTTGACGACACAAACCTTTGATAAGGTTATATATTGGGAAGCTTGGGATTTGGTGAATGGGATTTAGGGATTTAGTTGTATCACCATTGGTGATACAACTAATAGTGTTGGATGTCATGGTTTTTTCAAGATATGCTTGGTCGAGTGTCCAACCATGACATAGTTTGCATTTTAGAAATATTGATATGTAGGCACCACTTGTTAAGGATGCACTTAGGACTACCTTAGGGAAAAGACAAACTACAACAGACCTTTGGAAGCCAACATTGTATTGTACTTGTGGACATGCCACTTCGAGCAAGGGTAAAATATTGGTTTCTCTTATTAATGACATTTCCTCTAACATGTGGGGTGCTGCAAAACTATTTTGAAAATGAAAGGGCATAATTCCTCTTAAAGAGGTCCTTGAAAAGGATTGGTTCCTTAGTGGAAACCAAAGGTAGAGTGTCAACTAGTTGTGTTATGTGAACTTTCTCAACAATGAAATACCACTGCAATTATCGGTAGACTCAGGTGCCTCTCACAACTTCTTGAAGAAGGATTTGGAAAGTGAACTTGGGATTAGGGTTGGGTCCTACATAATGTCAGTGAAGGCCATGAACTCTAATGGAAAGGTTGCAATTGGGGTTGTGAAAGAAGTTCACTTGCACCTAGACAAAAGGAAGGGTTGTAAAGCCTTTACAGTGGTGCAAATGAATGACTTCCAAGTCATCCTTGGGAAAGTATTCTTAAGGATAATGTAGTTAATTCTCATGCCATTCACAAATAAGTTAGCTATGTTGGGTTGACACAAGCCTTGTGTTGTATCCACAACAACAAGGAAGCCACACATAAGAGTGGAGTTAGTGTCTGCACTAATGTTGAAAAGGCCAACCATGCACCTAGAATCATAGGTCTTTGTGGAAATGATTTAGGAAGAGAAAGAGGGTGGAGTGGGGATTCATATTTTGTCAGAACTTGTTAATTTTTTTAAGAGTTTTTTGATAAGTTTCTTGACTTGGTGTTGAAACATATCTTTCCTATGCACATTGTGGACCACTGTATACAGCTTGAACTAGGGTTGTAGCCTTCAGCAAGAGTCCCCAGGTTGCAACCTTCAACAAGAGTCCCCTACCAACTTTCGAGAGTTAATATAGAGGAGTTGCAAATAAAAATAAATGAGTTGCTTGATGCTAGATTCAGGTGACCTCTTATGTCTTCATATGGTGCATTGATCCTCTTCCAAAAGAAGGAGGACACCCCAGAGTTGAGGATGTGCTTGGACTATTGTGCGTTGAATAAGACGAGCATAAAAAATAAGTACCCCTTACCTTTATTGGAATAATACATTGAAAAATTCACTTAAGGTAGACCAAAGTCTTTTCAAATTCATACTTAAGGTAGGGGTGTTACCAAGTTTAGATCGTAGAAGGTGATGAGCCAAAGATAACCTGCATGATGACTTTGGGGTTGTGTAATACTCCAACCACCTTTTTCACTTTGATGAATGATTTGTTCAGACCGTTCTTAGACAAATAGGTTATTAATTACCTTAATGACATAGTGGTGTTTAGTGAAAACATGGAGGACCATAAGAGGCACAAGCATAGGTCTTTGAGGAATAATTAGTTATTCCTGAAGAAGTTCAAGTGTGTCTTTAGCTAGGAAGATATTCCATTCTTGGGCCAATGATCGAGCAAGGGTGCATATGCATGGATCCTACAGAGATCGGGGCCATAGAGGATTGGAGGAAATGCAAATAGTTCATGAGGTAAGAAGATTCCTTGGGTTGGAAAACTATTACTAAAGATTTGTTGAAGGGTACTCTAAAATTTCAGCACAACTTATCAATTTGTTATGAGAAGGATCCACCATGGAATTTGACAGAGAGAATCTATTCCCATACTAGCTAGACTTATCAAAAAAAGGGGCCAAGGCACTAAACAAGCAGCCCAAGGATGTTTAAGGAGTGGCCGTGGGCTGTAGTAGCTTGTGGTAAAAGGGTCGAGGTTTGGAAAAGGTGAGAGGAGGAAGGAACGAGGCCTAAAGGAGCTGGTCGAGGGTGAAAAGGGGCTACTAATGAAGGTCGAGGGCTGGTAGGAGGAGGTTTAGGTCTAAGCAAGGGTAGTAGAGGAGAGATAAAGGGAGGCCAATTGAGGATAAGGCAGGCCTAGCCTTGGAAGAGGCCAAGAAGGGAGGACGTGAAGGATAATAAGGAGAGGATAAAATGGAGAGAAGAAGGAGAGGATGAAAAGGAGAGGTTGCTAGGGAAACCCTTTTGGAGTTTCCTAACTAACCTAGTCTAACATGCAAAATGCAACCTATCTAACCCTAGATTCTAGGTGTTGAAGAGAAGAATGGTTTTGGGACAAAGGGAGAAAGACTTTACCCTAACCTAGCCTCTTCAAAGAGCAAAGAGTAGGAGGAAGCCTCTTTAGTAGTAGGAGAGTAGAGAGTAGATCCACCACTTTGGAGAAAAATGGAGTTGTGTTGAGATCTGCTCATGAGGAGTAAAGCTCGTTGGTTGAAACCACCACTAGAAACTAAGCTAGTTTAATGAAGAATTTGTGTTGAAGAACACCATCCATGATCTTGAAGGAGAAACCATAAGGAAATCCGTCGAAGACCAACCTGCTAACCACAACATGTTGGTTGTGGAGTGTGCTTATAATCTTCCCGATTTAGAGGTCGTGTTTTAGCTGTGTTTGGATTCTAGTACTTGATGGGGGGTTGTAGGGGGTTGGCTGTGGAGCTCTCTGAGACTTCCTTTCCAGTGATTTCATCCTATGCCAGCACAGACCTGTTTCCATAGAAACCTTGAGGAATTTAATGTTGAAGACTCTTGCATATGCTAACACTAAATAAAGCTTGATGAGCTCAAGCATATGGATTTATAGCCAATCACATCTGGCTTTGACCACTCCTTCAAATCACATAAATATTCAACCTATCTAAACTTGGGATGCAAGTATTGGACTTGTGTTGGGCACCTAGCCCACAGCAAATGCATCTCCCATAAGTCCTAATCAAAAGCTTCTTTCCCCTCTTGTGATATTTTCCAATCATCTAGTAACTAACTGTGGACTTCCCAAGGTTGATGCCTATCCGTAAATATTAGCCCTAGTTTAATAAAATCAATTAAAGAATAATTTTTCTAAGAAGCAACTATACCGATGGGTTTAGAGAAATACATGTTAGAAAACTCTGTGATTCACTCATCTGAGGATGCTCTGTGATTCAGCAATTTGCATAGTTTTTCATTTCATGATTTATAAGGCAGAGTAACTAGTAGTCAGACAGCCTATCTTCAAGGACCATCACACATTAACTGGTAGGAAATTGATATATGAGGAAACAAATATGGTAAGGAATGGAAAGTGTGTTTTATTCTTTTCTAAACGGTAGGTAGTTGTAAGTTGAGATGATAAGTTTGACAAGGATGCAGGGTATTTTAAGCCTCGAGAGCCTCCAACAGAGATTGAGGAGATAGAGAAGCTTGCTGCCCAAAGACTGATCCATGGATTCCAAAGAAACAAGATTCAAGATGAGTTGTATATCCCTTTACTAATAGTGGGATACCTATTGCAGCACAGGCTCAAATGTTAGTGTTTCTAGTTTTCACAGGAAGGGAACTTCCTTCTAAACCCATTGTTAGATTGACGTAACTCTTTGTTCCATGAACTAATATATGATGATTTCTAAAATAAAAAATATTCCGATTCTTGTGTGTTTGTATACATATCATACTGTAAAATTGTTCAGAAGAAATTAATCCCTTTCAACGTAAGCAACTTGAAACAGAGAAACCGATGTGTTATCTGAAATGGTCACAGTTCACAATGAGCAGATATCTTGAAAATGTCGCTTTCAGAATTTTTGGAAATGGGCAATGGCATATATTATCTTATTGATATATAGTTTTTAAATATTTACAAATAATAGAAAGAATGGAAATTTCTCTTGAAATTATGTTACTTTCTTATTTTTTCCTTTTTTCTGTATTCTGAATTTTTTTAAAGTTATGGGTGAATCTCTAGCAATAGGACAAAATTATATTGATTTTTTTTTGGGTCAGAAGAACCTAGGAAACATTTCCCAGTGTCTGCATCTTGGATGTTTCTTACCAGATTGCAAACCGGAAAAGTTGCCTTAGTATGGGAATAAAGGTATTCTGATAACTGTAAGTTGTTGTAAAATCTGTATTATTGTCAATAAATAGAGCTAGAAAGGGGCACAGAATAAGAAACTGGAATGCTACCCTACCCCTGGCATATTATCCATATAAAATTGATTATAATGCACTAATGCAGTGTCAAGTGAGAAAGATGAAGGAGAATTCCGATAAGATAATTCAGACTTTCACAGTTATCTGAATTGTCCATGATCTTTTGGTTTCAAATTCTTGACGCAGTGAAGAATCCAAAAGATCACGGGCATTAGAGAATTTCGATGTTGTAAGCTGTTGCAAAGTCAATATTAATGTCAACAAATAGTACCAGAAACTCGAAAACCCTCGTTGTATTAAGTTATAATATTTATTAGTGATGTACTAATGCAATGTCAAGATGGAATGGGAAGGGCATGTGAATCAAATTTCATGGGTAGGTTTCTATTCACATCAATGTCATATACTATTTAAATTCTCAAGCAGCTCGATTTCAACTGAATTTGACCACATTTGCATATGTATGCATGTTTGTCAAGACAAAACCATGTCAAGTGTCAATGAGGTCTTGATTTAATGGTACAGCGGAGGTGGTGAGACATGTTTTTCCCCTCGGTGGAGTGTCTCTCCGTGCAAGCAGGCTGTTGGGGGCAGGATCCTCCTAATGGTGATTTCTTAGCTGAAGGGATCGTTCAAGAGTGTTGTAAGTCATAATCCAGTCACAGTCCATTGTCAATTATACCATAATGCAAAGGGACTCGCTTTCTACACAAGGATGTTTCGAAGCATCTTTGTCCCAAAATTTAAAAAACTGTGGCCAATGCTGCGCAAACATTGTGATCAATGCCTCCACTATGTAATGAAAAAATACAAGCATATGGATTTATAGCCAATGGCATCTGGCTTTGACCACTCCTTCAAATCACAGAAATATTCAACCTATGTAAACTTGGGATGCAAGTATTGGACATGTGTTGGGCACCTGTCCCACAACAAATGCATCTCCCATAAGTCCTAATCGAAAGCTTCTTTCCCCTCTTGTGATATTTTCCAATCATCTAGTAACTAACTGTGGACTTCCCAAGGTTGATGCCTATCAACAAATATTAGCCCCAGTTTAATAAAATCAATTAAAGAATATTTTTTCTAAGAAGCAACTATACCGATGGGTTTAGAGCAATACATGTTAGAAGACTCTGAAAATAAATGAAGAATTAAAGTACTGACTAAAAAGATGGTTCCAATCAAACACGATGAAACATATCTTTTTATAAGTAAATACTAAAAAATCGCTGGAAAAAGAGTGCAAAACGTAGAACGTTTAGCTTACTCTTAAGTAAAATACTAAGAATAAGAAAAGGATTTGGTTTGGGCTTTCAGAATATTTTTGGATCCTACACTCTTGATCACATCCAGGAAGCTGAGGAGCTTGCCCTCTTAGGCCATATTTATATGTATTAGCTATGGATGGTCTTGGTTATTTGTTGGAAGCAACAAAAATAGAGGGGAAAATCTCGGGGATTTAGGTTCGTGGAGACAAGGAGGTACTTGATAGTCATTTTGTTGCTGACTAAATGCTATTCAATTCACCTAGAACCTAATTTGGTGATGGAAAACATGAGATAACTAGGCAGTTGTGTTTCATTGAGTGTGGTTCTTAGTGATCAGAAATCAGAATTTTGGCTCATAGGAGCTGATATTCCATCAAAGATTGCTCCACACTAGAGCACAACACCCTATGCAAATAGGGGGGTAACCAGAGGAAACCCTAGGCAAAATTTCCTAGCCTGTCACCCTAGGGATGCCTATTGTTTGGTACTAGGTTTGAACTTTGCAACTAGGATCCAAGGTGCATAAGAATCAATTTCCCTTGGCTGACCTCCGAGTTAATTGCATCAACAGATCATAGGATCTTGTTTACATGTTCTTTGTATGAATTCCCCAATTGTATTTCATCATCCACCAATTTAGGTACTCCTTGCATCATGAATTGATGTTGACAATCAATAAATCCCCTGGTTAGTTTTTTATGGCAAGTAACTGCCAACTGGAATCATTTTGTTGTTACAACAAGCAACACTTACGGCATAAATTAAAATGGCATTTGGTTAAGAATTTGAACATGACAAGAATTTTACAACACACTTGTATAATTATTAGGAGATTGAGGATGTGATTAGATGGATAACTACAGAAGGAGCTTTGTGGCCATGTCTAGCATGTGTATCACTCATGTGAGGATGCGCTGTGATTCAGCAATTTGCATAGTTTTTCATTTCATGATTTATAAGGCAAAGTAACTAGTAGTCAGACAGCCTATCTTCAAGGACCATCACACATTAATTGGCAGAAAATTGATATATGAGGAAACAAATATGGTAAGGACTGGAAAGTGTGTTTTATTCTTTTCTAAATCATTATTCTTTTCATTAGAAGTGTGTTTTCTTCTTTTCTAAATCATTATTCCTGTGATGTTTTAAAAAATTGTTAGTTATTCCCTTTTACACAAATTAATAGAAATTTGTAGATTACTTATTAAAGCATGTACTCGTTTTTAATTTTATTTATCATCGTAGGGGGCCTCTTGTACCATAAAACTCAGAACTAGCTAGACGTAAAGTTTAGATGATTTTTACTGTTGTTTATGCTCAGAGACTAGAGTTGGGTTTTGATGGTACTTCTACTTTCAATCTCAACCTAGAATTTGCTACAGCCTTCTGGTCATTGCTTTTCAATGGCTGCAATATGACTTTTGGCCACTATTTGTGCTCAAAACTGCCCAGATTTGAGTACTAGGGAATTTTTGATGGTAGAATTTAACTCAGAACCCAAGATGAAGAGTGTTTACCTCATGAATGATTCCCAAAATTGCTACAGGTCTCTTTTCAATGTTTTCATGCCTAGAAAGCGCCTAAATTAGGGATTTAAGACTGCTTATTGTTGTTATTCATACCCAGATCTTACAGGCTCGATCTCTACATTGTATGACAGGCTTAGAAAATTAAATAAGAAAAAGAGTGATTTTCTATATGAAGTCTTTGAGTTGAATAACAATGAAAATATAATCTATTAGCTTGTTTTAATCTGATGGAAGAGTAAGTCATCTGTATAAATCTTTATCTTACATGGAATTGAATTTGAGTTTAGCAATTGAAATCTAGATAATCAATGGGAATCTATAAACATGCAAATTGTGTGCGCATATGCTGAAGGGATTATACGCATAGAATCTATGTTACGTGTAGTGATTGATATTATGCTCGACATTGTTACTCTGATTTCTATACATTGTTAGCTTTGTATAACAAATAAAATATGAAGGATAAGTGTTCTATCTAATGTGTTTTGATGAAGATAGAGCATCTCAGTTTCCTTTTCAAAAGGATAGGTTATGCTAAATACATAGATTCATTTGGTGGATCTTTCAAAAGCTAGGCATTTTGGCTAAATATACAAAGGATCATTTGCAAGTTGTACAACTTGGGATTAGAATTCATTGATATATTATTCATTTCTTCGTTGATGTAGTGTCAATGCTTGTTATTTCAAGTTGGTCAATAAGAAATTATATAGAAATTGTGTTAAAAATGGGGCATTATATACCTATTCAGTACACACCATTGGAGAAATTTGTCATCATATAAGGCAATGATCCTTTATGTTACATAGAACAAAGTCTACATATGTGTATGTCATGAATGTTGTGATTTTATGGCATGATGTATGTCATGCTTGTTTGAATTCTGTGGATTTTTTTCCAAAAGAATAATGTGGAGCATAATCTCTAATTCTATTAGTTTATTGGTTTGTTAAGATTCAAGTCCCCACATGTCCGCTGGACCATTAAGGGATGAGATAACAAGTGGAGTCCCCACTTGCCCTGAATCTAGTCAGTGCAGTTGTGTTTCATTGACACCTTCTAGTTGTATTAGTGTTATACCTCCTTCGGGGAAAGAGTCAATTAAAAGTCATTGAAAGAGTCAATGAAAGAGTCAATGAAAAGTCATTGAAAGAGTCAATGTAAACACTCATTATAATTTGGGTCAATATAAATTGATAATGTGCCATTGTATTAATTTTATATCATTTTTCTCATGCAGGCTTCACTTCCGATTTCTATATCAATTTGGAATTTCAATTTTGGAATATTAAGTAAGATGTCAAACATGGATTGTGGAAAGAAAAATAAACATAAAAAAAAAGGATGTAATATCAAATTTTCAAAAGCCTCAGTCCAATAATCCACATCCTATTCATGCTTCAAGCTCTCTTGAGCAAGGTATCAGTGAGAGAGATGTCAACACTTTTGAGAATTCATCTGCAACCCAAAAAATGGATGGTAGAATACATTCCTCTAATGATCAAAGTGAGACAAATGCATTTCCAACCGAAATTGGTAGTTCAAATGTTGAATATTTTTCATTGCAAGGTGACATAGTGCATTCACGGAAAAGGAAAAAGGGCCAATGGGATGCAGGGAGAAAATTCAAAGCTGATTGGGTCTCAAGATACCCATGTATTGAACCAATCCCTCCAACAAATGAGAATGAGACCTCACGAGAAGTTAAATGCATTTCATGTAGTTGGAAACTTGGCAAGGTAGTGAAATTACAGATGAAGTTAGACACAATCAAGAAGCATGTTGGGAAGGTGTATGATAACAAAACTGCAAATGATGAGAATAAATCTACCGCCAGATGGAAATCTGTTAGCGAATGTCGACATCTCCAATTTGAAGTGGAATATAATGAATTCTTGCTAAATAAGAAAAAACTTGAGGAAAGTGGAGGAACCATCAAATCTCAATTTGGAAAGATGATGGAAACACATTTCTTATCAAAGACAATACAATTAAGCACTGTATTTCACCTCCTATCCAAGGGTCATCCTATGACAGATTATCCAAAAATGACAAAATATCTATCTTTTATTCAAGTGCCAAATTTTCCATCTTCTCATTAGTCTTTATCGAGTGGTTGGGAATGGGGAAAATATCTAGCGCAAGTAGAAAAGGACGATATGAAAGACAAGATTGCAAATGCTACATTTTTGTCACTGTCTTTGGATGAAGTTACGGGTATTGATAATACTTCATGGATTTGCATGAGCATTTATATGGTCAATGACCATATCAGGCATTCCTATCTACTTGGAATTCATAAAATGACCAAAAGTTCTATAGCAGAAAATATTTATGAACTTGTTATTGATAGTTTGAAGGAAATTGGTGCTATGGATCATTCCATGATTGCAAAAAAGTTAGTATGTGTTGGAGCAGATGGAGCATCAATAATGCAAGGACAAAGGAATGGCCTTTGTGCTAGAATGCAACTCTCGGCTTCACCGTATATGCTTAGTATTCATTGTATGGCTCACAGGATGAATCTTGCATTTAAAATAGTGAGCAACTTTTCATTGGTTTCAAAGGTAGAATATTTTGTACGTGAGGTTCATGCATACTTTTGTTGGAGTCCCAAATGATTTTTAGAGTTTAAATTTTTTTCTGATGGTGTTACAAATGGAAAAAAACTATTAAAAGATGTTGATACAAGATGGATATCATTGAAGGGACCAGCTGAAAGACTATTCAATGAATATGCATCCTTGGTAGGGGTGATGTATGAACATCACTCAAGTGTAGAAAAAACTCAAACTCTTCTATTTCTACTAACTGATATAGAGATGTTATTAACATTGGCTGGAATTCTTCCTATACTTCATGAAATGAATAACCTCATGAAGATGGCTCAGAGTCGCACGATGTATATTGCTGAATACACAAGAGCAAGAAAATTAACATGTCTTGCATTGGATAATTTGTATATTATGGAATATTCTTTTACAGATTTAGCATTTACAAATTGGAGGAAGATTATCAATATAGAAAATGATGATTTTTTTGGGAAGTTTGATGAAAAAGGGATGCTATGTATGGCAGTTCGTGGGCATATGGTTCCCTTTTATTATAAGGAAAATATAGGAAGATCCATCAAACAGTGCTCCATCTCAAGAGAACAATTTCACGATGTTGTAATTTTAGTGAGAGACAACTTGAAAGAAATTGCAAAATCACTATCATTAGAGGTAAGAGAACGGTTTCCTAGAGATGAATTGTTGGAGGCCATGTCTATCGTATACCCTCAATGTTGGGACCATAGTCAAAATGAAAAATTGTTAGAAGCTGACTTTATAAAGAAAATCAAGATTTTGTAGAGCCATTTTTGTCGAGAGGCCAAGATACAAGGAGAACATATTCAAGGTATTTTAGATAAAGAAAAAATGGTAGATCAATCTCAATGCTTTGGTAAAACAACGTGGGACCAATTTTCTCCATCGGATAGTAAAGAATATGGTGCAATTACAAGATTATGGACTAAGCTTAGTGGTAGCGAAGTGCTACGGGAAAGAATGTCAGAATATTTCAAATTAGCAGATTTATGTCAAACCATGATTTTAGGATCAGTGGAGGATGAGAGAATGTTTAGTGCATTGACATTCTTGAAGTCAAAGTTGAGGAACAAGCTTGATAAAAATGTGGATACATGCTTAAGATTATATGTAACAAAGTATGAGGTTGACAATTATCCATATGAAAGAGCATTAGCTCTTTGGTGATCCAATCGTGAAAGAAGGGGAGAAAACAATATAACAAATATATCTAATGAACTTGATGTGGAAAATGAGGACCAGAGCCAAAATGTCGAAAATGTTGAAAATGAGGACCAAGGCCAAAATGTGACTTGGAAATTGGATTTCACCTAAGATTGTATATGATCTAATACACATTAAGGACTCTTGAGTCTTATTTTTGCCTAGATGTTCCATGTACCCTTGCTGGTGATCACTATATGTGAATTTGAGGTCGTGTTTTAGGTAAAAATAGATTTTACATTGTACTTTTTTGTTGTAACATTGATGATTTGAGCTACATTACCTTCATGTAGCTTATTTTAATATTGATGTTTTGATATTAACCTCTTACATTGTATCTTTCTTGTATGTGACAGGAAGTGACAGTGGAATTTGAGAAAGCTAGGCCTAGGAGCTATCTCTTCACATAGATAGTGTCCTAACATTAAAGGATAAATAACTAATTTGACAACACTTTTGCTAAGCAAGAATGAGCTCATTGAAGTACATGAAACCATGTTGGTGTTTAACAGGAGTATCTTGACAAAATTTTTATGGTTTGTTTATTGCTTTTGTTTGAAGCATTTTGTCACTTTTTGAAGTTTGTGTGTATTTTGGTTAAATATTGTGTTAGTCCCTTGAATGCTTATACTTCTCATTTGATGCTTGATTTAGCCATTTGTTGTAGCTTGAATCAAGATTGGTTTTAATCAGTTTCCATTGATTCAGGGTTTGAGAAAATATATTTTTATTACATTTTAGTTGCATGAATTAATTGTCTTCACTTTTTCGAATCTTGATTCTTTTATGTTGATTGCATATTTTCTTTGTAAATACTTATCATTATTAAAAAAAAAAAATGAGCTCTACAAAGATAAGCGAAGAGAAAAATGGTCTATGCACTAGCTTCCTATGAATTGATTGTAGGATACCTATTGGCACGAGACCAACATTCATCTAATGCAATAATCAATTGGCATAATTACAATGCATAATTGTATTAGCCTCCAGTGACAAATATTTTTCCAGAAGACTGTCATTATCAACCAAAGATCTTGTGAGGTTGTTTGTACTTCATTGATGGTATTGATTCTCTATTGTTTAATTCCTGTATATTGTTGAGGCTGTTGCTTTGATTTTTTTTGAGCTGGGTTGTAGTCTTGATCAGGCTGCTAAACCTTACTAAGCCTTCCTAGGCTAATATGTGACTGTATTGATGATTCTATCTTGGGTTGCGACATTTGTGACCTTGCTTGACCTTGTGGGCTATTGTAGATAGGGCCGTGACTTTTTGGGCTTCTATATATGTGTTGTGAACCTTGTGGGATTCTAGATCTGAACCATGAACACTTGTTAAATTGTTAAACTCATCTGTGACTATTTAAAGGATGTTTGGATTAAGTTGTGATCATTGTGAGACCTCTAAGTTTGAACCATAAATTTCCTAAGGTATGTTCATCCTATTAGAAAGGGATGCAATTTTTTTAGGCATGTTTGGAGTAGGCTATCACTGCTGTTTATTTTGACATGTTGATATAGGTCTGTAATAATGAATTAGTAGCTTCATAATAGTGATAGATCAGATTTGAAGTAGTCCGAAACTGATGTGTGTTTAAGTGGTGGTAGGGGGGTTGATTTTTGATGGGATTGAGACTCCCTGACCATTTGCTGGATGGACAGGCTGAATTTGTCTCTCATCTATTGTTCTCAGAGTCCCTATCCTCTTTGTTCCTCATTTTTGGTCTATTAGTTCAATTATTATGGAGTCCTAAAGAATGCCAAACAGAATCCGAACCCCAATTCATCGGTAGTCTGGTATCTTGTGCTTTTTCTTAGACTGTGTATTTCAATGACTGTCAAGGTCATACCTGCTTCAATTTATAAGGTATGCATCTATTATGATGGATCTAGATAGAAATGGGAGATAACCTACTTGTTATGTTGAGTTGGGACTTTTATAATTATATCTAAAAGCTAAAAGCTAACAATACAAAGTGGGATCCCAAAAGTAGCTCCTATAAAAAGCTAAAAGCAGAACTCAAACCTAACCCCAACTCCATATATGAATTTGAGGTTATGTGTAAAATCCCTGGTTTTGACCCCGTTTTCATGATGTATATAATGTAATTAATCGTGGTGAGGAGTTAAAGGCAAAAGCCCCACCATCGATTTGGTTGTGTATGTTTCGGCAATGGGGATAGTTGCCAATGGTATATCATGCTATCTGACACATTATGGATGGCATCATGTAAACACGCACACCAATTAAAATAAACCACAACCAGCTACGGTAGTGCAACGTTGAATGAAAAGGGCATGGTTTCGAAGGATAAGGGGTGGGGGATGTCAAACCTTGATCTATGGGGGAAAACCCCATGTGTTGCCACCTTCTTTTGTTTTGCCATCTTCCCTTGTCAACCTCTTTAATGTTTTATTGAGTAGTTGAGGCAGTTATGGCTGCTGGTGGTTGTGGCAGTTATTTCCTTTGGGAGTAGGGTGGCAGGACTGTCAGTTCTTTTCCCACACGCCCACTCCACCCACAATAGCACTCACTCTTCTCTCCCACGTTTTCAATCTTCATGACTATGGTTGGTGGCTCTCATGCCTGGTCTTCAACCTTCACGACAGTGGTCTGTTCGTTCACCCAATTCTTCCATTCGGGTCTATTCATCACCCTCACGCATAGAGAGTTGTTCGCTCTCATGCAGGGACGCGCAGGCAGCTGGCCTGGTCTTCATTTTCATGATTGTGGTCTGTGGAAGTTTCCCCTTCATGCAGGGAGTGCAGTCTTCCTCATGCACAAATCGGGAGACTTTAATTTCTTCCTAGCAAAGACTGGGTAAGCCTTTCTCCAGCAACTTTGACTGTGTAACCGGGGTTGTTGTTTTCCCCACATTGCTGGTAATGTATGCTGATACGTTTTTGGGATTGTTGTTTTCCCATGCTATGAGTGGTATTTGCTGTTATGCTTGGGGGCTGTCTATTGTGGTCTGCACTGATTTTCCCATGGCTAGGGGGAGTGCTGTCATTATCCCTTGTGGACTGTGGATTGTTGCTAACATCCATTGTGGGGTTGTGGTTGTTGGTGCACCCTGGCTTTGGGTTGTTGTTGAGTTACTTTGGCCATGTTAGGGTCAAGAACAACTCTAAATTTCCCTGTGGGATTGAGTTGTGTCTCATTTTGGTTTGGGGTTTCCACCCTATTGTTTATGCCTTCATCACAGAGCTGTGAATGAATTGTCTTACTGTGGGTATGCAGTGGTTGTCCCTTGGACTGTGCTGGCTTGGCCGATCGATTGATGGCTTGATAAACCCAGCTGTGTTTGTTTGACTGATTTGTGTCCCTTAGCTATGTGAAAGCCTGCATTGACCCTTACCCTTGGAGGAATCATGCCCAGCTCGAGGGTGGTAGTGTTGCTGAGAGATTGATGAGCACACTGGCCTATGGTTGGGTGGAACGTTGCAGCGACGTAGCTGGTTGCAGAGCAATTTCTTCACCAAAAAGATAAGTTACCTTGTCTGTTCCATCTCTGCAATTATATTGATGTCAAATGAGTTGTAATGAACATGTTGAATGCTGGGATTGTATGTGTGTTTGCTTCCGCTGTATGATTGAAGATTTATGCATTGAGTAATTGTGGCTGTATGATGATGGATTATTCATCTTAGTCTGCATCTGGTTATCTAGTATGCATTATGATTAAGCTTTTAACTCAGCATTTATCCTTGCTTATGTTCATGGGGCTGTTTTCCCGGCTGTTCGTGGTGTTCGTTGCATCCTCTTCGCCGGTTTAAGGGATGGGGATGTGATAGAATGGTATCAGAGCAAAGGTTGCAACAATGGGCCTCTATGGGCCATGAAGGATGCAGTGACAGAAGGTAGAATTACCTTCTATGTCTATCAAAATAGCATCAAACTTCAAGAAAATCGCCTAAGTGTTGATAGTCGGAACACTTAGTGGTTCAGACTTCCGATGTAGCAGAAGAGCTAGCAGAAGCATGCCCAACGGAGGATGTTCGGAGGGAAAATTTGGAAAATCTCCTAAGTATTCGACATTTGTCGAAAGAATTTAATCTATCGGGCATTTGCCATTGTGGATGGAAAAGCAACTACACATCCGACGTGTAAGTTCTGCGACCACCGATGCCATGAAGAAGTTTGAAAATTTGGTTAAGTGTTGGACAGTCGGGAGACTTAGCGGAATTGACTTTCATTGTGGAGGAAGGGTTAGTGGAATGGACTTCTGCCGTAGTGGAAGAGTTAGGCGAAGGCGTGCCGACGGGAGCAGTTGGAAAGGAAATCAAAAAAAATTTCCAAGCGATTTGGCGTCCATCGGAAGGAATTAGTGTTTGGTGTGCTACTGTTGCGGAAGCCGAAGACACTAACCGGCCGATGTGAAAAGGCTGCTGACACCGTGAAAGAAAGTTCAAAATTTTTCTAAGTAACGATTGGCTGTCGGAAGAGAAAGTGGTTTGTGCACCGCCGTTGTGGAAGTGAAAAGCACTAAGTCATCCGACGAAGAAAGACTGCTGCCGAAAGAAGATAGGGTTTTTGCGTGCCGCCATTGCGGAAGAAAAAGACATTAGTCTTTCGATGTGAAAAGATTGCCATCAAAAGGAGATAGCGTTTCATGTTCCGCCGTTACGGCTGTGGATGAAATTGTTGTGCCGCCGTTGCGGCTGTTGGTAGAACTAAGTCGCCGACGAAGAAGAAGTTAAGGGAGCCGACCAAGCGGCAAAAGAAAGGGAAATTTTCAAAATTTTTCTCTAAGTCCGAAAAACATCGGCTGTCGGAACCTTAAAGCTATTCATTTGCCGCCGTTGTGGAAGTCTAAAGAACTAGAATTCCGATGAGAGAGGAATTTCGATGCCGTCTGCTGGAAACCATCGAAACGTTTAGATGTTTGGGTAGCCGATGCAGCAGCCAGAATCAGAAGAAAATAGAGGTTTGGTGTTCCGCCGTTGCGGAAACCAAAGGCACTAGCTCGCCGATGTCAAAAGTCTACCGACACGGATCTGGTTGTGCCGCCGAATCGGAGAAAGATTGAAGATCGTGTCCTGTTGTTGCGGCTGTGTAGTGGATTGTCCTTCCGATGAGAAGTGCACCCGACCGCCAATGAACTGCGGAAGAGATTAATGGTTTGGACTTTCACGACATCGGGAAAAATTTAGCAGTCCCGACCGCTGACGTAGCAGAAGGAATTGTGATTCATATCGCCGATACAATGGTGGAGTTAGTGGTTTTAAGAGCCGATCCCGTGGAAGAAGTTAGCCGTTTGGGGATCCGAAATGGCAGAGGAGATAGTGGAAACGAGATCCGATTCTGCCAGGGAAAATTCTGAATTTTCAAGTGGGATTTTTCAGGGATTTCAGGGGTTTTCAGTGCAATTCTTAGTAGTCTTTCAGTGGTTTACAGGTGGTTGAAGTTGGCACCCAGTCCAAAAGCAGTGGAGTGTAAAAATGCAAAGACTTGGTGAAAGTCTTCATTCTTAGAAGTGGTGTGGTTTTCACATCCGGGGTCAGAATGAAACATGTGGATAGGCGTTGGAAAGCTTATCCAGTAGGGAACAAGGATAAGTGACCAGAATCTGAGCATGGAGCAGTAAAGTGCTAATGACAGCCACTGCTATCACATGGACAAATCTGGAATTTTTTGTTTGCATGCCCAGGGGTAGCCAAGGACTATGAAGTCAACCAGCTACTATGTGGAAGAGGAATTCCATGGAAAGATGAGGGATTTGAAAGGGAAGTTTTCATTAGACCCCATATTGCTGATTATAACTACATTTCCTAAATTTTATGCTTGAAATGTATGAGGATATGTTTTGCATGAACCACTAATGATAATCATTGCTTTGATGTGGCATTAGTGTCAAAACCAAGGATGACATGGACCCGGATGAATATGTTGCGGATGCTGATGAATGAGACCAGCAACCCTATGGAGAAAGGGATAAAGCAACAAGCCCATAGCAAAAGTTGGTGAGCGAAAATTCTGCAATCTCCTGCAGGACCAACCAAATTGGGTCATGTCAAGGGTGTAAGTACGACCCATGCAGGTAAGAGTTTAATTCTTGACAAATTCCAGGGAGTGGTAAAGGTAAATACCATGTGGATATTTGAATATAGAAAGGTGTCATTCCTGTATATGTTGATTGAGCTTGAGTAGCCCAAGAAAAGTAAAGTATAGATGCAATGTTGTGATGCATCGCATGAATGCATTGAGATAAATGCATGTGATATTATGAATAACTAATGACTGAAATGATGAATTGATGGCAATTCAGGAACCATTTCAAAGGTTGTTATGGATGCAGGATAGTCATGATCAATTGGTTGCCAGAAATGCTCTATTGAAGAGCAAGGTGGTATGAATGATACGCTTGTGAAGTAAGGGTATCTAAACACTTCATTTAATTGCATGAATGCTGTGACTATACCTTGCAATGTTAGTATGATAATGATTGCATGAAGTAAATGAGCTTTGGTATATATTGATGTGAATAACAGCTAGAAGTATTTGAATTTTATAAATTCTGAAAATGCTTCAGTGATGGTTGTAGCATTGAAAAGGTTATATGCATCCAGACTTACCAAGTGTTTGGTTGATTGAAGCTCATGTTTCAGGTAGATTATTTTCGAGCATGGCATTGAGAGGTAAGACCCTGACCAATGCCAGAATCTACCATGTGAAAGAGCTTGTTAAATTTGAATTGTGAATTTCAAATTTAAGAAATTGCTAACAACTACTAGTCATTGTTGGCTTGCGCAAGATTGTGTTTGGTTGATTGAAACTCAGGTTTCAGGTAGATTATTCCGAGCATGGAAGTGTGAGGTAAGCCCCTGACCAATGCCAGAATCTACCATATGAAAGAGACAAACCTTATGAGAAGAAGTCTCATGGTTGTGAAAGTAGTTGGCATGCATGATGGGTTGTTAAATTTGAACTGTGAATTTCGGATTTAAGAATTGTTGACGACTACTAATCATTGTTGGCTTGTATGAGATTGTGTCAGGAGGGATGCATGGTAAGTGGGTATTCATGTTATGATAGTAAGCATAAAATTATAATGAGCATAGTAGTGCTTCTTACAAGAGACTCACAATTGAGAAACTCAATTTCTGTAGTAGATAGAATTGCAAATTCCTAATGAATTTGATTACCAATGTCATTGCTTGGCTATGGAACAATCAATTTGGATTGTATTAACAGGTAATGATTGAATATTTGGCTATTTGATGAATGTGTCAAGAGTACACACTGCAGGAAGATCATGTGTGATGACTTGCAAGAGCCAAGCATCATGGGAAGGTTTTCCCTTGGAAATGGGTTTCGGGTGAAATGCCATTGGACATTTTGGAAATGTCTCATCTACACTGCATGTTTGGTAGCAACATGAGTGAGATGGTATAAGTCATGTTGGTAATACATGTGTGGTTATGACATGTAAAAAAGGAAGAAGGGATGAGGGCTTGGTTTGCTTAAACCTGGTAGTTGGAAACCACACAGACAGAGCTAGAGGGCTGGCTTTCTTCTCCACAACCCGGGATAGCACTAGAAGGGAATGCAGGGCCCGAGGGACTATGTAGCAGAGAAGGGACTGATTCCTTGTGCTGGGTGTGTGTGGGTGTATTAGAATTCAGGCTAGTTCTGGTGTAGGTGTTCCTAGCTCGGCAATGAGCTCACCAGCTTAGCATTCGGCCATTCCCAACTCCTTGATGGCTTGAGTGTGCCTGATATATATAAAAGGCATAATGCGATGGAAAATGGATAAGTTTTCTATGACCCTTGCTATGAATATGCATGTTTAATTATTAAATTCCATATGCAGAACATGTTTTGATTGTATTTCCATAATGACCGATTGCTTGAGTCATGAAAGGGTTTTCAATATTTATTACACCCTAGGGAGTGGGCACACTCCTGGTGTCTCAATACTTGATAGAAAATGATATGAAATGTGATTACAGTTTTAGAGCAATAACGCTGATGAGTTTTCTTGTGTTGCTTGTATTGCTTGTGTTAACAGGTTAAATAGATGCAGTTGGGTGTTGCACCCTAAAGGTAAAAGGTAAATGGTTGTTGTGAGGGGTTGCGGAGTAAGGGTTATTGTTGGTATAAGTGTATGTGTTATTGTTGACATGAGTGTATGTTGGGCTGTTATATGCCTGAGGATCCATAGTAGATCCTAGACCTAGAAATGGTCATGGTAAAGTTCCAAGCCCAGTCGACATGAGTGCGTACTAGCTGGACATTAATTAATTGATGTTGTGGAGTAGCCTACATGCTGGCCTAACATCTAAGTCCATAGGAGATGCCAAGGCGTGCAAAGAGAAGCAGGATCCTGTGGACGAATGAGGAAACGTACAATAAAGATAATTATTGGATTATTTTGCTTATGGATATACCTGTGTATATGATTTGGTTATGATGTTTTAAGCTCTTGTTCTAGAGATAAAACTGATGTGAATAAACTAAACATATGAATCTATTCGATGTTTCAATATAGGTATCGTTGGAAGCAAGGACTATAAGAGCATCCTAGGGGTGCATGTGAACATGTGACTATCCTGGAAAGCTCAGAATGAGCAGTATGAAAAAGGTGCTAGTAAGACGAGGGAGTCCTAGCAACTGAGACAAACCATGTGGAGAGACTCCATGGTTTAGAGGTCTGGAATAGACCAGAGACACTAAGTGTCATGACCAAGAAGGATTGGTCCAGTATTCACGGTGAAGTGAAAGAGGCTGAGAGCATGAAAAGCCACTGCGATGGTGTGGGTTCCAGGATGGAACAAAACAAAGAGGAAAAAAAAAAACTCTTACTGCTCTCTCTTGCCTTTTGATTACACACACACACACACACACACACACACACACATATATATATATATATATGTTTATGCATTGTGAAAACAAAGGATTGTTGAATGCATGTATGATTGAGAATGAAATGTGTGTATTTGCTTAAGTAAATTGTGAATGCTGGAATAGTTAATTCCCTGCCCAGGAATGGACATGAATGAGCTCATGTGCCTGTTGGGAAGGCATGAAAAATATGAAAGCCTCATTGATGAGACTTGGACTATCATGCCAATTGGGTAATTAACTGACTAATTTTAATGTCTATATTATGCTTGGTCTAATAGAATTTCAATGATGCATTTCACAGGATAGAAAAGTGATACCTGGTGGTGCACATTGATCATGGCAACAGATCAAAATTTGTTGAACTTAGCTGGAAGTATTCTTCAAGTGATTTCCAAGACCCAAGAGAATCTTGGGGAGATGCTCAAGATACAGAAAAGGTAGAGTGAAATGAACCACCAGATTTTGCAAGACTCTATTGGTTTGAAAAGGGAGGTGAAAGGCCATCTGGGAGCCATCGACAAAGGAAAGGAAGGTGGATCAGCGATGGGACATTCGTCCAAGCGACCTGTTAAGAAACGGTCCAGGCATGAAAACTCAAAGGAAATTGAGCAGGTAGAGATGAAGCAGCCAGTGAGATGCTAGAGATGAGGAGGACATCATCTACGCCGGGACTGCCCAATGAGGGAACATGATGAAGGCAATAGCCACAAAGTTCCTAGACTTCGGGATCAGCTGGAAGCTGAGAACCAGCAGGAGAATTCCATGGAAACCGAGGGGCTGGTCTTGAATGTTCAAAGTAAATGATTGAACATGGGACAGATCTGCAAAAATTTGAAATGTTGATGTGCAATTGTATATGTATTGTATATAGGTAATGGAACACCAAGGACGGTGTTATTCCAAGGGGGAGGGGAATGTAACATCCCCGATTTTGACCCCGTTTGCATGATGTATATAATGTAATTATTCATGGTGAGGAGCTAAAGGCAAAATCCCCACCATCGATTTGGTTGTGTATGTTTCGGCAATGGGGATAGTTGCCGATGGTATATCGTGCTATCCGACACATTATGGATGGCATCATGTAAACACACACACTAATTAAAATAAACCACAACTAGCTACGACAGTGCAACGTTGAATGAAAAGGGCATGGTTCCAAAGGATAAGAGGTGGGTGATGTCAAACCTTGATCTATGGGGGAAAAACCCATGTGTTGCCACCTTGTTTTGTTTTTCCATCTTCCCTTGTCAACCTATTTAATGTTTTGTTGAGTAGTTGAGGCAGTTATGGATACTGATGGTTGAGGTAGTTATTGCCTTTGGGAGTAGGGTGGCAGGACTATCAGTCCTTTTCCCACACGCCCACTCCACCCACAACGACACTCACTCTTCTCTCCCACATTTTCAATATTCACGACTATGGTCGGTGGCTCTCACGCCTGGTCTTCAACCTTCATGACGGTGGTCTATTCGTTCACCCAATTCTTCCATTTGGGTCTATTCATCACCCTCACGCATAGAGAGTTGTTCGCTCGCATGCAGGGATGCACAGGCAGTTGGCATGGTCTTCATTTTCACGGTTGTGGTCTGTGGAAGTTTCCCCTTCATGCAGGGAGTACAGTCTTCCTCACGCACAGATCGGGAGACTATAATTTCTTCCTAGCACGGACTGGGTAAGCCTTTCTCCAGCGACTTCGACTATGTAACCGAGGCTATTGTATTTCCCACGTTGCTGGTAATGTATGCTGATACGTTTTTGGGATTGTTGTTTTCCCATGTTGTGAGTGGTATTTGATATTATGCTTGGGGGCTGTCTATTGTGGTCTACACTGAGTTTCCCATGGCTAGGGGGAGTGCTTTCATTATCCCTTGTGGACTGTGGATTGTTTCTAGCATCCATTGTGGGGTTGTGGTTGTTGGTGCACCCTAGCTTTGGGTTGTTGTTGAGTTGCTTTGACCATGTTAGGGTCAAGAACAACTCTAAATTTACCTATGGGATTAAGCTGTGTCTCATTTTGGTTTAGGGTTGCCACCCTGTTGTTTATGCCTTCATCACAGAGCTGTGAATGAATTGTCTTACTGCGGGTATGTAGTGGTTGTCCCTTGGACTGTGCTGGCTTGGCCGATTGGTTGATGGCCTGATAAACCCAGTTGTGTTGGTTTGATTGATTTGTGTCCCTTGGCTATGTGAAATCCTGCATTAACCCTTATCCTTGGAGGAATCATGCCCAGCTTGGGGGTGGTAGTGTTGCTGAGAGATTGATGAGCACGCTGGCCTATGGTTGGGTGGAACGTTGCAGCAACGTAGCTAGTTGCGGAGCAAGTTCTTCGCCAAAAAGATAAGTTACCTTGTCTATTCCATCTCTGCAATTATATTGATGTCAAATGAGTTGTAATGAACATGTTGAATGCTAGGATTGTATGTGTGTTTGCTTCTGCTGTATGATTGAAGATTTATGCATTAAGTAATTGTGCCTATATGATGATGGATTATTCATCTTACCCTGCATCTGGTTATCTAGTATGCATTATGATTAAGCTTTTAACTCAACATTTATCCTTGCTTATGTTCATGGGGCTGTTTTCTCGGCTGTTAGTGGTGTTTGTCGCGTCCTCTTCACCGGTTTAAGGGATGGGGACGTGACATTATGTTTTAGGTAAAAATAGATTCTACATTATACTTTTTTGTTGTAACATTGATGATTTGAGCTACATTACCTTCATGTAGCTTATTTTAAGATTGATGGTTTGATATTTATCTCTTACATTGTCTCTTTCTTGTATCTGATAGGAAATGACGCTGGAATTTGAGAAAGCTAGGCCAAGGAGCTATCTCTTCACATAGATAGTTTCCTAACATTAAATGATAAATAACTAATTTGACAACACTTTCGCTAAGAAAGAATGGGCTCATTCAAGTACATAAAACCATTTTGGTGTTTAGCACAAATATCTTGACAAATTTTTATGGTTTGTTTATTTCTTTTGTTTGAAGCATTTTGTTGATTTTTGAAGTTTGTGTGTATTTTGGTTAAATATTGTGTTAATTCCTTTGAATGATTCTAGTTCTCATTCGATGCTTGATTTAACCCTTTTTTGTAGCTTGAATCAAGGTTGGTTTTAGGATTTGAGAAAATATTCTTTTATTAACTTTTAGTTGCATGAATTAATTTTCTTCAATTTTTCAATTATTTTATGCTGACTGTATATTTTCTTTGTAAATACTTATCGTTATTCAAAAAAATAAACGAGCTCTACATATCTAAGCGAACAGAAAAATGGTCTATGCACTAGGTTCCTATGCATTGATCGTAGGATACGTATTGGCACAAGACCAACATTCATCTAATGCAATAATCAATTGGCATAATTACAATGAATAATTGTATTAGCCTCCATGACCATCATTGGCTAGTGGAGGCCAAGATCGAGCATAATGTATGATTCTATGAGTTTATCAGTTTGTCAAGATTCAGGTCCCCACATGTCCATTGGACCATTAAGGGATGAGATAACAAGTGGAGTCTCCACTTGCCCTGAATCTAGTCAGTGCAGTTGTGTTTCACTGACACCTTCCCATTGTGACTTGTGAGTCTACATGTTTTGTTGTTGATGATGTGATTCATGTTATTTGACTAATGTTGTTATTCTTTTATTTTGACAATATTATATAAATTAGTGAAAGATTCACCAGTTTTTACAATTTTTTATAATGAAGTTAAATATTCGCCAATTTTTTACAACATTATATAATAAAATGAAAGATTCGCCAAGATTTTACAATATTATATAATAAAATGAAAGATTCGCCAAAAATTTACAACATTATATAATAAAATAAAAGATTCGCCAATTTTTTTATATATACATATTATATTATTGATAAAATCGCCTTCAAAATTTCCTATATATCAGAGAGATTCGCCCAATTTTTATACATATAAATCTAGGGGGGGTTCTTAAAATCATCCCTGTTCCTCGGATGTACTTGACGTAGCTTCTGTCAAACTGGCTTGGCACCAGGGTAGGTTTTAATCTTGTGATTGAGGATAGATGGGTCTATCCTTGGAATTTCTTCATAGGTCCAAGCAAAAACATCTCTGAATTCCTTGAATAAGGCCGTATAATACTATACCTTAGAAGGTGAAGAGTTCTGGCCTATCTGTATGTTCTCTGGGATAGCAAGTTTCACTAATATATAAACTGGAATGGTCTTGGTAATGTTACATAAATTAACCTTAGATTCAACATCGTGGGCAAGGATTGGAGACTAAGGATCAATTACTATATCAGAAGAAACAATTGATGGAAATTGTTCTTCTACCATATTAAAATAGGGAAGGAAAGAGGATCGATGGTGATGATATTTCCAAGACATTTCATCTAGGGACATAACCTCCATGATGGATTCATCAGAGAGGAGTGTATGTGAAAGATAATCTAGATACATGGGGGGGGATTTTCTAGCCAATACAGTAGGTGATAAGTGTCTGAAGCCACCAACAACTGGTCATTGATGGTGGGGTCACTGGTGTTTTGAATAGCGTGGTACATTTCCTCAAAAGGACTCATTGATGTTGAATCAATAATGTACTTTCCTTTATCTATGGTAGAAGTACAAATCATGTTCATGGATGTGGAATGCGAAACAAGAGGAGGATTAGATAATGTAAAGATTCCCATGAGTGAGGAATCTTTGATGAGACCTAAACCAATGTTCTTATATTGTAGGGTCATCAAAAGTGGAACGTTGTTTGCAATATTCGAAGTGGTATTAGGTGAACATAAGTCTAACTGGTCAATAGTAATCATTCTTCACTTGGAATGGGAAATGAACTACCAGAAAAATGGATGAAGAAACAACTTGCATAGCATAAAACCAGTTGCGACCTAGGAGAATATTGTAATCTAAAGGATAATGAACAACTTAAACATGAATGGAAACTGATTTTCCCCCAAGTTCAACCTGGAGAGAGGGTAGTAATCCATAGGGTTGAAATCCACAATCATCAAAGGCCTTTAATGTCATGGGTGAATGATTAATTTCTAGAGAATCGATGGCTCTCCAACAAGACAAAGGCATGACTGAGGTTGAGTATCCCTCGTCCAATATGGTACGACAGATGGTATTTCCAATAGATTTTGTGGACAACTGGAAATCCAGTTGATGAGAAATCCTAGTTATAAAATCATCCAACTTGAAAGTGATAATGTTGTTATTTTCAAGATCCAAGGCTCCAAGGACCGATTCCAAATTCTTTCGTCGTGTAGGACATGTTTGAAGTACCTCAAGAGTCGACATAGTGTAGGGTGCTTGTGCTAGATATTCTACTATATTATAGTATTGGGTAGCACATGCGTTAGGATTAAGTATAGACTTTTGAAGTGTACTCTTAGGTGGGTCAAGAATTGATTCAAGAATACGTTTTTCAATTTGAAGACTGTTACTTGGAGGAGGAGTGGATACTGAAGGTTTTTCAGGTGGAACATCATCAGTTTTGTTTTTTCGACGATGGTCATAACTTTTGGGATCGAGTGTTAAGATGAATTATTTCACTTGACATCATTTTGACTTCATCAATGCAAGATGAAGAAGGCCCATGCAAGGATTGATTATCAATTAATTGATGTCGGGTAGGGAAAGGGTCTATAAGCACTACTGGGGTGGCTAAATTTTTCAAAAAAATTCTAACTCCCTCTCGACGAGGACACTCTTTAGTGAAGTCATCACCTCCACAAATCAAGAAGGAAAACTTTTTCTTTCTCTTATTCTTAGAATCAACATCAGGGTTTTGTGTTTTGTTACATTCCTATTGGTTATTGGATTTCTTGGAATTCTTTTTACCTTGTTTCTTTCCTCCCAAAGATTCTATGGATTGGACCGCATTTACTTTGGTGGAAGCAACATGAGTGGATATATTTTTGGGTGGTGGAACAGGTTTTCTAGCTGGTGCGGTAGGTTGAGTTTTCTTTTTCACTATTTTTTTTGTCTATTGTGTTTGAATAGAACTAAGAACACCGTCAGTGGGTGGCTCTATTGTGGGTCTTGAAGGATCTGATGTAGGGTGAGGAGCGTGAGTAATTATGTCATGCAAAGTTCCTGACTAGGAATAAACCAAGTCTAGGTATTGAGCATGGCTAATGGTCTGATCCTCAATAACATCACCTCCCATGGAGACATCCCTGGAAATGGGGGGAAGTAAATATTTTGTGAAGAAAACATCTAATAACTGATCTAAAATAGGAGCCTTAATCAACCTACATATTCATCTCCATCCATGCATATGATCGAAGGTATGGGTGGAAGTAGTTTGGCAAAGTGAGGTTAACAAGTCTATACATTTCTCGTACTGAATTGGTAACTGGAAATGTGTTAAAAAGGCCATTTCCAAGGCATTAAAGTCCCAAAAGGAATGCTGAGGTAGCTCGATATACCACTTCGCGGCTACTCTGGTGAGAGTTCTCTGAGAGAAACGTAGACATATTGATCCATCCATTACAGAATTGGATAAGTAACATATATGAAAATTCATCACATGGTTTTTGGGATCATCATCGGGTTTACCATCGAATTTAGGTATGTCTGAGGGTAACTTAACTGGGATTTCTGGCCATGAGGGATCATGATGTATCGGATCGTTGATAAATTTGGACAAATATGTTAGATCCAAAAGTATCCAAAAATGGGAATTGTTGATTAGGTTGGGAGTATTAGTAATACTGATATGGCATTCGTGGACCAGTAGGACCATAAGCATATTGATAATGGGCATAGATGATGCCCACATGGATGTTTGGTTGGGTGGTTGATTTCCAGAAGGTTTGCTAGGTGGTGGTCCAATCGAGGGAGGTGGGACTCCACATGGTGATGGTCCTCTAGGTAGTTTTCCTCCAAACGGTGGTCCTCTAGGTGGTATTCCTCCAAACAGTGGTCCTCCAGGTGGTGGTCCTCCAGATGGTGGAATTCTAGGTGGTGGGAATCCAGGTGGTGGTCCTCCATATGGTGGACCTATGGGTGGTGGGCCTCCATGTGGTGGACCTCCAAGTGGTCCTTTAGATGGTGGAACTCTAGGTGGTCCTCCATGTCCTCTAGGTGGGCCTCCAAATACTCCAGCAGTGTTTAAAAATGGTCCTCCATAGGGTGGGACTTTAGACAAATTAAGTTGCCTACAAGGGACATAAGCATCCCTGGGGTAAGGAATTAGAGGATAAATTCCCCCCAATGGTGCTGGTTGATAATGTTAATGAACCGTAGGGGGATGGTTTCCAAGGTAAGTATAAGACCAAGAAAGAGGACTAATAGCGATATGGACCCATGAAGGTCCTCTCTATACGAAAGAGGGTACAACCGTGTTAGTATTAGGAGGAGGAGTATTTACTGCTGGTTGTTCCACTAGTAGGTTTTTCCCCATACTAAAAATGGTTCCCTCGGTAGGTAAAAAAAATTGAGTTGGGGTATGCCACCCATACATAGAAACTACCAGGGCGATAGAAACCGATGAGGAATTTTGGTTAGGTGGAGGGGGGGTAGAGGGTTGACCTGGATATTGAATAACCATGTTTTGGGTCAGTGATCCTGAGACAGGAGCTACTAGGGGTGGTGAAAGGGCATGATATCCAGGTGGTGCTAATTCTGAATGATGGGGGAGAGGAGAAAAACCTCTCTTTCTTATATTATTTCCTATATTATGTAATTGCTCAAAATATTGGTGGAGGGGTCTGAATACTTCTTGATTCGTCAAAATCTCTTGAATGGGAGTAACAAAGGAAGTTCTAGTAGTACCGTATTAAAAAATGGATTTCCCTAGAGAGCTCTCCTAAAAAGGAGAATTTGGACCAAATTTTGTTTCTATAGTATCATTTGATGGGTGATTGAACACCCAATTGGATGAACCAGGTTGGCATTTCGGTTGAAAATGAAAAGAAACATTTTCAATGGAAGGTTGTTGAACTAATAAGGGATTATCATAAGAAGAAAAATATTCCCTAGTTTAAGTAACTGGAACACCTTCTACATGAGAATTAGCAGAAGCTGATTGGTCCATGATTTCACCTTCATTTCCTTCCATGGTAGGAGGAGATTCAGGTGGTAAACCCTAACAACCTATGAGAATGTCTCACAAGAAGTTCAGCCAGGGTATTAGCTAAGGATTTATATTATAGAATTATAAAACAAAGAAGATACCACACACAAACAAACCTACACAAGATAAGGCCACATCCAAAATTAAATGGCATGATGGGATTGTAATAGTCGGTTCCTCACTAGGATTTTCAAGTTGTCACAACTCACGATATATCATCGGGTCCAATAGTAAAATGCGACAAGAAGAATTGGGACCATACCCTTTCCGGAATACCCGACTACCTGGATGACACGTGCGTAGTAGCACCCCGAGTGTTTTTCTCGGTGTATTGCTCCAACAAGATGACCAAAATGATTTTCTCAATTGGTTAAAGTATCCTAGAGGGGTCTCCTTATATACTCAAGGTATGTGGGAGCTCAAATTCATATTAGTGTTGTCTAATGCATAACCATCTGAAAGGGGCCTTTTGATATACAATCGAGTATGTGAAGTACCTTTCAATATACCTCAAGGGTACATAAAAGTCCGTTCGATATAATGACGGTACATGGAAGAACCACACAGTCCCTGGGATGCATTGCAGGAATATAATGACAGCTCCTATGTTTTAAGACGTCGAAACATGTCTCTATCCTATCACTGAAATTACTAAAATTTTTAACCTAAGATAGCGTCGATTTTATCTTGATGGTTAGTAAATGTTTGTGGAGTATATATCAAGATGAAAATTTAAAATCTATATGAAATGAAAATATTTTTCTTTGATGAAGAATAACTAGAGTAGGGGAGAAACCTTTTTATTTTAGAAACAATATTCCATGCTACTTTTGATAAATCAAACTTCAAGATCTATGACAATTTCTCAAACACACAAGCTTTTCACCATTAAGACTATCTAATCTCTGAAAGGAGAAAGGAAGGAGAGCTTATAATGTCTACCAAAAACTAAAATTTCTCAATCAAGCTCATGAAGATTTACTTGCCTAAGCACTCATGGAAACCAAGAGTAATATTTTCCTAAGATTTCCTAAAGAAATATTTTCATACGTAATTATGCAACCAAAACAATCTAGATAACTTCTTTTGATTTTTTTTAATATGATTAGAAAAGAAAGAACATTAAACAACTGAAATTGACTAATTTCAAAGAGGCTACAGATATTCTTTTTTCACAAAAACTTTTCAGAGAATGGATCAAGCAAGTCATGCTTCCAAAACTTGAATCCATGCACAAAATTTTCACTAGAAATTCCTTATTTGATGAAAAATCCTAAATATGAACTCAAAAGGTGAAATTAGGCTATCAAACTCATCATATTCAGCAAGCAAACAATAATAAAATTACACACCAAACTCAAAGAAACCAAAAAATTTGAAAACATGTGCTTTAAGGCAGTGATGAACTTACCTTAGCGCACTCTGTATGGTTGCACTAGAGTGCTAGCAGGTGGATGACACACAATGTACACTAAGTGAAGGCACTAGTGGCACTCTATGTTATCTATATGAAGGCATTGACGACGCTTAGTGTCAAGGTGCAGTAGGCGCTAGAGAGAGGTGGTGCTCTGTCAAATCTTCCTAGGTGCGTCAACAGATCTACAAGTGGAAAAATTCAATCACTTGCAAAAGAAACCAAAAGTTGGACTGATCTGGAATGATAGAGAAGTAAAGCAAGCTTCAACAAAGACAAACTGATAAGAAAATAAGGCGGATCACTCACCTTAACAATTGAAATGAGCCAAGAAAAGAGAATGAAAAGTTTACAAGTAAGAGTGTTACCAAAGATATTAAATCTAACTGGATCTTCTTTAGATATGATTGGATCTTCCCTAGATATGGCTGGATCAAGCTATCCCCAGTATGGTCGCGAATTTTGTTTGTAGGAATTCTCAAATCGACGCTGACACCGCTTGTACCTTTATCTTGTATGGTACAAGTCTAGAACAAAACATTACATGATTTTATCATTTCCCTAGATGATTAATCTATTTGAATAAAATCACTCTTTCACCTCAGATTTAAATTCTTTAGTCTTCATTCCACTGCTCTTCATGTGATCTATATTACTTGCGAATAAGCATAAAAAAACAAGACAACAGGATAAGATTAACCAAATAATATTAGTGATCAAGTAATCTAATAATAATTGACTGATATTAACACAACTCAAATATGGGAAAGGGGAACAATTTTGTATTAATCAAATAAGAAGGTAAAGCTACAACCAAATCCTTGATGTTAGTAGCTTTGTCTTCCACAATGGTATTTGACACACTCACAACAATCCTTACTCACACAAATCTCTTTGGATACAAAATCATTCAGCTTTGCGTCAATACTAAAATTTAATCCAACAACATAAGAATGCTCTTCTTGGTCCCCTCTCACATGGTTCATGAAGGCTTATTTTATAGGCTAAGGGAGGCTCATATGGGATGAGATATTTTGGGAAGAGAATAGGGGATGATCCCTATGTGTGAGGAGGTCAAATTCCAACTCTCCCTAACTGATAGGAACTTCATCCACAAAGCTTTCATATGGAATCTTCTCAAAACTTCCTTTTTCCCCTTTTAAGTCTGTCGGTGCTTCTTGCAGAGAGGGTAAAGGCATCGATGCCTTTTGTGGGCAGGGTAAAGGAGCTGGTGACACCTGATGTCAATGCAAAAAGGAGCCGGTGCTCTGTCATAAGGAAGAAAGTGTGCCATCCTACTCAAGATTGGGAAAAAACATCCCAAAGAATACCTAGCCAATTGCTCTAAAGGGTGCTTAGACATCAATGGTTTTATCAGGTGCAACAAAATGTAGCTTTAATGGATACATGGTTGATAATTTTGGTTATTGCTTATGGGATTATTGTCGATCCTCGTTTTGTCATCGTTTCGGCTAATAATTTACATGTTTGACATAACCACTTATACTATGAAATGAGAACTCGACACAGTTCTCATTTTTCTCTCTCCTAATTTTAGGAGCTATTTTTACCTCCATTTAAAAATTGGTTGATACCAGTATCACACATTTTTATTTTAAGGCATTTTTGGGCATTTGAATCATATTTGTCGTAAAATATTATTACTTTCTATTTTCAAGTGTGTTTTTTAGACATTTGACAAAATAACATACACTTAAAAGCAAGTTATATTGAAAAACATATACATTTTGCAATTTTTTTTTTAAAATAAGACATTTTTATAGGAAAATTAAGACTTTTTCATTGACAAAATTCTAAGAAATTCTAGAAAATAAAGACATTTACAACCATTTTCAACGGATTTTCATAGAATTTTTGTATAAAAATGATACTATTTCATACTATATTCCAAAATGTTACGGTTCACATAAATTCATGAAAAACTATAGCATATATTTGTAAATGACATATTAAAAACAATATATATAGAAATTTTATTTCTAAAATAAAGTTTGAAATTCAAAACAGTACTAATATATCTTATCAAAAAGTTGTCAAATTCAACATTTTATTTAAAAAAACAAAACCCCCTTAAACCCTCCATCACCTTCACCTCCCTTCCCCTCCAACTTCCTCCTGCTTTGCCTCCTCCTTCTACCTCCTCCGTCATCGCATTAAGGGGAGCGTCGCTCCTTTTGAGCACCAAAGGGCCACCCCTCACTGGTGGTGTGATTCTTAGAATCATTAACTTTGGTGTAAATCTCATGTATATATAGTCATACTATATATTGCATTATCCTTCCACAAATACTATTTACACTTTCCACAATCCATTTAATAAACACAATGGATATATAAAATTTTGAACCATATATAACATAATGAATATTTAAACACTACCCCCCATAATTTTCAATACCTTAGGTTTGTCCTAAGAAATCTTATATATATACTTAACTTTATAAGTATTAAAAAACATAATGGGTATATATAACAACTTTCATATTGTTTCTATTCCTTTAGGTCACCCTTGATAATCTCGCATTTATTTACATAATCTATATATATAACAAACATTTTTAGATCAATTTGATACAAACGTCATAATTAAATTGTCGAACATATTCATGTATACTTAATCATGTCCATATACAAATATTCATAAAATTCCCAACATAAACTCAACAATTTATGCAATGATAATCTCTTGCTCACATTTCTGTGATTACTTACTATCCATTTTTATTTCATGCATTCAACAAATCATGCAAGAATTTTGTATGCTTTAAATGTCACTATCAATGATAATAATAAAAAAATTTACATAATTAAATTTAAGGTATGTTTCTCCTATATAATAATTACTCATACCTTCCTATCACACATTTAATTTCCTTACCTATTTCATACTCAATGTACCTATTTATTTTTATATTAATATGGAAGTGAAGAAAGCATGTGATGCCTTTCTTCATTGAATCAATTCATTATAAAACCATAAAACCTTTTTTTTTAAACTTTAAAAATATACAACTTAATTGGTGGAGTCTCTATCTTAAGTGACCAAAGCAACCTTAAGTGACCAAAACAACTTATTTATGAAATATACTTTAATCAATAATTATAGAAAAATAAGTTTTCCAAGGGAAACTACCATCACCCCTTAACCATTAAACTCCTTCCATTGAGTATTCCATTTTCTAAATTGAATATTCATTTAAAAAGATTCATATATTTAATTATCTACTTTATTTTTTAAGTCATGGCTCATATATTTTTATTTTTCCCAATGCTCCTACTTTATCAAAGTGAGCATCTTATATTATTTATAAACTTTGGCTCAAAAGAACTTTATATATTATTTCTCCCAATGCTGGTAATGCTTTCCGCTGCATCTTTTAAAGAAAAAGTGTATTTTTAGAAACAAAACAAATAGTCACTAGTTTGTAATTCTAACAGTTTCTTAATTATTACTGGAAACATTTATCTTCTCTCTTATTTATCTAATACTCTTTATAATAGATAGGTCACTCTCCCTCAATAATATCAAATATATACTCTTTATATAGGTGTAATATGTTATAGCTGGCAGCTCCCTCAATAATATCAAATATATACTCTTTATATAGGTGTAATATGTTATAGCTGGCAGCTCACGCTCCTGAGCTGCCAGCTATAACATATTACACCTACCTATACCTATTAGTTAACGGACGCTTTCACACCGTTGGTTGCTACTATTCATTTCATACACGAGGAAACGATCCTATTGCCGGTGTAGTAAACGAAGATGAAGCACGATCTTATTTCTTTTATACTTCCTTTAGCTTTCAACCTTCCCTAGGTAGATATCCATGAAGTAGCTTTTTCAATTTAAGTGAATAGATCCGTTATTTCCTATTGTAGTGGTTTTCTCATGTGCAGAGTATATAAAGTTGCTGCATACAATAAAATTAAAAGAGTCAAACACCTCTCATACTAATTTCCTCATCACAAAGAAGGAAGTTCTCTTATTTCTGTGTGTCTGTGCAAGTGATAGCACTAGTCTTGATAGACAATACTACCCAAATATGGCACTTCATCTCCGTTCTATGACAGCGAATGTTTTTATTCTATGGTTTGCTCTTGCCCTTTCCATCTACCGTGGAGATGTAGGGGATATTTCTACCCAAGATTTCTTCAATGGAATTTTATTTAGGGCTTCTGATACCTATGCCGGGAAGGATTTCTATACATACAGGGACTTTGTTACTGTGGCGAATGCATTCTCTAGCTTTGGCACAACTGGGACCTCCGATGACCATAAGAGAGAAATTGCTGCTTTCTTCGCCAACGTTGCTCACGAAACTAGCAGTGCGTATCACATACTTTCTGCTTTTATAAACTGGCAGTGCATATCATCGTCCCTCAATAATATCAAATATATACTCTTTATATAGGTGTAATATGTTATAGCTGGCAGCTCCGGAGCTCTCGACGCCCTTCCACCTCCATTCTCGGCCTCCTCCACGGTTGCAATAGGGTAGCGCAACTCCTTGGAAGCCAACGAGCCACCCCTCACTGGCAGCGCGATTCTGAGAATCGCGCCACTCCTTGGCAGCCAACAAGCCTCCTCGAATCGTGCCGCCAGTGAGGGGCGGCTCGTTGGCTGCCAAGGAGCAGCGCTACCCTATTGCAACCGTGGAGGAGGCCGAGAATGGAGGTGGAAGGGCGTCGAGAGCTCTGGAGCTGCCAGCTATAACATATTACACCTATATAAAAAGTATATATTTGATATTATTGAGGGACGGTGATACACACTGCCAGTTTATAGAAGCAGAAAGTATGTGATACGCACTGCCAGTTTCATGAGCAACGTTGGCGAAGAAAGCAACAATTTCTCTCTTCTAGTCATCGGAGGTCCCAGTTGTGCCAAAGCTAGAGAATGCATTTGCTGCAGTAACGAAGTCACTGTATGTATAGAATTCCTTCCCGGTGCAGGTATTAGAAGCCCCAGATAAAATTCCATTGAAGAAATCTTGGGTAGCAATATCCCCTACATCTCCACGGCAGATGGAAAGGGCAAGAGAAAACCATAGAATAAAAACACTCGCTGTCATAGAACGGAGATGAAGTTCCATATTTGGGTAGTATTGTCTATCAAGACTGGTGCTATCACTTGCACAGACACGGAAATAAGAGAACTTCCTTCTTTGTGATGAGGAAATTAGCATGAGAGGTTTTTGCATATATATATATATATATATATATAAGAGTTGGTAGTTGGGATGATATTAATTTGACTGGAACAAGATGACAGATTCCACTTTCTAGATTATCGGCTTCGTTGACTGGACTTGTAATTACACACAGTAAGGGGATTACTACTTTTGATTTCTGAACGTGTTAAAGCTCCAAAGATCCGGATCCATTCTCGTAAATGGCATAGGCCAAAACTAGACTGTCGTGAGTCAATCGCCACCATGATTTTGCTTTATGGGGATGAATACACAGCCCAATTGATAACCACTTACATATAATAATGGACAACTGTATTCAACTTTATCAATGTGAATACTATGCCTAAAAAATTGTAAGGAAAACCTTGCTTAACATCCTCCATGAAATAAATATCTATTTGTAAGGAATGCTGGACTAACCCTTCACCATGGTACCCAACAAAAACAAAATATTATGATTGAGTAAGGGTCATTGGATCGTTCATTGGGATCGAGTTCAACATGAATACAATGCTTTATAAATAGTCAATTAACACATTGGCATGCGTACTATACTTAAGAAATATTTAATTGACACATTGAAATGATCCTTTGTGATTATAATATTATTCATGAGGAAGTTTCATTTGACCCTTCCATAGGCTCTCTATGTATGTGATAACTATGCTTGACAAAGAGCCACCCTTCTCTTTCTTTTAGTTCCGACAACTCTAGAAGAGGGGCTTGGGTTTAATTCGAGGTAGTTGGTAGTTGTGACAAATCTAGATTGAGCCTTTGTTCCTTTGAAGGGTAAATTTTATAAAATTTAATATCAAATAAAATTATATTTTTTTAAAATTTTCAATTTATTTATTAAAAAATATTTAATGTATTATATTTTTAATAAAAAAATTTCAATGTGATTCACTCATTCACTCATTCACTTAACATGACCTATTCATTTGACATAACTCATTAAATTGCGATTTTAATAATGATATAAATTTTATAGAATTTTCAATTTATTTATTTAAAAATGTTCAATGCATTACATTTTTAATAAAAAAATTCCAATGTGATTCACTTAACCTAACATATTCATTTGACCTAACTCATTAAATTCAGTTTTTAATAATATTATAAAGAATAAGGATATATTTTTAGCATTAGTAAGTTATTCTTGTTTTTGTTTAGAGAATTAAATAAAACACTATTCTTTTTTTTCCATAGAATAAAATAAAACAATATTATTAATAAGTTACATATTTAGATAATAAAATATTATATTATTATAAAACAATATTTTTGTTTTGTCAAGATAATAAAATAAAACAATATCATGAGTAAGTTATATATTTAGAGAATAAAATAATATTATTATTTGTAAAAGACGGATTTTTAGTTTTATTTATTATTAAATAGTATTTGTTTTGTGTTTATATTAACTCTAAGAATATGGTATGAATAATAGATATAAAATTATATATTTTAGACTTTGTTTAACAGTCAAATATCTTGACAAAACTAAGTGGTTTTTTGCGCTTATAGACATTTACCGACCACTTTACTTGTGGTTGTGCTAGTAGATAAAACAATATAATATAAAACGTTTTTATTTACCAAGTCATCGTGGGTTTCCCTAGGAGACTCCCCCCTCTTCCTCTACCTCATCTGTCCTCCCTTCCTCCCCACCCTCCACTCCCCTCCACCCTCCTCCCCCTCCGCCCCCCCCTTCAACCTTCTCTGTCATTGCAATAAGGGGAGCACCGCTCCCTTGGGAGCCAAAGGGTCATCTCTCATTGGTGGCGTGATTTTGATAATTGCATCGCCAGTGAGGGGAATCCCTTTAGCACCCAAGGGAGCGACGTTCCCCTTAATATGACGATGGAGGAGGTGGAAGGGGGAGGGGGAGGAGGGTGGAGGGGAAGGGAGGAGAATATTTTGAATATTTATATGAAACTCTGAAGGTGAAGGCAAAGGAGACATTTTTAATTGAAACTCTGAAGGAGATTTTGAATATTTATATGAATCATTTGTTCTTGAATGGTCTAGTATATGCTTTCATTATGAATCACATCATAATTTCTTTGATTTTATATGGTTAGAGTGGTGAAATTATTTATGAAATATTTTTGTTTGTTTAATATGCAAGTTTAAAAAAAGTTGTAATTTATCTTTTGGAGAAATATTTTTTTTCCAATTTAGGGGTTGATTTTAAAGTTTTATTAAGCAACAGTATGGGATCTTTAGGCCATGGCTCTATTTTTTACCCCGAAAAAAAAAACTTGTATACTGGTATCAACACTTTTCTATTTGGGGGTGTTTTTGGTGTTTTTTTTTTGCAAAAATCATCTTTTTTTATCCCTAGAGTTCTCGTTCTTAGTATAAAGTTCTCGTTTCATAGTATAAGTGGTTACATATGTTTTGTCACCTTTTTGGCATATTTTCTGTCATGCAGTTCACTATTCAGTCTCAGGTATGATTATATTTTGGGTTTATGCAAGTCATGATTTATTTCTATCATTTTACGATTTTATTGGTTAAATCCGATGATATTTGATGATATGCTAACATATGAAATCATTATTGCAGATCTTAGTTTTCAGTGAGCCAATGAACAGACCATGCATCCATTCTAGATAGCGTAGATCATATCTAGCTCACTGCATAGCTCACCATTCAGTCTGTTGAACTAATCACGCACTGGTACTGATAGATTCCCAAGCATTAAAAGTATGAAATGTCTTGTAGACTGCTTGTTGTCCACACGCCAGAGTGATATCATGAACCCCTTTCTAGAATATTGTTAGGGTGTTGTTTATGCTCGACACCTTGACATTAGCCGTGCCAAACTAGAGCTTGTATGCCACATCACGCACCTTAAGGAAACCATATTCAAAAAGGAAGACGAAAGCGTTATGTGTTGGCCTTCATTTAGTTCTTTGTCATAATGGTTGACTTATATTAAGAGAAGTCGACCACTAAAAAGGGTCAACTTTCTCTCCCTTTGTAAAACGTTGTATATGTAAACACTGCTATGCGAAAGGAGGTTAATATTGAAGTTAGTTAGCCATTTTATACATGTAATCAGTTGGTTCTAGAGACTCTGGAATACTCTGTTTCAATTTAATGGAAGTTCTGCTTATGTTGTGCATGATCGTGTCTTAGTAGCATTTAGCAAGTCATCACTTTGATTACTGGGAGGCCCCCCCATCAACTAGAGAAATCCATTCCTGTGTATTTTCGTTATTCCTTCTTTTTTGCAATTAGCATAGTTTTATCTATAATTTGTTTATGCAATTTAGTTACTCAAAACGTTCATGTTATTTGTTTCTTGTAGCTTACATTTTGATATTATGTTGTTAATGTAGTTCCTTTCATGAGTTAAGCAATAGGTTGCACATAAATTAGTTTTCAATTTCCTTTTCAAGTCTTTCCAGTTTATTGCTTGGTTTATGTTGATAGAATAGATTGCTTTGGTATTTACAGTAGGTTCAATTCTATTTCTTTCTATTTTGTTATGAATTCGTTCAATTATATTCCAACTTGTTTAATAATGCAATAGATTATAATGTCTTTTAATTATGAATTGAATTTAAGTTATTTTATAGATTGAATTTAATGATTACATAGGTTTAATTTCTGTTCTTTACATTTCAGTATCATGTGCATGGATCAGCTGAACTCAAAATCATTTAGATTAATTATTTCTTGACATTTTAGTGCTTTTTTTGTGCAGATTGTCATTCATACAACCAGTTTTGTTTTTCATACAGACCTTTGTTCCAGTCTGTTATCCATCCTTTCATTCACCCCTTAGCGCTTCTAATCTGTTTTAAGCCTATTTCTTTAGTTTTTCGATTATGTTTTGATAAGTGGTAATTAGATAATGGTTGTGTCTTTTCTTACAACCTTAGATTAGACCATTTAAAATATTTATTAGATTGTGTTCTTATTTCTTCCTTCTTGTCATCCTATGTTTAGAATTATGTCATGTGTTTTTGTCTATTGTATTTCCTTGTAATTATATCTTTGGTTTGATTTGATTTATCCCTTTACATGTGAAGTTTAGGGTTAGACCCATTAATAGGCTAGTACCTTGTAAATTGTTCATAGCAATAAGGCTTGTTCTTTCCATCATGTAGTTATTGAAGAAACCTATAGAATAGGATTTAAAATCATCTATATTAAGTTTTCTGCTTGCTTCTCTTTGTTAAGTTTTCTACTTGTTTACAAGTTAGGTCTACTTTATTTTAGTCTTGTTCTATCTTTTGCAAGTTAGTATTTAGTTACCTATGAAATAAACCATCATGTTTACTATCACTTGCAATTGGATGTTTCTTAGTCTGCATATATTTGTAGAGGTTAAATTGGAATTGATTCCATTTAGTTTCTACACATCCTTTGAAAGTCACTTTGACACCTCTCCTGCTCCTGTTCCAATCACAGTGAATGCTTATCCTCAAAATAACCAAGGAGACTAGAACTAAATGGTTTAGTTTAAACTATTATGTACATTTGGTAGTTGCATGTATAGTCCTTCTTAGAGCATATTCAGTTGTTGTAATTTTGTATAATTCATCTTTAAAGTTGTTTAGCAGTAAAATAGATCTTCTCAAAGAGAATAGTTTATTGTCATAGAATAACATTGTCTATATTTTTATCTTATAGTAATTGTTTATAGAATAGAGTAGTATAATTTGAAACCACTCTGGTCTAGTACTCTGTCCTGGTTCAATTACTTTGATAGTTGAATTATTTAGAGTTTGACAAGGTTTTTCATTTTGAAATATCTTACGATATTTTGTTTGTTAAAATATTCCCATGACACCATAGGAACCCTTCTAGCTTCGCATATATTTTGTGTCAACTCTAAGCCTACCAACCCCAGTCGATAATTCAATATTAAAGGTGAATTAATCAATACTATATATTTCCCAACATTTTGGCACCATTGCTGGGGAGTTGTTCTGTAAGGTAGAATAGATATGAAATTTAGTAATAGGCTGGTGGCAGGGTAGCGGTAACACGAGAGGCAAGAACCTGTGCATCTGTTATGACAGGCGCCTCCAAATCTAGTAGTAGTAGTAGTAATGTAGTTTTTTCTTTAGTTTTTATAAACAAACTTAGATTTGTTAAGACAGTAAAATTTTCCTATTAATTTTTATGAGGGACATAATACCCCAGCCATTAACTCATCCGAAAGGCATCGAAAAAAAAAGACAAAAACACCTATAGGGAATAGTTATGCTGGAAAACATAAAGAGATTCTTTTGGGAGATTTTATAGGGGAAGCCATAGAAGGAGAAGAGATCCTGGAAAGAGTTCCAGAGGGCCCCATCCATGACAAAGTTTAAAGTATCTAACCATTGGGAACCCTTAAAACTTCCACTCATTACAAAACCAAATAATACAATTTTTTCACTAACAGGGGAAGCCAAACTTCACTGGTTTTGTCAATCCTTCCTAGGTGAAAGCTCTCTTTGGCCACTCAATAAAAATAGTAATCTCATAAATTGAAACATCCACAATAGCATATACCATCCCTATAAGACTCATGGTTGATTGAAGGAAGGTATCTCCTAGAAAAGAACATTGGGATGTCCCATTCTCACCTCAAAAGAAACCTTATAGGTATATTCACTTCAGAAACTAAACTTACATGAAGAAACATGAAGAAGAATGAGAAACAAAGAGCATCTTCTATCCAATATGTAAGACTAAACATTCCCAACAAGAATGTCCATTAAATAAAATTTCTGCATGTCACATTTGTACGGGACATCATGTTTTTCTCCAAGGGATCAAGGTGGACCCTACTAGGATATAAGTAACCATTTCCCTTCCCTCTCCAAAAACTCTTCCTCCTCATGATTCTTAAAAGTATTTTGGGTCATCATCACTTGTCTATATGTAAACATGTGTGTATTTCTTTGAATAAATAAGAGTCATTTCTAACAATTTGTTTACAGGGGACTCTTTTTAAATTTTGTTATATATGTTTTCAAGAATAAAATAAATCATCTAACAAGTGGTTTTATAGTTTGGTTAAAAGTATTCTATTTTCTATAAGCAGCTCATGAGATATTATCTGAAAAAGAAAGTGCTTTAAAAACACTCAAAATATATCTGAACTTTGAAGTTTTAGAATTCTTGTGTATCATTTTCAACCACTTATTTTATGATTGTGTTATGTTTTGTATATGGTGTCTTGATTTAGACATGTACATTCCTGATTATTTAAAGAGTTTCTCGAAAAGTCTTACTTTAATTATCATATCCTTTAGAATTTTTACACCTATGAACTACTAGCTTATCCTATACTTATCATCAAAACTTGTCTCTTTAGAATTTTTGTGGTAACCCGAAAATAAGTAAAATTTTTACTTGTGGGGAACAATACTTATATTTTATGAAGAAGATAGACCAAAAGGTCAAAGAACAACTTTAAGTTATTCTCTTTTAACATGATCTATAGTTAAGTCCATTTTATGAATTTTTTTAATAATATGAATTATGTGATTAGCAAGCTTAACACACTCCAGTACCAACCGACTTCCATATACTCAAAATCATTATACGAAGCAAACCCGTCAAGGTACTGAACAGGCCTACTGGAAGCGGTTCAATGCTAAGTAACATCTGAAAGCAAGGAAGCTTGGTAAATGGAAGTAAGCCAGTTAGGGTACTGAACAGGCCTGCTGGAAGCAGGGCTATGCTTGCATGGTACCAAGATAAACCCATTGGAGTATTGAATAGGATCGCTGGTAGTGGGGCAATATCAGGTAAAAGACATCTGGTTAATCCACCACTATGCACATGGTTCAGGAAAAAATGATAATAAACTAGAATACATATAAATATTTGTTTAGGCCTATTATTTATGATGTCATTAGAGAATGACTGTAAGTTGACCTTGGATCTGACAATCTAAATTCAATCAATACCTAGGATATGATTATCCTAGAAATGGGACCCATAACTGTAAAATCTCACAAACTTGAGGGTGAACTCAAAAATTATTGAGATGACAAGATATCCTTTCAATGAGGCATGGATGACTAGTTTTTCCCATGGCATTTTTTCAATTATATTCGCATCGTTTATATGATCTTCTTCAGCACTGTTATTTTTGATAAATATACATATCTGAATCATTTTCACTTATTAGTTATTTTTTCTTTTTCTTGAAAAAAATCACAACAACGTGATTGAACTTTTATTAATTTATTTTGAAATTATTTAGTTTTATTGTATGCATTGGGGACATACCATATCTTTGGTTTGGGGGAGGATTAGACTGTCTGTCTTTATTTTTCTAAATTATTTATAAAAGACTTATTTTTGTTTCTAACAAAGTGTTTGCAGGATAATGTAAACAGCGAAACTGGTCTTAAAATCCTGGATAAATAAGGGAGAGCACAATTAAAATATCAAGAGAATTGTTTCATATGACTTTCTTGTGGACTGGCAGCCTAGGAAAATCCACGACTAGTAGCAATCTGATCTAGCAAAGCTTATTTTTATAAGAATCTATACGAAGGATCAAATGATGATTTGAATAAAAACTGTGATATTTTAGCACCTATGGTTAAGTGTTAGCTTAATTTTGTTTGGGAAAAAAGTTGAGACATATCATTAGAGTCACATCCACAACCTCGATCTATGATGTAAGTACGGTTTAGATCTAATACAATCTCGTCTTACTTCCATATGGGTGTGATTTGATCTTAGGGTACTTCCAAATCATCATTACGCTGCCATCACCCCTATCCTATTTTTCGCTCGCACACATAATCTAACAAATCATGTCGACCTTCCTGTTAAATCAAGGTTATAGTTATGAATATGGTTTATACATCCGTATTAAGTTAAATGTTTAACCTGTCCAAAGTTTACTTTGGACAGTGTTTAACTAACTAAAACTTTAGAAACTCATTAATTTACACATTTTTGATGGCACATGTTTCAAAGATTGACATAATGGTACGATCGTCTAAACATGCTGAGATGTTTGCGTGATCATGTGATAGGTTGAATGAGACATGTTTTAAATCAACACTGTGTGAACCTCTTTTCCATTCCATCATTTTCATTGACTGTTATCACTGTAGAGTGTGTTATTTATCTTTCTCCCATACTCTACAAACTCTATATCCTAGTTTTTTCTTAACCATGCCAAATCATTTCAAACCTGAGAGCTACCAAGACTTATTCCAGTTGCCAGAGTTCAAAGAATGTTGAGAAGTATTTTTTCACACTAGTTGGAACCCGTTCCTTCATCTGCTGCAAGGGTATGATGAGGAAATATCACTACTTTTTGCGATGGGATTTGATGGGAAGAAGACAAGGGTTGGCCATATTGTCTTCCTAGTCACTGAGGAATCAATCGCGTGCGCAACCAAGATTCCATGAGAAGGCAATCGATGGTAGAAGTATTGGTTTGTTTCACGGGCATCTCATAACTTTTCCCTTAAACCTAAGTTTCGGCATGTGATAGGCAGAAAGGGTTTTCATTGTAGTTGGATAAAATTTGAGTACCTTAATCCTTTGACGGTCATCACCCATTTGATTACTTGTGAAGGAAATTTTAGCGTCTTTAAGTCTTGTCATATTTGTTTGTTAGCTCATTTCATTGATAAAAAATGTCTCAATTTCCCTTTATTTTTCTTAGGATCCTGGAAAAGATGTCGAAACAGGTTAGAAAGAATACTCTTAACCCTAAGGGCAGCCTATACAATCATAGTTTGATTAAGCTCTTAATTTTAGATCAACTTAAAGAGTGGAATTGACCTTGGGATACCTTCGTATTCAAAGTTCTTAACCCCCATTTGAATATTAGAAAATGCCCTTGGCATCTTCATCGTCAAGGATCCAGTCCATCCCCATCATTAGAGAAGAAAATCCCCAATGTCCTCCATCTCGATGATGACACATCGGAGGCGATTCCTTCCACTCACTCTATCCCCATATCTGCTGAATTTATACCTGTATTACGACCTTGTACTAGGGATCAAAAGGAAAAATTTGTTCAGCCTATGTTTTAGCTTGCTATCCAGACAAGTCCTTCAGATAGTGTGACCAAATTAAGAAAACCTGAAATTACCTCTCTAATCGCCTTGGCTAGTGTTTCAGCTGAAATGCTTGAATATGATGATCATGAGACCATCCTTGCACCTGTTCATGAAACTGTTTCCACACCTGTTCAGGATTTGGGTCCTAAAATACAAATTTCGAATGTTGATTTGGAAGTACCATCCAAGGAGATGAGTCCTCCACAAGACTCTAAGCATCCTGTAGAGCCATCTATGCCCCATCAACCAAAAATAGATTAGTTAACTCAAGAGTTGGCTCAATCAACAAAGCGAAACACAGGATATGTCAAGTTGATTGCAGAGCTTCGAGATGAGAAGAAGGAGTTACAGTTACAGGTCAAAAATATTGAGGAAATCCACAAGGATGTTAGTTTGTGACAGAGGACTCAACAAGAGACGTGTACTCTTTTAAAAGCACAGGCCAAGAGACTGAAATTTAAATCACCTGCTTCATCAAAGTTGAAGGCAGCTGCTAATGTAGCTCCGCCTTCTTTCTAACATCATTTTTTATTAGTGGGACCTAGCATTCCTTCTGTTTGGGGGAATGTTGATCCTCATATTTTCATCATTTTTGACTAATAACTTACATGTTTGACATATGTTTTGTTACCTTTTTGGCATATTTTTTGTCATGCAGTTCACTATGTAGTCTCAGGTACGATTATATTTTGGGTTTATGCAAGTCATGATTTATTTCTACCATTTTATGATTTTATTGGTTGAATCCGATGATATTTGATGATATGCTAACATATGAAATCATTATTGTAGATCTTAGTTTTTGGTGAGCCAATGAACTGACCATGAATCCATTATATATACACGTAGAGCATATCCAGCTCAATGTACAACTCACCATTCAGTCCATCGAGCTAATCGCACGCTGGTACTGATAGATTCCCAAGCATTAAAAGTATGGGATGACCTGTAGACTACTTGTTGTCCATGCGCCAGAGTGATATCACGAACCCCCTTCTAGAAAATTGTTAGTGTGTTGTTTATGCTTGACACCTTGACATTATATGCACCAAAGTAGAGCTTGTATGCCACATCACGTGCCTTAAGGAAACCAGATTAGCAAAGGAAGAGGACAGAGTTATGTGTTAGCCTTTGTTTAGTTATTTGTCATAATGGTTGACTTGTCTTAAGAGTAGTCGACCACTGAAAGGTTTGAATTGCTCACCCTTTGTAAAAACCTGTATATATAAACGCTGCTATACGAAAGGAGGTTAATCTTGAAGTTAGTTAGCCATTTTATACATGTAATCAGTCAGTTCTAGAAAATCCAAAATAATCTGTTTCAATTTAATGGAAGTTCTGCTTATGTTGTGCATGATCATCTCTTAGTAGCATTTAGCAAGTCATCACTCTAATTGCTGGGAGGGCCCCCCATCAACCAAAGATTTCCATTCCTATGTATTTTTGTTATTACTTCTTTTTTGCAATTAGCATAGTTTTATCTGTAATTTGTTTATGCAATTTAGTTACTGAAATCGTTCATTTTATCTGTTTCTTGTAGCTTACATTTTGATATTATGTTGTTAATGTAGTTCCTTTCATGAGTTAAGAAATCGGTTGCACAAAAATTAGTTTTCAATTTCCTTTTCAAGTCTTTCCAATTTATTGCTTGGTTTATGTTGATAGAATAGATTGCTTTGGTATTTACAGTAGGTTCAATTCTGTTTCTTTCTATTTTGTTATGAATTAATTCAGTTATATTCCAGCTTGTTTAATAATGCAATAGATTATAATGTATTTTAATTATGAATTGAATTTAAGTTATTTTATAGATTGAATTTAATGATTACATAGGTTTAATTTTTGTTCTTTACATTTCAGTATCATATACATGGATCATCTGACCTCAAAAACATTTAGATTAATTATTTCTTGACATTTTAGTGCTTTTTGTGTGCAGAATATTATTCATACAGCCTATTCTATCTGTCATCCAGACCTTTGTTCCAGTCTGTTATCCATCCTTTCATTCATCCCTTAGCACTTCTAATCTGTATTAAGCCTATTTCTTTAGTTTTTTTATAATGTTTTGATAAGTGGTAATTAGATAATGGTTGTGTCTTTTCTTACAGCCTTAGATTAGAACATTTAAAATACTTATTATATTTTGTTCTTATTTTTTCCTTCTTGTCATCCTATGTTTAGAATGATGTCATGTGTTTTGGTCAAATGTATTGCCTTGTAATTGTATCCTTGGTTTGATTTGATTTATCCCTTTGCATGTTAAGTTTAGGGTTAGACACATTAATAGACTAGTACCTTGTAAATTTTTCATAGCAATAAGGCTTGTTCTTTCCATCATGTAGTTATTGAAGAAACCTATAGAATAGGATTTACAATCATCTTTATTAAATTTTCTGCTTGCTTCTCTTTGTTAAGTTTTCTACTTGTTTATAAGTTAGGTCTACTTTTTTGTAGTCTTGTTCTCTCTTTTGCAAGTTAGGAGTTAGTTACCTATAAAATAAACCATCATGTTTACTATCACTTACAATTGGACGTTTCTTAGTCTGCATATCTTTGTAGAGGTTAAATTAGACTTGATTCCATTTAGTTTCTACACTTCCTTTGAAAGTCACCTTGACACCTCTCCTGCTTCTGTTCCAATCATAGTGAATGCTTATCCTCAAAATAACCAAGGAGAGTGGAACTAAATGGTTTAGTTTAAACTATTATGTACATTTGGTAGTTGCATGTATAGTCCTTCTTAGAGCATATTCAGTTGTTGTAATTTTGTACAATTCATCTTTGAAGTTGTTTAGCAGTAGAATAGATCTTCTCATAGAGAATAGTTCATTGTCATAGAATAACATTGCCTATATTTTTATCTTATAGTAATTGTTTATAGAAAAGAGTAGTATAATTTGATACCACTCTGGTCTAGTACTCTGTCCGTTTTAATTACTTTGATAGTTGAATTCTTTAGAGTTTGACAAGGTTTTTCATTTTGAAAGATCTTTCTATATTTTGTTTGTTAAAAAATCCCCATGACACCATAGGAACCCTTATACCTTCGCATATATTTTGTGTCAACTCTAAGCCTACCAACCCCAGTTGATAATTAAATATTAGGTGAATTAATCAATACGATATTTTGCCCAACAATTATTAAAATCACAAAATCATTAGGAGTAGATATGTAGTATTCAATGAAAAGGTTATGTACAAATATTAGTTGTAGGGAAATAAAGAGGAAAAGGAAAACACATAGTACATGGTGCTTGATGAAATCAAAGAAAATGAAGTTCCAAAGGAACCAGAAAATCAAGAGCTGCAGTAGGCATCTCAAACTCCTGCAAATGTAAGAATATCTACAAGGTTAAGTAGATCCCCTGAATGATTCTCTCATTCACTGTATTATTTATTGATGACTGATTTCTGTGAACCAGAATGTTATGAAGAAGCAATGAAAGTGGGAGCCAAGCATGAATGAGGAGATAGATTCAATGGTAAGAAACCAGACTTGGGATTTGGTTGAGTTTTCTGGAAGAAAAATAGCATTGTAGAATATATGGGTTTACAGGTTGAAGGAAGAAGAAGGAGGAAAGAAGTGTTACAAGGCTAGACTTGTTGTAAACAAAATTGCACAAAAGAAAGGTATAGACTTTGATGAAATATTTTCTCTTATTGTTAAAATGACTTCAATTAGAACTATTTTAATTCCATTGGTTGTAGAAGATTTTCATTTTGAATAGTTAAATATAAAAACAACCTTTTCCCATGGGGATTTGGAGGAATATATTTGTATGTAGCAGCCACAGGGGTATGAGATCAAAGGGAATGAGAATTTGGTTTGCAAGCTGATGAAGAGCTTGTATGACCTAAAGCAAGCTCCAAGTTAGTGGTATTTAAAATTTGATAATTTTATGACTGAATAGGGTTATAGTAGATTCCATTTTGACCACTGTGTTTATTTCAAGAGGACAGAAAATGGAAGATATATCATCTTGTTATTGTATGTGGATGACATGTTTGTTGTAGGGTCTAACACATAGGATATGAATGTGATCAAAAGGAAAATAGATAATAATTTGCGATGAAGGATTTCAGTACTACAAATAAAATCCTTGGTATGAGAATAACAAGAGACAAGAAAAATCGTAAACTGACATTGTCTCAAGATGAGTATATATAAAAGTTGTTGTAGAGGTTTAGAATGTAGAATGCAAAACCAGTTAGTACACCTTTGGCCATCCATTTCAAACTAAGTAAGGATATGTGTCCCAAGATACATGAGGAGATAGAATACATGTCGAAGGTTCCATGTTCATCACCAGTTGGAAACTTGATGTACGACATGATGTGCACAAGACCATATATTGCACATGCAATGGGAGTTGTGAGAAAGTATGTGAACAATCCAGGTAAAGAGAATTGGATAGAAATACAATAGATTCTTAGGTGTTTGAGAGGCACCACTTTTCATGCATTATGTTTTGGAGGTTCAAACATTTCTCTACATGGATATGTTGACACAGATATGGCTGTTGATAAAGACATCAGGAGGAGCACCAAAAGGTATGTTTTAACAGTATGTGGAACAACGGTAATTTGGATTTCAAAACTACAAAAGGTTGTTTCACTTTCAACAATGAAAGAAGAGTATTTTGCTACTACAAAGGCTAGTAAATAGATGATTTGGTTGCATAGGTTCATGGAGGAATTGGGAAAGAAGCAGTAGAATAACAAGTTGTATAGTCACAACCAAAGTGCCATTCATCTTGCAAATACCTAGGCATTTCATTTGAAGACTATAATTATACATATCAAGTACCATTTCATAAGATCTATTCTGGGAGATGAATTGTTAAATTTGGAAAAGATACATACTAAACAGAATCCTACAAACATGTTGACTAAGGTAGTAACCAGAGATAAACTAAGTTCCTTCTTAGTTTCAGTTGGCCTTCAAGCATGAAGATGAAGAAGAGAATTTTTCCAAGTCCAAGGTTCATAGCATAGTCCAATAAGTGCAGCAGCGGTGGATTTGTTGTGATCAATCTCCAAGTGGGAGATTGTTGATTTTAGAGTCTGATCTTCCAGATTCAGAGATATTATTGTTCAACCATTTTTGCACCCCATTTTTATTGTACACTTGTCCTAGTAGAGGGGTGCGAGGCATCTAGGGCCTAGTGGGCCATTGGTGGGGGTTCGGGGGAGAAGCCCCCAAAAGAAGTTTTTTGGATGTTTGTTGGCCAACATTTTACGAGCCCATGGTATTGGGTGACCCGTGGTTTTTAACCATGTAATTCCCCTATAAAAGGAAATCATTGTAATATGGTTGTGTATTGTATTATACAATTGTAAAACAGTCTTTGTGATTGTGTGAGAGAGACTTTGAGAGAGTGAAGAAAAAGTGTAGCAAAGTTGTTGCAGTTTGTATCTCTTCATTTTGTTGGATGGTATAATAAAAAGGACCAAAAATTTCTGTGTGGATGTAGCCCATATTGAGCGAGCCACGTTATATCTACGTCTCTCTTGTAATGTGTTTTAATATTTGCATCTTATTTATTGATTATTGTTATTTCTCTGTGGTCATGTTTTTCTAACATCGCAGTGATCCCCAAGTAAGAAATAAATGTTGGCATTAACCACGGTTTAATTATGAGATTAGGGGGATGAAATGATGGCATAGAACCTGATTAGGGATTGAGAGAGAGAGAGAGAGAGAGAGAGAGAGAGAGAGAGAGAGATTGGGGGTTAGGGGTTGAGAGAGAGAGATTGGGAGTTAGGATTTTAGAGAGAGAGAGAGAGAGAGAATACTGGACATGAAATAGTGTGAAGTCTTGAAGGGGTTTAGAGAGAGAGAGATTGGGGTGAGTGGTTTAGAGAGAGAGATATCGAGAGAGAGATTGATAAAGAGACAAGGAGAGAGTGATTAACAGAGAGATAGAGATTGTAAGAAAGAGAGAGAAGGATAATTAAAATGGTTATACATTTGAATCTGTCACATGAACATTAAGTTTAAAAATTTATTACTAATCTTGATGTAGGAATTTGATATTCATGTAAAATCAAATACAGTCTTTCTTCTCGAAGTGATCCCCATATAAGCGATAAAATTTTGCATTAGCCATGCTTTAATTATGAGATTATGAGCATTAAAAGATGACATAGAACTTGATTAGATGTTGAGAGAGAGAGAGAGAGACTAAGAGTTAAGGGTTAAGAGAGATAGAGAGATATTGGGGGTTAGGGGTTTAGAGAGAGAGAGAGAGAGAGAGAGAGAGAGAATATAAGACATGAAAGAGTGTGAAATCTTGAAGTGGTTTAGAGACAGAGACAACTTGGGGTAAGGGGTTTAGAGAGAGAGAGAGAGAGAGTGGAATGTGGAAATTGAACCCAGGTGTTAGAACAATTACACTCACAAAAATTGCCAATTACACATGCAAATTACACACAAAGGAGACTGAATATGGAGAATAACACTAATCTGTATTGAATGAGTGTACAATATCCAACCCTATGAAGTCATAGGCTGCCACAATAAATAATTACATGAGAGATTCAAATGCATAAGGATGCCATTCAAATTTGGTCAAAAGCGGGCTTACTAAATCTAAGCAAATCCCCCATAGGTGCATAAAGCAGTTTCCAAATCTGTCTAGGAGCTCATGAATTGGAAAAATCAATTAGGAAAGCTAATAGATGATGGGAGGACAACTCATACATCCTTTTCTTAGGAGAGAAGAGTGGAGGATGATGAGGACAAAAAACAAGTGAACTTCACCTAGTCAAACTTTCCCAATTGCCTTAAAACTCAGCAAAAGAAGGCAATAAAGCAGAAAAAGCAGACATGCACTAGGAAGGCCAGGAATAAAGTAGATTTCATTCCAAGTGGTTTCCCAAGCACTCCATGACTCAATTTTAGAAAGTTTGACCACTTTGGACATGTGGAGGACAACTTGCATAAGGTGGAATATGGAAACTAGGCAAATAAGACAAAAATGAATTAATTAATGTCTAAGGTAGCTAACTATGGGTTGATTATTCTAACACCCCCCCTTAAGCCTAAATTATGAGTAAAATATCAGAAAATTATAAGGCCTAGCAACAAGGCTTAGTCACCCTTTACATACTGCATGTCCATTTAACCAAGGAAAGAGGCAAAAACCCAGTGGGAAAAATCCTCCAAAAAACATGGAAAGTAAAACAAAATTTGAAAATCTTGTCATCACTCATGCTTCACAGCATGATCAGCAATCCCCAGCAGTGATTTTAGATTGTTGAATGTCTTCTCACAAAAAACTTTGGTGAAGATATCTGCTACTTGTTCTGAAGATGAACAGAAGAGTAGGTGAATGGTGTCGTCATGCACAAGCTGTCTGATGTAGTGCATATGGATCTCAATGTGTTTGGTTCTTTGTCTCTGAACTAGATCATTGTAGATTCGAATGGTACTCTAATTATCACAATAGATAGTAGTTGAGTATTCTGACTCGAAGCCGCACTCACCAAGTAACCCCTGCAACCATAAACATTGAGTTGCTGCATTTACAACTCCTCTGTACTTTGCTTCTGTAGATGAGAGTGCAATGGCACTCTGATTCTTGCTTGACCAGTTGATTGGTCCTTCAGGAAGCATGAACACATATCCTGATGTTGACTTTTGATCTTTGTTGTCACCTGCCCAATCATTGTCAGTAAACCCAATCAAATCAAGATCAGATTTAGCTTTGTAGAAGATCCCATGAGTCCTTGTTCCCTAAACAAAGTTAAGGATCCTTTTGGCTGCTCTCCAATGGATCTCATGAGGCTGATCCATGTATCTTTAAGCCACACTTACTGCATAATAAATATCAGGTCAAGTATGTGTAAGGTACAGCAGACACCCAATCAGTTGCCTATACATTGTATTGTTTACCATAGTTGAAGAATCAGCTTCTTCAAGCTTAACTCTTGAAAGGAAGGGAGTCTTGCTTGGCTTGCAATCCTTCATGTTGAACTTGTTCAGCAAATCCAAGGCATACTTGGATTGATGTAGTTTGATTCCATGTTTGTTTTGAGCACTCTCGAGCACAAAGAATTGGCTCAATAACCCCAAATCAGTCATAGAGAATGCATGGTTCATTGCATCCTTCAAGGAGGAAATTTTATCCTTTGAGCTTCCTGTAATGAGAAGGTCTGTTATAGTGGATTTCACCACTCTAGGTTAATCACACTTTGTATGGCCTTCCCCTATCTCGCTGCAGACTCCTTAGACCCTATGGACCACTTTTTGTCCTTTGATGTTTCCTTGATCATCCCTAAAAACATATGAAAAATGATATACGTGACTTTTAAACCTATAAGCGTGTACATACACAGGTTTGACCATTAAAACAGCGTACATCGGGATGTGTGCATAATCCAAATCCTTTTGGAGTTTTCCTTGACATGGATCCGACTCATTTGACTCCTGGCCTTCCATATGCCTTGAGATTGCTCAAATTCGACCTTTCATTACCCCTTTGAAAATCGATATAAGGAACCCCTTGGTACATTGAAGGAATAAGAGCGAATTGAGAGCAACAAAACTATAGTCCATTGTTGCCGAAACTTATGCTTGAGTCTGCATCCTTTTGTCCCTTGGAGCACTTTTGTGTTCTTCCCAAGCTTTCCTTTTGCTTGTGAGCTTGCTATTGAGAGATGGAGGATTGAAGTGGTGGAGGCCCAAGTGGGGGATTCAGTTTCTCCGGTTCACAGACGTGCCGCCAGAGGTTGTATGTTGTAATCTCTGATTTATATTAATAGAAATATCTTTTCCTGTCCAATAATGTGTGTTTGAATGAATATTTTATCCATGGGATTATGTCAAATGCTTTTACATTATTGATTATATATGCTAGAATAGATCTAACACCATGATATCTAGGATGCTTGTATTGTTTACTTGCTGTTGAGGAAGTAATAGATCAGTTCAAGCTGAAGATTGGAAAGCTCAATGGGGATCTACTTCAACCGTCTGGAATAAGGTACGAGGTCTGATCCTTTAGTGTTAGACATTTAATTTCTATTGCATATTGGAAAGGATTGATTTATGGAGTCAAGCTGTCTATTGTGGTACCCCAAGCCATATGAGTTTCTCTCCGTAACATAATTGGCGACTCTGCTAGGGAGTTCCTAGTAGTTGTCCTTTGGGGGTTGTTTTCTCGGCATTCAATGAATTTGAATTGCTCTTTCTCTCTTGTTTCTGTGTCGAGTCTGGGGGCATGTATGCCTGGTAGAGTCTGATTGGTGTGAAGTTTGTCTCAACCTGTCTATTTGCTTTTATTTTATGCACCTTTCTTCCTGTATGCGGGTTTTTGATTTACAGTCGCGTATACACGCGGTTTCCTCTGCGATTTCTGCGTATACACGCAGGTTTACTGCGAACAGTCGCGTATGCCCTTCATTTTGCCTTTTTGGGGAAGATAATTGGTTGTTGGGTGAATTCTAATATTTGTTGAGTCTCCTTTGGCACTACCTGAGTCTATTTTGACCTCTGTTTTTTACCAAAAACGTTTTTTTTAGGCAAATTTTTCTTTTTTTCAAGAAGGTTCTTGTCATGGCATTTTTGATTTTTTGTTTGAGATTAGTGCATTAGAGTTATTTTACCTTAGTGCTTTGATTGGGTGCTGTTTGAGTGTGCTTGTAGAGTCTAGGGGTCGTAGAATCATTTTCTTGCTTTTTACATCTCTTTTATTTTCAAAAAATCGAAAAACATTTGCTTATCATCATGCATTGCATTTTGCACTTTGCATTGTACTTGCACTAGATAGATTTGCTTTGGAGTACTAGTTAGGACTTCATATAGGAAATTTGCATTTATCATTTGAAAAATAATAGTGCATTTCATGTAGTAGCATACCCTGTTTTCATGGACACAATGCATTTGCATTGATTGTTAGGTGGGCATTTTACTTCCTGTTGCATCATAACACCACTAGTTGCATGATCATATCCCTTTTTTTGAGTAATAAAGACAACTAAAATCAATGCTAAATAAAATGAATTACACTCTTTTCTTTTCTAGGGTGCACCAAAAAGCTTAGGTTTTAGGATCTTGGAATAGTTCATTGTAAGTCAATTCTCCAAGATCACTAAACAACAACATCTAGGTGTCTGTCTAGGTGAGTGTATGAAATCCTTGGTATAACCAGTGTTTCTCTAGATCCTCCTCTCAAAAGGGAGTTAAGCACGAGGCAGTGTGAGTGGTTATTGATTGGGATGACCCCTAGTCATAACTGAGTAGCACCAGAGATATTTCCAGGATTGTATTCATATCTAGAGGCTCTTTTGAGAGTTTTGGGCTTTGCTACCCTGCCCATACGGTCAATCCCGCCTGCGACTGTCCACCTGAGCATTGATTATATTGAGGTGATCTTAGTGGCCTTACCTAGGATATCGAGGGGGTACTTTGCAGGGGTTATTCTGCAGGTGTCCCGGCCAGGTTGGGGTCAGACAGCACAGTCGCTTTATGTGTTGAAGCTGAGGGCCACAATAATTGGTTACGTACCTCTGCTTGTTGTGTATGGGAGTCTCAAGCCTCTCCTAGGCAAGACATACCTGCTTCATTGAGGAGCTCACTTATCTAGCCCTTGTTTGCTTACATTTGGCTTTAGATTTTATTAGTGATTGCTCTGTGCACGATAGTTGGCCTAGGGTTTACGTAAATAGAGAGTCTTTTCTATTTTTTGAGTCATTCTGGATTCGAGTGCGGTTCCTCACCGTTCTCATCATTTAGAAGGACTTCTGCCTTCTACTTCTCCTCCTCCTTTGGGAGAGAGACCTAGACAGTCCAGGTGGACTATGTCACACATTGATTCACACACCATGGGAGACCGTTTAGAGGATATTCCTGAACCACCTCCTCCCATTTGTGTCGATGATGGGGAATTTCTCCTACTTATGATCCTTCACCCAACTTAGCTGAGTTAGGTCCTATGATTTATGATATAGGACCATTGCATGATAGACCTACTCACTCTAGATCTGATTCCCCATTGACGTGTTACCGGTATGGAATGCCAGAGGATGCCGAGACTCATTTTGAACCTGCCAGCACTAGCTACGGTAGTTATGCTACGTCTGGTTTCCCTACACATGATTTGACATTTCATGTCGAATCTGATTTCGAGCCTAACACTATGCCTGAGGGCACTCTCATTCCTTACCATGCGGAGAGGTTTGGGAGCACTAGTCACATTTCACCTTCCATCCCAGGGGTGGAAGCTACATCGTATCTCCCTCCTAAGTCTAGGGTTAGCGATCTGATTAGGATACCAGATCCAAGACGAGTGATGATAGGTGGTAATACATATATTATTACTCAGGTTCCTTCATCCTCAGTCCCTAGTTCTTCAAATGTACATCCTCCACCTTATTCACATGGTCCTTCGAGCCGGTATATGGCTATGAGTCAGGTCCGTACTGCGGTTACTAGACCGATTGTGTCTCAAGTTCGCATACTGCCCGTTGCGTCGGGAGGATATGTTCATGCTTCTATAGGTCATCTTGCTACTTTCGGGGCTTATATCCCTACTTCTGGAGCGTATCTTCCTACCTATGGAGTGTCTCATGGGGCATCGCATGCGATGACCTATGGACCTTAATATGGGACATAGTATGGACAGGTTTATTCACCTTATGGAGGCGGGTATCAACAACTTGCTTACTCTCCTAATTACGGCTTTGTATCTCCTACTAGTCAAGGTCCACCATACTATGGTACTTCCACGGCACCCTATACGAGTCAGATAGGATGAGGACACTATGGCCAAGGCCGAGGTTGTAATCAACCCTATATGAACCAGGGAGTGGTCCATCGACCTCATCATCCTAGTCTCCCTTTCCTTGTGACACTTAATATTCCTGACTTATCAAGACTTACGAACGATCCTGTGGCTCATGACCTAGCTTGGCCGGCTGTCCCTACCAAGCTTCCTTCGGACATACCTAAGTTCGAAGTCAAACCAGGAGAGGATCCGAGCGAACACGTTACTATGTTTCACCTTTGGTGCTCTTCGAATTCGTTACATCAGGAATCACTCTGTTTGCGACTATTTCAATGCACCCTCATAGGGCCTGCTGCGAAATGGTATATAGAGTTACCTAAGGGAGCTTTCGCTTTGTTCGACGACCTTGAGATGACTTTTATTAATCACTTCTAGCTACTAGTGCGCTATGACATTGGTACTGAAATCTTGTTGATATTTTGGTAAGATAAAGCCACACATATTTCTGATCATATTCAAGAGTGGTGTAGACGGAAGAGATTAATTAAAGATTTTATACCGCCGAAATTCCTCCTCGAGTGGTTCCTCAAGTTGTTATTTACATATATAGCGAATGATCTTTCTACATCCAGAGTGCAGAATGAGGAACAAGTGATTTTTAGGGTGCAGGAACTGGACTTGATCTATGCTCAGTCCAGTTTGTTGTATGAGATTATTCCCAATGTCCCTTGTTCCAGTTTCGATCCCAAAGTCAAACCTGGACCACATGCCGATGGCATTGTGGGTTGTGCAAGTGCAAAACCTGTGGATTCGGTTGCAAAACAAGATAGTAAATTGTCAATCAACCAATCTGCTTTGGGACAAGCTACGGCTTCGTCTCAACCCACCCAAATGATGAATGTACTTTCTGTGCAATTGTCGGACCACAAGAGTAACCAGCAGCCCGGACGAAATAGAAAGAAGGGTAAAAATAATAATCGAAAGGGTGGGAATAAGAATGAGAATGCTAACAATAATGAAAAGAACGGTAGAAATGATGGGGGGGACAAGAAAGCGAAATGTAAGGTTAAATTCCCTTGCAAGCTATGTAAGGATGATCACCTCACTTACTTGTGCCCTCGGATTGAAGAAGCTTCAAGATTCTTAGCACAAGGCCCAGCTGTGCTAACTAACCCTTTATCGCATAATAAAAATATGAACTCGAAGTCCCATGACTAGTCTAGTGATGATGATCCACGGGAGGGTAGTGGTCCTGGGTGCATTAACATGGTTCGTGCTGCGAAAGTTGTGACTCATGCGAAATATTATAGTTCGTCACAACCCAGCCCAGGCAAAGAGCCTGATCCACCAGGGTCCCCTTTGCACATTAAGAAACCTACAGATAAACCTGAGGTTGCACCTCATATTCCTAAGGGAGTCCTTAAGCATTCAGGGCATAATCCAAATGCTTGAGCCACCCAGAATTATTCAGTTGTTGAGGATTTGGGCCATACTCCTTGTGCAATGTCTGCATTGGAAGTGCTTTAGAGTTGTCCTTCGCAAAGGAAGGCATTACTCTCTACCCTTGGTGTGAACGATGATGATTCTTCCTTTGTGATCAAATTTGAAACCGCAGGACATCATCCTCGCTTTCCCTACTATGTGTCTCTTTTGGTGCATGTAGAATGTCTTGGTATGACCGTCAAATGTACTGTGATTGACGAGGGCCCTGGTGCTTCTGTGATGTCTTTGGCCTGTTGGAAGGGTCTCGGTTCCCTTGAGATGTCTAAATCAGTGACTATGTTAACTGCTTTCGATGGGAGATCTTTTAGGCTGCACGGCATCCTTCCTTCCCTTAAAGTCCATTTGGGGGGGAAGACCGTTGTGATAGAGGTTGAGGTGGTTGATGCACCCCTTGACTATAATATCTTGCTGGGTAGGAACTAGATGTACAATATGCAAGCCATTGCTTCTTCCTTGTTTCGTTTTATATGCTTTCCACATAATGGGAAGATCGTAACGATTGATCAAATGACATTCAAGAATCCGTCTGTTACCGTATCCTTGGGAGATTCGATCCCGATCGTTGAACACTCTCAGCCAGCAACTGGGAGTGTGGGTGTAGGCATGTATCCATCCCTCATGGGAAGCTTTAGTTGTCCTACACTGATCCTCATGATAGGATCTAGTTTCGATGAGGATTTGAATTCTACGATATCGGTGTCTTTTCGCATGAGTCATATGGAAGATCCTTGGATTCTTCCTACACCGAGTACTTTGAGTGAGCCTATCGAGATGAGCGTGCCATTGCCTGCAGCCATGATAGCTTATCAAGATAATCTCAAGAGTGTTACAGAGCCTAGTCTCTCCTCTTCACGGATGGAGGAGGAGGACCTGTATGTGCTGCCAGCATGGGCAATACAGTTTTCTCATGCCCATGACTACCTTGATATGGTTTTCCCTTCGGATGGAGCGATTATTGAGGCTATGTTGGGAGTTGAGCCACCATGGGAGGAACTTCATCATAGATCATACTTCCTTCTAGAGCTTGACCATTTGGAGCGTGAGGATTTTAGGGCAGTTCTTAGTCAGAGAGTTGGTAGTCCTGTGGTTCTGTTAAGCTCTCTTGGTCCGATGGCTGATGAAAACATGGTGAACATATCTTCAACGATTCCGATCAACATATCTTGCAATCCTGGCATAATAGAGAATGTCTATATTGGGGCGGAATGTTCCCATGCTGAGATTCTAGAATATACCAAGCTATTCAAGAAATTCTGTGATATTTTTACTTGGTCTTACGATGAGATGCCAGGTATTAACCCTCGTATTGTCGAACACAAGATTAAAACTTACCCCAATGCTAAGCCTGTTCGACAACATTTACATGCGGTGAATCCTAGGAAAGCACCCGCCATTAAGGCAGAGATAGAGAAACTGTTGAAAGCCAGTTTCATCTATCCCATTCCCTTAACAGAGTGGGTTTCAAACCTCGTTCTGATGGATAAGAAGCAGGGAGCGATCTGTATATGCATTGATTTTCGCAATTTGAATCGTGCATGTCCTAAGGATAAATTCCCCACACCATTTATAGATCAGATTTTGGATGAGTGTGCCGGTAGTGAGGTATTCTCCTTTATGAATGGATTTTCTAGGTATAATCAGATACAGATTAAACCTAAGGACCAACATAAGAAAGCATTTATTTGTCCTTGGGGAACGTTTGCATATCGGAAAATGCCTTTCGGCCTTAAAAACACCGAAGCTACATTTCAGCGGGAAATGACCTTGATTTTCCACGATCTCAAGTCAATTATCGAAGTGTTTTTGGATGATCTTGCTGCTCATTCTCATATGAGAATGTGTCATCCCTATCACTTGAGATTGGTATTCGAAAGATGCCAACACTATTCAGTTAGATTAAATCCTCATAAGTGCATCTTTTGCATGAAATCAGGTCGTTTGTTAGGATTCATCATTTTGAAAGAGGGTATACAAGTCGACCCTTTGAAGGTTGGGGCAATACTTCAGTTGTCTCCCCCGAAAAATATTTGTCATCTTCAGTGTTTGCAAGGCATGGAAAAATTCTTACGAAGATTTGTTGTCAACTTTGCCAATTTGACTAGAGGCTTTATGCGTCTCTTGAAGAAGGATACTCCCTTTTATTGGGATGAGCGAGCCCAGGAGTCCTTCGATGCACTCAAGCGAGCCCTAGCATTGGCCCCGGTGATTAGTCCCCTAGACTATAGCCGTGATTTATTATTATATGTGGCCGCATCATTAGAGACGATTGGTATGGTCTTGGTTCAGGAGGATGAGGAGCTCCAAGAGCATGTCATATATTATCTGAGCCAAAACCTTATTGATGCAGAGATTCATTATTCTCATGTCAAGAAGCTTGCTTTAGCTACCATACATGCGGTTCAGCGTTTGAGACATTATATTCTCGTTGGCCAAACCTTGGTTGTGGCCCATGTCAATCCATTTCAATTCATCCTCACTCAAAGGATGATTGGGGGAAAGTATAATAAATGGATTGTCATTCTACAAGAATTTGATTTCGAGTTTGTTTCGGCAAAATCGAAGAAATCTTTAATCTTTGCAGAGCTTATATCGGATTTTCTGAGGGAGGCTGAGGAGTTGGTTTGTGAAGATACGTTTGTCGATGAACACATCTTATTAATCTCTACATTAGACCCATGGTATGGGGATATCATAATATATTTACAAACACTGAATACCCCTACTCACCTCTCCTGAGATGAACGACGACGATTACACCACGTCTCTAATAACTACCTCATAGTGGACAATACTTTGTACCGCTGTGGAGTAGATTCCATTTTACAATGTTGTTTAACTCATGACAAGGTTGAGGTTGTGCTGAATGATTGCCACGAAGGGGCGTGTGGTGGTCATTTATCTGGGCTTTCTGCAGCTCAAAATATTTTGAGAGAGGATTATTTATGGCCATCTATCTTTAAGGATTGTGTTGATGCATTCAAGAGGTGCCACCCTTGCTAGGTGTTCACATGTAATATGCGCTTGAAACCTGCCCTGTTACATCCCATTATCACCGCCGGTACCTTCACCAAGTGGGGGCTCGATTTTATGGATTGCAACCTAGCTTTGGCTGGGGGGCACCATCACATTATAGTGGCTATTGATTATTTCACGAAATGGGCTGAGGCTATGCCTACAGTAAAATGTGATGGTGAGATAGCTGCTCACTTTGTATTCAACCAAATTATTCCTTGGTTCGGGATTCTGAAAGAACTTGTCACTGACCATGGCTCACACTTTCAGAACTGTATGATGGAAGAGTTGGCATCAAAGTTATGGTATAAGCAATAGCACTCCTCTTCTTACTACCCCCAAGTGAATGGATAGGTAAAGGCAGTGAATAAATCACTCAAATCCATTCTCCAATGAATCATCGCACAAAGCAAGAATATTGGCACATTATGTTATATCCTGCTTTGTGGGCATATCGAACCATGGTTAAGACTGCCACTGGTTTTTATCCATATCAGCTTGTGCATGGAGTGGAGTCGATATTGCTGGTTGAATGCGAAATTCCTTCATTGAAGCTAGCTGTGGAACTCTTAACAGACACTTCACCTTTGGAGAAGCGTTTGGTTCACCTTGAGCAACTCGATGAGCAGCGTCGGGATGCCTTGGTGGCTCTAGAGGTTAATAAGTGTCGCGTTAAGGTCCAGTATGATAAGTCTGTCCATCCAAGAGTGTTTAGTGAAGGAGACTTGGTCCTTTTGTGGGATCAACCGAAAGAACCCTTAAGGGCAGGGAAATTTAATCCTATGTGGCATGGTCCTTACGTGGTCAAGCGTGTGTTAGAGAAGGGTGCCTATGAGTTAGTGGATTACGAAGGAACAGCTTTGGCGGAGCCTAGAAATGGGCTCTATCTCAAAAAATACTATGCATAATATTTAGCCAAGGCTGCTTGTTGTATATTATTGTACAGTAGGTCTTTTTCTTATCGTGATCGGGTTTGTGATTAGTTTCCGTTTCTTTTGGCAGATGTCAATGGAATATTCCACCTACATAGGATTCACGGATGGTGCAAGCCGTCACACTCAACACTCAGCCTCTGCTGCTTGGATGATTTATACTCCTATGGGTCATGTACTATTTTCAGGAGGTGTATGTCTACGGCCATCTTCCAACAATGTTGCTGAATATAGTGCCGTTATTGAGCTTCTACGAGATTCCATTCTACATGGTGTTCTATCTCTTGAGGTACATCTTGATTCGGAGTTAGTAGTGTCATAGTTCAATGGTTTGTACCATGTTAGAGATCTGACGTTATTGAGAAGATTCTTACATGTGATATTGTTAGAATGACAATTTGACAATATAACATATGTACACATTCCAAGAAATAATAATCAAGTTGTTGACTCATATGCTAACTACGTGTTAGATTGACATTTGTTTCATTCATAATAAATTAATCACAAACACAATTTTTACACATGTAAATAAATAAATCGATCACCATAATTTTTTTTATATATATCAAAAATGTGGTAATACATAGTGTCATGATACAAAATTGGGGCTTTTAAGCCACCATCATATAATACACAGTCGTACAAAATATATACACTCCCAGGTGTCTAATCCTGTGGAGGAGGAGGAGGATTGTGATCATGGAACATCACTACGGCTCTAGCTAGCCGTTGAAATAAACGCACCCATGCACGTGGTACACCCACCACCTACCGCTACCTGGCCTTAGGCAAGTCCTCGACTTGTGCCATGGGAACTCTATGAGTCAGTCTCACAAAGTTGGTATGAATGCTCTGGAGCATTCGTTCCGCATCCACACCCGTGATGTCATCTCCTCTTCCCCTCCGTCTATGACGAGGGAAGCCCTCTGGCCGCCATGGTCCCACATCTGCACACAAATGGTAGATGTCACTATGTGTTGTCGCGCAAAAACATGTCTTTTTGCTTCCATAAAGTCAAGAAAATACAAAAAAATTCAATAACTCAAAAAAAAAAATTTAAAAAAGAGTGAGGGTCGAGATTCGTTACCTATATTGCCATACGCTGATCTGAGTGGCAATGGCATGTCCGGATCCCCCCGAAAATCTATCCCTACATAGGGCTATTCATCAATGGCAACTATCTGTCATTGCCACCATGGAAAGAAGTCAGCTGGATATGGGTTGGCCACCCTACCACCCCCCAGTCTGCACATAGCATCTGTTCAACGCCGTTGGGCCGGATCTCGAACCCCGTCGAGAGGAACATCCACTCTAGGGCTCAATCTTGGAACACGCTCGAAGAAAAACGTGCTCAAGATACTGCTGAACCCGAAGTTTCGTACCCTACCTGCCTTACACTTACTGAGCTGGTGTTTCATGTTGCTTAGTAGCGTAGTACTCCAGTCATAGATTGTGGGTCTCATGCACTCCACTGCATAGAACATCAAAGGCCACGAGGCCTGGTGGAGTGATGCTAAGCCGGCTATCCTGCCCAGTATCAATAGTATGGCCTTTAGGCCCAGCACCTATATAGCATTGGTAAGGACCTGACTCCCCATCTTCTCGGTGTCTGGATAACAGTACACTGCAATGTACTCATCGATAGTCAGGCCACCCCCTGGCCCACCTTGGGAACGAAGGTTCACCACCTCCCCTTGTCTAGAAAGACCTGTGATAAAGTATATGTCCTCCACCTCTATGGTGAGGGACATCCCATCAATATGAAAGGAATCTGAGTCTGGATCCCAATAGTCTACCAGCATCTGTAGCAGTCTTGGTTCCGCCCTCAAACCACCAAGACACTAAAACTTGTAGAGTCGGCATGCACTAAGAGCTTGTTGAGCCATTAAGTCAGCCCTTACTGCTTCCTCTACTTCACCATGCTCACGCTCTTTCCACTCTAGCACCATCGTGCAAAAGAAATTGAAAATTTTCCCATTAGTTTAGTTAAAAATCATATGCGCGGCCTCATACACGACTGTTTTGAAAACAACCATGTATGTACGCAGGTTTGAGGCCCTTTTCCACGTATATCCATCCCTATACACAAAAAAAGCCTTGATTTTCATGTGGGTCGTAGCACTCATTTTGGGATGGCCTAAAAAATTCATTTGACCATGAAAATCTATAAAAATTATGTCGAAATGCAAGAGGACAGCATGAGTAAATACCTGGAAGAAACGGTTGTGAATTCCGCCAGCTGGATCTCCTGGAATTTGCAGTTGAAAATCAGAGCTCAAATGGGTAAAAGTCTCAAATGATTTATATTTTTTGCTATTTATAGAAAAAATTTCAAATATTTGAAAATTTTTACCCCCTTTGCTATAGTTTCGATATTTTCTAGCCATTTTGGACCGTTTTTTACATAATTGGTGTTGTAGAAGACCTTCTTCAGTGTCGTTTCAGCTGATGGATTGACCTGTTCATGCCGATCTTAGGTATCATGACTAAACTGGCATATAGGTTAGGTTTCACCACCATTTGCATTTTTCATGACCTTGTGACCATATCACCATGACCTTAGGTATGAACCCACTCTATTATGTCATGGAACCTTCTTGCTGGTTTAGAAGTGGCATGATACGAGTGGTAGAGCTTCACCTTACATGGCTACCCTAGTTAGCACCTTATTTGCATTTGGTGCCCATGCCGATGGTTTCTCCTTTAGGGTGTGGGATTCCGTTGTATAGTACTGCCATGACATTTCGCAAGAGCCTCATACTCCTCTTGATCTTATGCTGGCCTACTTCCCTCAGGACTCCCTCATGTCAAGTTGTGAATGCATTATCATGAGCTTTTCCTACCTTGTTGAGCTTTATGCCGGCGCTCCTGACATTGCGTTTTAGCCATATAGCCCAAGCTTGTCTCATGTCTAGCCATGCAGAGCCATTGTTTATATCCTTCATAGCTTGATTCCCTTTTTACCGGGAGGGGATTTTCCCTTGAGTGTCGATATCCTACACATGTATCCTTGCATTGAGCATAGGTATGTTCCACTACTTGGAACTAGTTTGTTTTCCCTTGTGACACTCGTCTCCTCCTAGTTTGTAACTATAAAGTTAGTTTATTCTTTTTTCAAGATTTTCAAATAACTGAAAAATTCCAAAAAAATCAAAAAACCAAATAGCCGAATAAGGAAAGATGTTATCTTTGGCAGTTGTCGAGTCGTTTCGCCTTTGAACAGAGCACTGTATATCACATCCATTGGTTGGGTTATAGTTTGACTTTAGGAGCTGTACTCGTTTATTTGAGTTTATCTCCATCGACTGGTTAAGCTTCCAGTCCCTATGGAGCCTCTGTTGATGCCTCCTGTGTCACAGAGATGTCCTAGTTTGTATATCGAGTCTATTCTGCCTTCATTTAGTCACCATACGCTGTTATGCTCTTGTTCGAAGGAAGTTGAAACCTGAGTTGGCCATTCCTCAGTTATCTTGACTTTGCATGTCGGCCATTCCCAGTACAGTTACTGGTTCATGCACTTTATGATTGAGTCCTTCCAAATTATATAGCTTTGCTGAGTACCTCATGTTGGATGATGGGGGATGCCTTAATGCCCCCCTTCCAGCGGATTTAATCCCATCGAATTCAGATCATTTATTCTGGGATTGGAGTCTAGAGTCATTTTGAGTGCCTTGAGACTTGCAGACATCAGTGGCAGGTTCTATCACCATCGACTGTTTCTTGGGAATACTTTAATGTCCCCTAATCGATGGATCCTCTCAAGTGTTCGACCTCAACACATTTATTCACATTTGTTAGTTTTCACTCTAGTACCTTGATTCCCATTTTCATTATCGGTGGGTGATCTCGCGTCTGTTAATGGTATACATTAATGACCGGTAATCAGATGATGGACTACTATGTTCGACCTCGACACCTCTATTCGCATAGTAGGACATGTACTCGTAGCGGTTTGTGTAGAAGACTTTCCAGATTGGTGGCATCTCTTATATGCTACCTCCTTGATCGTGCCAGTGTTCATGAGATTTCAGCTCTCATGACTTGATTCCAGTGTATGTCAGATATTTCCAGCCACTATGGAGATCTTGATCTATTGTATATCTTCAGCCATTTTGGAGATCATGGTCCTTTGTATATCTTCATCAAGGAGATTCTGATTTATGTATATTGTACGTGGCGATGACCACATATGTGATATCATGTATCATGCCTATTCATGGCCATTGTACTCTTATGTATCCAGGACTGCTATATGTATTTGCAGTTGTATGCAGAGTTGTATTATTGTACTATGCTGATTGGGTGGCTAGTCTTCCATTTAGGATCCTTCATCACTCCACTTCTGGGATGGAATTATAATGTATTTTGGCCATCATATGACCCCTTTGACCTCACACATTAGGGGGCATCTGTTATAGCAGATTTCACCACTCTAGGTGAATCACACTTTGTATGCCCTTCCCCTGTCCCGCTGCAGACTCCTTAGACCCTATGGACCACTTTTTCTCCTTTGATGTTTCCTTGATCATCCCTAAAAACATATGAAAAATGATATACATGACTTTTAAACCTATAAGCACGTACATATGTGGGTTTGACCACTAAAACCACATACATCGGGATGTGTGCATAATCCAAATCCTTTTGGAGTTTTTCTTGACATGGATCTGACTCACATGGATCTGACTCATTTGACTACTGGCCTTCCATATGCCTTGAGATATCTCAGATTCGACCTTTCATTACCCCTTTGAAAATCTATATAAGGAACCCCTTGGTACATTGAAGGAATAAGAGAGAATTGAGAGCAACGAAACCATAGTCTATTGTTGCCGAAACTTATGCTTGAGTCTGCATCCCTTTGTCCCTTGGAGCACTTTTGTGTTCTTGCCAAGCTTTCCGTTTGCTTGTGAGCTTGCTATCGAGAGATGGAGAATTGAAGTGGTGGAGGCCCAAGTGGGGGATTCAGTTTCTCCGGTTCGCAGACGTGCCACCACAGGTTGTATCTTATAATCTCTGATTTATATTAATAGAAATATATTTTCCTATCCAATAATGTGTGTTTGAATGAATATTTTATCCATGGGATTATGTCAAATGCTTTTACATTATTGATATTATATGCTAGAATAGATCTAACACCATGATATATAGGATTCTTGTATTGTTTACTTGTTGTTGAGGAAGTAACAGATCAGTTCAAGATGAATATTGGAAAGCTCAACGGGGATCTACTTCAACCATCCAGAATAAGGTACGAGATCTTATCCTTTAGTGTTAGACATTTAATTTCTATTGCATATTGGAAAGGATTGATTTCTGGAGTCAAGCTGTCTGTTGTGGTACTCCAATCCATAGGAATTTCTCTCCGTAACAAGGTCATCAACATACAAGACAATAATCATTAAAGAACCATGAATCAACTTTAAATAGACATTAGGATCTGACTTGCATCGAACAAAATTCAATGATAGCATAAAGCTATCAATTTTGGCATACCAATCCTTGGGGGCTTGCTTAAGCCCATACAATGATTTCTTTAGCTTGCACAAAAGAGATGGATTAGTAGCAAATCCTTCATGCTGCTGCATGTAAATCTCTTCAGTAAGATCTCCATTCAGGAAAGCACACTTCACATCCATGTGATGTACCTCCCACTGCTTCGAAGCTGCAATGGCTAAGGCTAGCCTGATGGAGTCCATCTTTGCCACTGGTGCAAAGGTCTCATTATAGTCTATGCCATGTACCTGTGAGTATCCCTTGGCTACCAATCTTGCCTTATATTTAAAAGGTTAACCATCAGCAGAAAACTTGGTTTTGTTAACCCAGTTACACTGAACTAACTTCCTCCCTGGAGGAAGATCAACCAGCTCGTAAGTGTTGTTCTTCTGGAGTGAGCTGAACTCTTCTTTCATGGCTGTTTTCCATCTTGGATCATGTGCTGTATAGTCATATGTATGTGGGTATGATTCAACCATCAGATAGCATTTATTTGCAAACAAAGGGTCTTTCACACACAAAGCACTCTCAAACTGAGATCTAGTCCTCCTAGGATCATTAGGATTTCCAGCTAGTTCTCCAACTGCATGAATAGTATTTGATACCCATTTTGGTCTTGTAGGAATGTTAGGATCTGCAATTAAATCATCATTATTAGACATATCAGAATCAGCAAACTCAACTATCTCTTCACTTACATTCAATGGTTCTAGTGGTGAAGAGGATTCTCCAACTTCCATTGCTACTAAAGGCTCTTCTTGGAACTGAACACTCCTTTCAATGAAGGATTTGTTTGTGCTCAAATTTATTAGCTTGTACCCTTTTTAATATTTAGAGTACCCAACAAATAGACACTCTTGGCTTTGGGGTTGTTAATCCTTCCTCTTTTCAGTTGGAATTCTAGCCCAAGCCCTTGAGGCAAAAATCCTGAAATGGGTCACATCTGGCTTGTGCCCACTCCATGCTTCGAAAGGAGTCATACCATAAAGCTGTTTATGAGGCACCCTATTCTAAATATAGACTGCACAGTTTATAGCTTCGGCCCAAAACATTGGTGGCAAAGTCTTAGCCTCCATCATGCAGGTTGCCATCTATTTCAGTGATCTGTTCTTCCTCTCAGCAACACCATTTTGTTGTGGTGTGTAAGGGATAGAATGCTGCATCTAAATACCTGCATCTACATAATATTGAATGAACTTAGAGTTGACATACTCACCACCATTGTCAGATTGGAGGACCTTGAGTTTCCTCCCAGACTGGTTTTCAACCAAAGCCTTAAAGACTTTGAAGAGGCCAAAAAATTCAGACTTGTGTTTCAGGAAGTAAACCCAGCAATACCTGGAAAATTCATCTATGATTTTCAATGCATATTTGGCCTGACTCATTGAAATATGAGGAAATGGGCCAGCAAAATCATTGTGGATCAACTCGAGAGGTGCAGAGGTTCTCTCATGACTAGCTTTCTCAAATTTATGCTCTGGGTGTTTTCCTAAGATGCAACCTTGACAGACTCCTTTGGAAAACTTAATCTTTGGTAACCCTATGACCATTTGTTTTTCACTAATATCAAAAAGATACTTGTAATTAAGGTGGCCAAATATTTCATGCCAAAGCTTGCTTGCCTCATTAGCATGAATCAGAAGAGCACAGGGGTTTGAGTAGGGTAGGAAGTGTGAGAACATGTATACCTTCAAAGTGTGATTTGCAAATCCTTTTGCAATGACTTTACCACTTGAGATCTCTATGATCTCAACTTCATCAAAGGAGAATATTGTAGAAATTCTGACCAGCAATAGATTAATTTCACTCACAACAAATTACAATTGATCATGCAAAATTGTCAACAATGGAGACTGAAAATGGAGCTGTAACACAAAATTTTATTAATTCAGTGTAAAATAGCCAACCCTATAATAACATAGGTTGCTGAATATATAGAATACATCAATAGGTCGAATGCATAAGGAGGCATCCAAAACTAGCATAAAGCAGGCTTACCCAAAATAGGCAAATCCCCCATAGGTGTAAAAAGCTGATCCCAAATTTATCATGAGGCTCATGAATTGGCAAGAGCGCATGGGAAAGATAATGAGTGGTGAAATGGCAGCTCATACATGCTTTTGCATGGAGGAAAGAGTGGAGGATGGGTTCACCTCACCTAGTATTGCTTTCCTTATGTGCTTTAAAAACTGAAAAAGCAGTCAACAAAGCAGAAAAAGCAGAAGGGCACCTAGGAGGCCAGGAATAAAGCAGATTTGATTCCTAAGGCTTTCCCAAGCGCTACATGAGGCAAAGATAGCAAGTTTGACCTCTATTGATAGGCAAATAGCAACTTGCACAAGGGGGGACTCATGAACTAGGCAAATAAGACAAAAATAAATGAATTAATGTCTAAGTGTGTAATACTATGGGTTTGATTATTCTAACACCCCCCCTTAAGCCTGACTTTATGAGTAATAAATCAAAATATAGGGCCTAGCAATAAGGCTTAGTCACCCTTTTACATACTGCAAGTCCATATGAACCAAGGAAAGAGGCAAAACCAAGTTGGGAAAATCCTCCCTTAAACATGGACTGTAAAACAAGATTCTACAATTTTGTTTTACAGTCCATGTTTAAGGGAGGATTTTCCCAAGTTGGTTTTGCCTCTTTCCTTGGTTCATATGGACTTGCAGTATGTA
>LPNX010038942.1:361547-401698 GCA_001517045.1 Pseudotsuga menziesii | reverse complement strand
CACAAGAGCGCTATTCCAAGTGAGTGTGTGTGTCACAAATGAGGAGCACTACACCTCTATTTATATTCATTCGTTTACTTAAAGTTTACTCAATCAACATGTCAGCTTAAGTTAACTCATGCAGGCTTGAGTTACACATGTAGGCTCAAGTAACCACACTGGGGTGCTGATGACCCACCTTTACAATTAGAGGGGACTACCTCATGACTCTTATTAGTTCTTCCGATTAGGAGCATCGGGGTACAATGTAATACAAGTGGTTCTCCCGGTTGGACCATCGGGGACCACAAAAGATACATAAAGAATATTCTTCGAAGTTACAATATTTCAACAAAAGCCTTGTTTTGTTGGGTTACAAAGTTATGAACCCTACCGAGCAAAAACATCCTTGGTGAACAAACAATAATAACCGATTTCAATTAGTAAAACAACAATAATATTATTATTTCACTGTTATGTAAACTACATGGGGAATTAAAAAAAAATCAATTCTAAATGACAATAAAGGACACTTTTACAGACTTTATTTTCCCAATTTAAAATATTCAGAAAAACATAACTCTGAGGAAAAGATAGAAATGGAAAAAAATGTATATGCTATACACATAGTTGGCCAAACTACTCCACTTCATATATGAACTTTATTGACACAGTTACTAATCTTGTTACTTTCTGATGCAAACCAAGTGGTTAATCATTATTACCATGGTTTTTGTGTGTTTTTTATTTCTCAAACCAATAGTGTGATCCACACATTTGGTTAAAAAACATTGAAGGCTTGAAATACAATTATAGAAAAAAAGTGGATTAGATAATATATGAGGAACTTAGAATTTTTTTTCGTTAAATTAAAAAAAGAGCAGTAAGCTTTACTATCAGTCCAAACAATTCATCTGGTCAACCCCATAAAAACTATAGTAGTATCAAGTCAATTGTTTTCCAAACATTTGAAGCAAACATAGCTCATAAAGAATAATAGAAATAGGCTTGGTGGAAAGAAATTTCAAAACAATGGAATGAAATGAGAACAAATACACGGAGTGACTTGGAAATTCCAAAGAAGTTAAAGTCACTTTTGGTACAGATATACACAAATAAGACAACTCCCTATTGTTTTGTGTGGAAGAGGTCGGGAAGCAAAAAGAAGATGGCTTCCCAAATGATTGTTGTCTCATTTCAGAATAATCCATAATGGGTATTTATTTTTAGCACCATTTCTTGGAACATTTCCAACTTTTCAACAAACAACTTCCTCCTGTAGGAGTAGATGTTTGTTAACAAGTTCAACAAAAACCCCTAAAAAAATAAGGGGGTAAAGAACGAAAATCAATGACATTGTCCTTGTGCAAAAAATGATGCTCATAATATGTGTGACCTTTCTTGATAACTAAATCAAATTATGTTATTTTTTTGTCATCATTTCTTTATGCAAATGCATCCATGTAATTGTACTCTAACGTATAGCTATTTATCATCATCACATATACATTTAGTGTCATCTTACTCTATATAAACTATTTGTAGTCGTTTACAAAATTGTCTGAACTTACTAAACTAGAAGGGCATTGATATTGCCTCAACTAGTGTTGAATTATCTTTGATGACATGTTTTCTCTTTGTGGGTCACATTTGTGCTTGATCTAAAATGGATCATTATATAAATTTTCATTTATTTTGATACTTTCTAGGTGAAAAATTGGAGCTATTGATTTGTAGGGCACATTTTATGGATAATTTTGACTTTGGTTATTCAGGGTCTAGAAAATTTTAGAATACATGGCCTTAAGTGGTTGTGTATGGGAGGTTCCCATGGAATGACAATATTTTGGGAGTATGATTTGTGTAGATATTTTTTAGAACTTAAAACCAAACTATACTAGACTTCCATCAACATTCTATCGCTAGTACACTATGACAAATTTATGATCATGCAACTAAAAATATAGTCACTAAATTTGTTACAACCTATATGCTACACATTTGAACACTTTTTATGTAATTCAAGTGACATAGTTATACATTAATAACATAAACTACTAATATAGAATAGGAATAAATATACACAAATACTCTAAGTTTGACTATGCGAGTATAAACTATTAATATTTATTACTTATAGGCAATTTAATTCTAGTTGTATAGTCATTTTAGCATGTTGTATCATGTTAATTCAGATTTTTTTATATTTAATTCATTTTTGCAATATACATAATTGTGTTAGTCATGCTTCTCAACACTACACCAAATATCATGCAATGCACATCTTCATACATTGTAATCATTCATTGTGAAAATTGCAACTCCTAATGTACATATCACAAAGTTAATGTCAAACATAATAAAAAACATTGTTTCTCAAATATCCAATCTACATTCTAACATCGTGTAGAATTAATTAAGTTGCAATCACTTCATTTTCAATCAACACCATACCTATACTTAATTCACAATCATTATATTTTCAATTTTTCCAAAATTTTCATTACTATTAATGTTAGAGAAATAATCTACCTTGGTACCATGGTGATCTACCTAGGAGACATAATCATTTTCCTTGTTCTTATGTTGTATGGTCTAACCTAGGTTATACTGATCAATACTGTTCAAATAGGTGATTATGGCTCATTAATTGATAGCTGAGGCTCTCTACTTTGATCATTATCTCAGCCAGATGCCTGCATTAATTGCAAATCACTTCCATCTTTGACTAGGGGCGCTAGTGTGTGAATGTGGTTGTTTTGTGGTCTTCTTGAGCATTTATTGGCTCCTAGAGACTCTCCCACTCACTCATGCGCTCTCCCATACTAACCTTCCCTCATTTATGACTCAGGAATGCTTCTTACATGTTTACACATGGATTTATGATTGTTTGGTTAGGTTTGATATCCTATTGGTCAACCTCAAGGGGTTTAGGGGTCAAATTCTAGCATGACACTTGTATGCATTCATATGGTCTTCAAGGGCTCACGAATTTTCCCCAATGTATTATAAATATGTACTATACGTATCTACAATATGTACTGTAATAATATGATCATTTATTAGCACCATTCACATGTATTATTTCAGTCTCTTTTGTTGTTCTCTTACATATTTTGTCAAATACTTTGGGTGTGAATATTGATCTAGATCCTAGATATCACTGAGAAGTAATTCACACATGGTATTAGAGCTAGTTGGAGCTGCAAACAAATCTAGAGAGCTTTAAGTTGTTGTTTAGGCCATATTTTCAGAAAATCTGAGTGTTTGCATTGCAGGTTTTACAGTGTTTTTGTCACAAGTTGCACAAGTGGGATGGAGCAAACTCAGCTATTGCTTACACCATTCAAATATTTTGAATGGAAGGATGAAATGGTGATCCAGTTGAGGTCAAAAGGTCTGTATAGAGTCACCATGGGGACTGAAGCCGAACCCAACTCTGCGGCAGCGAAAGCTAAGTACTTCAATCAAATTGATGAAGCCTTTGGAAAGATTTGCCTCAGCATTTCGAGGGATCTCCTCTTTCATGTAGAAATTATTGGCATGCCCAATGAATTTTTGCTCAAGCTTGAGTCATTATTTGGGAAGACTGATGAAATGAGAGGCCATCAGCTTGAGAATGATGTAATCTCCCTGAGCGTAGCTCACTATGAGACCATTAAAGACTTCTTTACCAAGTTCAAAGCACTGTTACTTCATATAAAATAGTGTGGCATAGAGAATAAGTATGATCAACTTATCTTGTGCATCCTTTCTAAGCTAGGGCCTGAGTATTCTGTGTAGGTTACAACATTCCACTCAAGCAAGCTTAGAACTAGAAATTGGAGGATTCATGCGCTAGCAAACTTCATTGAATCTTTGAATCAGGAGCATGACAAGATCATACAAATGGGTACCATAAAATACACCAAATAAAAATCCCTTGCTGTTGGTACATCAAATCAGGCCAAAGGCAAGAATACAGATTTGAAGCAAAGAGAAAAAGAGAAGAAGCAGTCAAGTTCAGAAAGCTCCAGTTCTACTGATGGGAGTTCAAGATCTAGGAGGAGAAATAAGAGAGAAAGACCCACATGTGTTTATTCCAGAGATTCACATATTGAAATATCTTGATTCAGAAATAATATGGACATCATGGCCAAACTCCTTTAGGAGAACCATATTGATCTTCCAGAATTTGCAAGAGGACATGAGCGCAAGCAAGGAAGTGGTAAACCTGAGAATGCATTGCGTGCATGGGTAAAAACCATTTCTGATATCCATGTTTCTGATTTTCATTCTGATATATCACAATCTGAATCCTCCATCCCTTCCTTGGAAGAAACCCCAATCAGCTCACCAAAGCTTCCTCCCAAAACTAGACATTTTTTGCTAGTTTCTGATGAGTCTTCTGAAAGCTCTTTCCCAATCTAATAAAATATCTTCCATTATGATTCTGAAGGTGATATACAGGCTGATATATAGCCTATGACATTCATAGACTCATTTTCCCAACCATTTCATGACCAAAACACCCGACAACCCTCAAGTTCAGTAGCTAGAAAATCTCAAAATTACCTAGTTTCCAATACTATGTCACTTGTATATGTTTCTTTTATGTCTTGTATGTATTTCATTGTTTGGAAATCCATATCATTGGCCTTCATGGGACCGTTGTTCCATATTTTTGGACTTTCTTTTACCACCCATTTTTCAAATCTCAAGTCTCCATACTCTCCAGGTTCACTCAATTGCAATTGTGATCTAGTTGCACTCTTCTCTCTCTATGGGCCCATTCGCTCATGGAGACACCATACCTCTGATATTTTCTGCTGTATTTGATATACATTCTGATATTTCAAAGACTCATGAGCTTTGTTACATAATTATGAAGGTGCTTCATCAAATTGGGAAGAAGATTCATGGTTTTATTCATGATATGGCAGCTACACATGAGACAAATTTTGTTGAATCTTTTGATGTTATTTGGGAAAGAGTTTGAAGCAATATCCTTTCCATAGTTGATTATGCTATTAGATAAGATTATGATTGCATTAAAATACATTCTTATGATGCCCCTCCATCATCAAATGATGACAAACAAAGGGACTCTCCACATGATCTTTGTCTACAACACTTTGATGCATTGATGCATGATCTCGGAATCCAAAACATCTAACCTAGTCCATCACCAAGAAGTTGTTCTTTCAGCTCAGTCAAGTGAAGAAGAGGACCTGTTGAATACCTTTTTTGTTCATATCTATCTTATCCATTTTTGAGGGGAGGTTTTGTCCCATGAGGTTTTCCTCCTTACCTTGGTTACATGGATTAATAATTTTTTGTTGTAAAAGGTGATGTGTGCCTTAGTTTCCAAGGCCTTAATAAATCATTTTGGTATAAGCTATACTAAGTTAGGATTAAGGGCGGATGTTAGATAAATAATATACCTTAGTACCATGGTGATCTACCTAAGAGACATAATCATTTTCCTTGTGTTTATGTTGTATGGTCTAACTTAGGTTATACTGATCAATACTGTTAAGATAGGTAATTGTTTCTCATTAATTGACAGTTGATATACTCTACTTTGATCATTATATCATCTAGGCACCTGCATTAATTGAAAACCACTTCCATCTTTGACTAAGGGTTGTTGGTGAAACCCACCAACAAAGCTTCGTCGACAGTGGTTCCCACTCTGTCGATGCCCTACAGCGCGATCTCCCTGAACACGTGCCCAGACAGGTTTTACCCTACCGAGCAACATCTGTGGAGTAAACGAGGTCTCACTCGAGGCATTCAAGGGAGAGTTGTTGGAACCGAGTTTCTGACAGTGGGAAAGGAGGATATGGGGATCCGAGGGAGGGAAACCATAACTTATACAATCATTGCATCATCACACAGTATCATGATATCGCAGCATTATTTAGGGAACATCATTACTCACAGCGCATCAAACAGTTACAGAAACATAGATTGCATTGACATAAAAGCAACAGATCGCATAGCAGAAAGAGACTGAATCGCATCTATATTATGCCATTGTAACAAAACAGAGCCACAACATCATGATAGATCTATAACAACAGACAATATAGTTATATTCATCACATCATATTAACCTTGCGCAAATGTACCACATTACACAATTCTTCTCCAAAACTGGAGACTCATACATTAGGGAAAACCTGGATAAATCATAGTTAAGACATAAAATTCTCCATAAATAAGATCGCCCGAGATCTTATCTGATAATCTCTCCCAGATCTCCTCAAAAATAGATCTATAAATAGGCTTACAACTTTACATTGAGGGTCCACTACTACTAATTTCTAACCGCTATTGACCTATTGCAACAAAACTTGGTCAAAATATACATAAAATATTCAAAAAGTAGTTATTCTTCTGCTTATCGTGCTAATATTCCCTTGCACGGTACCATTTGAGATTGCACAAATGCCACGACACTGCACAACTCACTTACCCCAAAGCCCTTGCCAACAGGCCCCAAACACAGTTTTGTGGCTCGCCCTCGAGCCACGTCAATTTTACAGGGTGTGTGCCGAAGTCTTGTCCTTAAAATATTCAAATTGCTGCACAATTTCATGAACCTAAAGCTAAACTTTATCAGCGAGACTCTGATAATTAGTCAAAGTTTGCTGGACGGGGTATTCCTCACTAGTATTGCTATCGACCATTTGTCGATTCTCTTGAAGGACCTGGAGCGTGGTGACGGCCTTAACATCAAATTGGCCACCGATTTCTTGGAATTTGTCAAGCTGCTCACGATGCTTTTGTTGGCATTCTTGTGCACTGGCTTTTCACTGCTATAGATCCTTCTGTTCTGTGGCCCAGGTGATCTGCACCATTAGCGGCATGGCCTTCAGCAATGTATTCAGGGTTGTCAGTTGGCCTTCTTCCTCTTGCACTTGCGCAATCAGCTGATCAAGTTGCTCACCCTGACAATACTTTTCCAAAACTGCATGGTCAGAGTCCATAACAGTTTTAGCCTCTTGCTCCATGGTGCCAGACTAAGTGGAAATTTCTTCAATGGAGGTCTTGTATTTCGCAACCTACTCCGGCGGCATTGTGGGTTGAACTAAGGCATTGAGCATGAGGTTAGTGTCCTGAAGTTGAACCATAGTGTGCCCCAATCGCTTGGCCTTTTCAACTGGGGTGAGCCCTACAATGTTGTAAAAATTGTTCTGGCAAGCATCAAAAATAGTTTTCTCAACTTCCCTGCACCGGGCACACAGCTACGCCTATTCAACAATCAGGTGGTCTTGCGCATTATTGAGGTCAGTAATCTCTTGAGCAACCTTCTGCTGTAACTCGGCCTATGTCACCTTCAAATGGTTGATTTCTTGTAACTTTTCCTCTATCAAATACACGTGGACCTGGTGCAGCTCCTCTACTTCCTTCTGTAGCTTCTCAGTGGTATTCTGGACTGGACATAGCCCTTAGTCAATCTTCTTTCTGTGCCACCAATTCCAGTGCGGCACCATGTTGTAATTCAACCAACGCTATAGCAGACATTTTGTTTAGATCCAAAGTCACGCTTTGGATTGGGTGTAGCCACTGATGAACTTCTTCATTGCCGGTTTCAATCGCAGTCAAGGGACCTTGCACATTCCTAGCCCAGGGCTCAGTGTTGATCGATGGCCTATCCTACAGCAGAGGTCTTGCTGATGTTTGTTTGGAAATAATATAAAAAATGGACTCTATTCTATCTCTTACCACGCCAAATTCTTCATGGTTGGATTCGCGGATCGTCGTAGTCACAGCCGTAGATGAATCAGTGATGGCTTTGATAAGTCGCTATAGTTGGTCTTCCAACCCTGACCTGGTACTACTGCTCTCCTTGTACTCCTGACGCCATTTGGTGCGAGTCTCCTCCTGCATACGTTGTGCTGAATATTCAGGATCCATCGATGACTCGTTGTCAGAGTCATTGGTGCTCAGTTCCTGCGGGCAAATTCTTCAGGGACATCCGGGGGTGGCTCCTTAGATAACTCTTCCTGACTCACCAGGATGCACCATTCCCCTAGCCAGTCTTGTACAATAGCATCCAAATATTCCATGGTGAATTTATAAGGCAATGGAAGACACTACTGATCAGGGTCTCGCTTGGCCTGAATATGAATAGAATGGGGTCCAATAGCAAACTGAAGGATTCGCTAACACTTGGCCGCGACGTAGGGAGAAACTCTAGGAACGACAATGATGGCATCTTGTAGCGCTTCCCAATAGACCCATAAATGAATGGCATAGTCCGCTTGTCAACTGGGCTGTTTGACCCACCATAGGTTCTGATAGCGGGCACCGTGGAAAACCTTGACTACCTCAACTGCCATTGGTTGGTAGTCTTTAGGTTCCATCCAAGCAACAAGAGAGATAAGGATCAACAACCAAATATAGGAAAAGGGATGCTCGGTCTGAGCAGTAAGCGCATCAACAAGCAACTAATTTAACAAAAATAGAGACCAATTCATTTGTACCCCCTCAACACATTTCTGGGCATAGGTGACAACACCCAAATTGCATTGGAATGGTCAATTTCCATGAACAACCTTGTTGGCCAAAATTCTTGTGCCAATGCGGACCGTTTGTGAGTTAATGATGTCAATGCGATAAGCACGGCCATCCCATTGTAAAAGAAAGTGCTCCTCCCCAGCCTTTGGCAAGCCAGTAATGTTTGCAATCAAGTTGACTGTGACAGGGATCGACGTAGTCATCCAAAGCATCCCTCCATGGAAACACGCCAACAATTGCTTCACACATGCATGTGCTTCATTCAAGCGACCAAAATGGGGCATATTGATGAGCCCCAACAACCCAGACTTGTCTAACCCACTGGCCCATGGTTTTGAAATTCGCTAAATGGGGGCACCAGGTGCCGTGGGGATAGATTCATATGGCTTGTACCAAACATATTTAAGTAAGAGCTGGTCATGATATTCAAAATTGAGCCTAATCAATGCAGGGATGATATCGACTAAGCATGTCATCCCTTCTGACAACGCTGGTAACTTGGGCGGGTACTTCTCATTCTTTGACAGCTGCCATGGCTTGGCTCCTAGATGCGTAGGAGCAATGTATCCCAAAATATCATGAACCAAGACACCCCGAGGGGCCACGGGCTCAATAGCTCCCGAGCTCGATGGACTAGTCTGTGTAGTTCCTTCTCCCCGCATTCTCACAAATGTGGGAGTTTGCTTCTTTTCGAGTTGCATAGGACTGGGTCTCTGAGTCTACCGCTTCCGTTTAGGAATGGACGAAAAACCCACTGGCATACTCATGATTTCTTCTTCCACAGCTGTGGGCCGAACGGGGAACTTGTACTCACTATAAATTTCTATAGTGTCAAGGTCGCTCAGCATCCCTTACCCCTCAAAACCTGAAGATATACTCAACAGCTTGAACTGCACTTCACTCAACACTCTGCACAAAATTCACCCTATACTTCTGCTCGCGCAACTGAAGAATGCCATCCTGCGCATCCCATGGTGTTTTATAGCCACTTCCAATCCAAATTCATCAATTCCAAATCTAACTTCACCATTATTGCTAAATCAGATATTAATGATGCCAAATCCATCGGTGATCTTACTCTTCTAATGGTCAGATCATCCATTAATGCAGGTCACTTCCACAAGCACCACCAGCCAACTGGTTTAACTACCTGTATTTATTACTTTATCTTACCACCCCACATCCCTGCAACTGTCACAAATGGTCAACCGATTACCGCTAACAATTTTAACCTTGCATAGCCTCTTCCCCGGGGTTCTCCTTGCTGTGCTAAACTAAAATCTTCATCTATTTTATTATTATTATTTTTTTAATAACACCTTAAGTGGTGTGCATCGTCGTCCCCGTTCTATAGGGCTTTTAAGCGACTACTGTTAATGAGCTTTGGCAACATTACGCCATCTAATTGTTGTAACTGAACCGCACCACTAGATGTAATGGACTGAACAAGATAGGGACCTAACCAGTGCATTTGTAACTTACCTGGATGCTTGATGAACTTACTATTGTATAACAGCACCAAATCTTCTGTCGTAAATTGTTTTTGTTTAATATGGTGATCATGCCATGCCTTCTATCGATCCTTCACAATCTGTTGCTGGAATCCTGCGATGAAACGATCTTCTTCAAGTTGAATCAATTACACAACATGTTCTTCTAATGCTTATGCATCATCCATGTCCGTCGTCGCGGAAATGCGCAAGCTAGGAACAATATACTCCATAGGCATGCCTACCTCTTTCCCATAAACCAACTTAAATGGTGTCTGACATGTTAGCCATTTGCAAGTGGTGTGATAGGCCCATAGAACTGCAAGAATTTTCTAATCCCAGTCATCGCAGTTATCGTTACATACCTTGGTTAGCATTGTCTCCAAAATTTTGTTGAAGGCCTCAACAGTACCATTTTCCTGCAAGTGGTATGGTGTACTCCTCTTATGTTGTATCTAGAGCTCCTCAGTTAGCGTTGTTACCGTCCGGTTGACAAAGTGACTACCCTGGTCACTCATCAGGATTCTAAGACACCCAAATTGCATCACAATGTGCTTAAAAATAAACGGTGTTGTTGTCGCAGCCGTACAATCAGCGACTGGTGCAGCTTTCGCCCACCAAGTCAGGTAGTCAGTTGCAGTAACAATATATCAAGCGCCAATGCACTTACCTGGAAGATTAATAGGACCCACAAAGTCTACGGCCCATTTATCAAATGGTTGCAGAGTCACCTGTGGCACCAGTGGCATCTCATCCCTCTGCAATGGTTTACCAACCCGTTGGCAGACATCACATCTCCTTGCATAGTTTGTGGCATCATTATGCAACATGGGCCACCATAGCCCAGCACGCAACAATTTTCATGCAATAGTGCAGCCTCCATAGTGACCTCCCAGAGATCCCTTGAAATTCTTTGACTTCTAGGATGGGGCCCTGCTCATGCGGTAAGACGCACCGTCGCAAAATTTAATCCAGTCCAAGTTTATATAACTGTCCAACAATTAGTTGAAAATTGGAGGCTTTTATGACCAGCTACTTCTTTTGGATAGTCGACATGTCTACTGGGGCGACACCAGTAGACAGAACCTGAATAATTGGTGCATAGTGATCATCTGCGACATCAACCCAGAACAATTGCGCATTTGGCAAGCCATCATCAATATTGGTTGGTTCTTCACCATTCACAACATGTGAAAAATGATCTAGGCTAGCATTCAACCATCCTGGATTTACCACTATTTCAAAATCAAACTCTTGGAACAAAAGCAACCACCTACAGATTCTTCCCCCCAACACAGGCTTATTAACTAGGTATTGCAAAGCAGAATGATCAGTGAACATCTTGAAATGTCCTCCCAACAAATAGTGCCTAAAATTTTGTAAAGCATAAACCATCGCCAGGCCTTCCCTTTCGGTCGTGGTATAATTTTGGTCAACAAATGATAACTTTCTACTGGCATATTCTATTGGATGATCCAAGTTTCCTTTGCCTGGTTACGCAAGAATAACCCCCAGCACAGTAGAAGAAGCATCAACATGCACATGGAATTCTTTATTCCAATTAGGGCATCGAAGCTTCCTTGACATTCCGGAGTCCATTCAAACACAGTGTCTTTTTTTAACAGCTTTTCCATGGGAGCAGTAATTGCAGCGTATTCTCTGATAAACTTGCGATAGTAGCCCGTATGTCCTAGTGTTTCCCAGAGCATCTTTACATTCTTCAGCGGTGGTAAACTAAGGATCAGTGCAATATTCATTGAATTGACCAACTCACCTTCTTTGCATATGATGTGCCCAAGTAGCATGACAAAGGGTGCATAGAAAATACATTTTTTTGAATTCAATGCAATATGATGATGTCTACACCATTCCAGCATCAATCGCAGATTGTCCAGATGGTCTCTAATCAGGCCATAAACGGTCCAATAATCCATATATACCTGCAGGAATTTTTGAATAAAATCTTTAAATACAATGACAACTACGTGGGAGAATACAATGGGTGCATTCTTTAGCCCAAATGGCATGACGGTATATTGGAAACATCCCCACTTGGTGACAAATGTAGTCTTATGGTGATCCTCCTCCACAATCCAGATCTAGTGGTATACTGAAAAGCCATCTATGAAGGATTATATCTCCTGGCCGCCTACACCTTCCAGGACTTCATCTGTAAAAGGGGTTAGGAACTGATCTTGTATACATGCATCATTTAACTTTCTCAAATCGACACAAATGTGGATTTCACCAATCTTCTTATCTTGGACCACCATCGGGCTTATCCACTCTGATTCTTCTATAGGTTCTATGATCCTAGCATCGAGCATCCTATCGATCTCAGCTTTCATACGATCCTTGTATCGCGGGTTCAGCCTATACAGCCTCTGGCATACTAGTTTTGCATCTGATTTGAGTGGAATCTTCATTTCCCCCAAGTCACCTAGTAACCCCCTTCATCTTTGAAAATAGTGTTGGGAAAAGGTCCTGGAATTCATGCAGTAGATCTATGATTTTGGCCATCATCTCTTCGCCCCAATAGTCTCCAACATTAGCAAATTTTGGATTCTCTGCCCACCCAATGTCAACTTTTTGGATCCTCAGTGGCCGATTCATCGAGTTCATGGGTTCGTTGGGAGATACGACACCATGGATTCCTTCGGACTCTGGAATATTAACATTCTGCAGCTCGTCATCATCTTCAGGTTCCTTGGACAAGTTGTAGCACGTCATCATGGATTGGATGGAGAAATTTGCATGGGGATCAACTGGGTATGCAACAAGGATGACTTTTAGTACTATGTCACGGATAATGTGTAAAGTGTTACATACCTTAGGATTGGCATCTTGGAAGCTAAACATTTACATAAAGCAAACTGACAACTCCTCCCAAGTGGTGATGGTTCTGCACAATTTTGCTACCACATACCAAGATCTTGGCATCTCTTCTAGAGTATGAACAAAAGAGTGAACCCACTCATCTCTGGGTCACAATGTCCATAAAGTCTAACACTCGATCAAATGATTGGTGGGGTCATTTCATCCGTCATATCTCCCAGCATGATAGACCTATATATAATCAAAGCGGACCATCATCAATCTGCGTCACTGCTCCTAGTCACGGATCATCCATTTGTGTGTCACCCACCATCAAGTCGGAGTAGCCTTCAGTGCTACATCAAGAGCCAGTATCCTTTGCGATTCAAACACTTTCTCTTCAAATACCTGAAAGAACTCTGATAACCTCGGCAGTCCTTCATAAATGGGCAACTCGACCATCTCAGTCGCAACATGTCGAAGAGACTATGTAATCAACCCATATTTTCTGAATGATATTTCATGCAATCGATTTTGCCAATTTTCTAGAGCATCTCCAGAATCAGAGGACACACAACTTGCGCTTCGCCATCAACGGTAGGATGGATATAGTCCTCAGAGATGTTATAATCATGATCCCAATTTCTCTTGACTTCATCCTTTACAAGTTCAATATATCGTCTTCCTTCCTAAGGGTCCATAGGTGAAATGACCCTAACATCCTGGTTTTCAAATGCCATAACACATTTTTTGAAGTTGATAACCGCCATGCTATCATTAGCCCATCCGATTCCTAGCAATGCGGCATAGGAATCACCATCTCCTACAACTTCTATCACATCAAAATCAGTACGTGTTTTCATACCTTCAATGTCGACAACAAAGTTTGAAACACGACCAATGGGATGAACCTTCGCCTGGTTTTCTAAACGCAGTTGTATCGGCGACCATCCCAATGTTGGATTTCCCATCAATTGCTAGGTTTTCTTTGTCAAAATATTTACATTTGATCCAAGGTTTAGAATGATCGAGTCAACCTCATAATCTCCAATCTAGATATTCATCCTTGTCTCCTTGCCTGTCTTCCTTTTTTGCAAGGAATTCATAGCAGAATCCTTCACTGTCTTATCTGGGTGGTGCAATAATGTCTCAATCTTGACAAGGGCATCCGAGTCCCTCTCTAGCGATATCAAACTCTCAAAAAACTTGCGTAGGGTACCATGCTATCGCGATGGTCTTGCTTCTATGGAGGGGTTGAAAGCAGAAGGTATATCAATAATTGGTAACTTACCTGTATTTCTCCCAATGGCCTGCTTTGCTTCAAAGAAAGTGTGTTTCTTTGTTGCAACATTAAATGCTACTTTTTTCTTGCCAGCAATCCAAACTAGTTGTCATGGTCCATCATCACCAGTTGTTGCACCAACGCGAGTGACAATACTGACATTAACATCCTTCATCCTTGGTTCAGCATGAATTGTCGCAACTGTCGATCCTTGATGCAAGTTCTAGGCTTGAATTCCCAGTGGGTTCTGATTCAGCGGTTGATTCGTCGATTGATTCATCAGTATATTCTGAACCTAGGGTGGGTTCTGAGTTTGAGTATGATTTTGCAGTGGGATGTGACCCTACATCAATGCCTGATTCTGTACCTGGAACATAGGTTGATTCTGATTTTGTGCATTCTACAATCGGGGAATGTTTCCAGCCTGCCATTTTGCGATCAACTGAGGACAATTTTTGACATTATGATCACCAATTGCACAGTATGTACAATGTGCATGAGGACATTCTCTTTGATAGTGCCCGAATATCCCACAGGTATAACACTGAATGGATTCCCGACCTTGTCCTCCTCCTCAACCAAAGCCTCCTCTGCAACCCCTAAATCCTCCATGGATTCCTCCTTGTTGAAACTATGGTTGAGTCGTCTGCTGCTGTGGTTGCTGTTGAACATAATGTGCATCCTAAACATATTGTGGCTGATTATACTATGGTCGCAGTGCCTGGTTATACTGTTGTTGTACAACCATTTGCAATTATGGTGCGAACTGTGGTTGCGCTATAAACTGTGGCTGAGGCTGCACAGGGACAAACTGTATCGGAGGTGGCGGTGAATATGGTACTTGTACTACTAGTTGTACTACTTGTGGCTATTCTTGCACTATCTAGGGGTCCTCCCCTTTCACAAAGTATGAATAATACATCCTTTCCTGGAGCAAATCATAAGCGCGACAGTTTTTGTCGTCATGTCCAACTGATCGACAAAATGTACAGTACAAACTTTCTTCTTTGGTAACCATCTTCTGCATGTAATCACAATTCTCATGTTGATGCCCATAGGCCTGACATATGTGACACCATGGTGCACAGGTACAACTCAATGAATTGGGCACTCTCGACAGGAAATAATTATGAAACGTCAAGCAAGTATCCTTGGTATGTCCGCCTGCATGGAAACATGTGCACCAAAGATCATCGTGATCTTCCTTGGCCTTTTTTATGTCTTGCAATTGCAGCATCAAATTAGCCAACTGCACCTGAATCTGATTCATTCCAATGGCAGTTTCCCCTACTGGTGATGCCTCCAATTTCATGGTAGTCTCCAGAGCCTCACTCTATGTCACAATCTTTTGCTGCATTAATGGTTTTCGGATATGAGGGACAAGCGTTGCGATAAACCATTCTTTATGCTAAACATCGCTCATCTGAAAACTAACCTAGGCCATCAATGTCTTAAATCGCTGATCAAAATCCTAAATTGTTTCATTGGGGAATTGTTTGATCTATTTTAATTTAGTGATGTACTGAGCTTCGGATTTTTCCTTCTTAAATTCCTCAAATAACCCCATTTTGATCTCATCCAATGTTTTTACAGGTCCTCCCTGAGGCACCTGTGTGAATCTCATAAACCATTCCAATGCACGGGCCCTCAGATTATGGCTAGCTGACTTTTCTTGACATCATCCTCGATAGTTTGTCGAGCAATCCAGATCGCTTCACATAAGAACCAGTACTGCTCTGGATCGTTGGTGCCATTTCCATGGAATATTGGCAACTTCATTTCATGTCCTACAATTCTGGACCTTCTCCCTCCTACTGGTACTATATTACTAGACTTTTGCTGACACGTGGGGCAAGTCGATGTAGAATGTGTGTTCCTTCCTTATGGTAGAGTAGTGTGCGGAGGAGTAGACATGTTACTTCTGGGGTTCGATCCTGTCATTCTGTCGGGTGTAGCCTGGGCCTGTATATCCTCATCATAAAAAAAAGGTCGCTTCATTCCATGTGGTTGTTCTTCATGGTTTCGCACTTCGACTTCAGCAGGACCTTCTCCCGTCCTCTGCTTATTTTCTCGGAACCTTGCTCCTCCCCTTGTACAACCACTTGTTTCTTCGGTGACCTTTACATTCTCATCAGAACTCATGCCCATCTACCCCTTACTTCCTTATGCATTTCCCCCCTTTCTGTCGCAGTGCCTACATCCCCTGCACACCAATTTCCACTACTCTTAGTCCATCTTTAGGATACCTTTTTCATAGAGTAGCTACTCAATCGACAGTTGTAGCGACTATAAGAATCTTCCACGTGGTCCACTAAAAAACTCCCTTTCTGCTTCACTAGAAGATTTATTGGTATGGACGACAAACTCAGTGATGTATCCTTCTAAGATACTATCCAACCATACCTCTAATTCCCATGATGCCTTGTTGTTGGTTTCTTTCAGCTCCTAGATCAATTCTGGGGTCCAAGATGTTGGCTCTCCTCCTTGAAAGTTTGTCTTCCTCTTAGCGAAATTTGCCAACCATTCATGCAAGAGTACAGGGAATTCACAGAAGAACCATTCATGGGGACCGTCGTGGATATATCTATCCAACCATTGGCTCATAGACAGCTTAGGATTATGGATTTTGGCTTCAACAAACTCTTGCAACTTCAGATCAAACCGTCTCTCGATCTCTGATTGAGTTGGATTCCAGAACATATCCCCCTCTTATTTACAACTCGGTCTTGGCAACAGAACCATTTATTGGCAAAACCCACCAACAAAGCTTCATCGACAGGGGTTCCCACTCTATCAACACCCTACAGCAAGATCTCCCTAAGCACTGGCCTAGACAGGTTTTACCCTACCCAGCAACGTCTACAAAACAGACGAGGTCTCACCCGAGGCATTCAAGGGAGAGTTGTCGAGACCGAGTTTTCGATAGTGCGAAAGGAGGATATGGGGATCCGATGGAGGGACACCATAACTTATACAATCATTGCATCATCACACAGTATCATGATATCGCAACATTATTCAAGGAACATCATTACTCACAGCGCATTAAATAGTTATAGAAACACAGATTGCATCGACATAAAAGCAACAAATCGCATAGCAGAAAGAGGCTGAATCGCATCTATATTATGCCATTTTAACAAAACAGAGCCGCAACATCATGACAGATCTATAACAATAGACAATATTTGAGTCATATTCATCACATCATATTAACCTTGCGCAAATGTACCACATTACACAATTCTTCTCCAAAACCAGAGACTACATACATCAGGAAAAACCTGGATAAATCACAATTAAGACAAAAAATTCTCCATAAATCAGATCACCCCAGATATTATCCGATAATATCTCCCATATCTCCTCAAAAATAGATCTATAAATAGGCTTACACCTTTACATTGAGGGTCCACTACTAACTGATTTCTAACTGCTACTAACCTATTGCAAAAAAACTTGGTCAAAATATACATAAAATATTCAAAAACCAGTTATTCTTCCGCTTATCATGTTGATCTGCCCTTGCATGGTACTGCTTGAGCTTTCACAACTGCCGCGACGTTGCGCAACTCACTTACCCCAAATCCCTTGCCAACAAGGGCGCTAGTGTGTGAATGTGGTTGTTTTGTGGTCTTCTTTAGCATTTATTGGCTCCTATAGACTCTCCCACTAACCCATGCGCTCTCCCATACTATCTTTCCCTCATTTATGACCCATACATGCTTCTTATATGTTCACACATAGATTTGTGACTGTTTGGTTAGGTTTGATAGCCTATTGGTCAACCTATGGGGGGTTTAGGGGTCAAATCCTAGCCTGACACTTGTATGCATTCACATGGCCTCCAAGGGCTCACAAATTTTCCCCAATGTATTATAAATATGTACTATACACATCTACAAGATGTACTATAATAATATGATAAGTTATTAGCACCATTCACATGTGCTATTTCAGTCTCTTTTGTTGTTCCCTTGCATATTTTGTCAAATAATTTGAGTATGAATATTGATGTAGCTCCTAGATCTCATTGAGAAGCGATTCTCACATGGTATCAGAGCTAGTTAGAGCTACAAACAAATCTATAGAGGTTTGAGTTGTTGTTTAGGGCATATCTCCAAAAAATATGAGTGTTTGCATTGCAGGTTTTAGAGTGTTTTTGCCATAGGTTACGTAAGAAGGATGGAGCAGACTCATCTATTTCTTAAACCATTCAAATATTTTGAATGGAAGGTCAAAATGGTGATCTATTTGAGGTCAAAATGGATGCATAGAGTAACCATGGGGACTAAAGCCAAACCCAACTCTGTAATAGAGAAAGCTAAGTACTTCAATCGACTTGATGAAGATTTTGGAAATATTTTCCTCAATATTTCGAGGGATATCCTCTTTCATGTAGAATGCATTGGCACACCCAATGAATTTTTTCTCAAGCTTGAGTCACTATTTGGGAACACTAATGAAATGAGAGGCCATCAGCTTGAGAATGAGCTTATCTCCCTGAGCTTGGCTCACTATGCGACATTGAATACTTTTTACCAAGTTCAAAGTGTTGGTACTTCAACCAAAATGGTGTGGCATAGAGAAGAAACATGATAAACTTATCTTGTCCATCCTTTCTAAGCTAGGGGTTGAGTATGTTGTGTATGTTTCGACATTCCACTCAAGCAAGCTTACAACTAGAAATTGGAGGATGCCTATGCTAGCAGACTTCATGGAGTCTTTGAGTCAGGAGAAGGACAATCTCATACAAATGGGTAGCATAAAATCCACCAAATAACAAGCCCTTGCTTTTTGTACATCAAATCAAGCCAAAGGAAAGAAGAAATATTTGAAGCAAAGAGAGAAAAAGAAGAAGTAGTCAAGTCCAGAAAGCTCTAGTTCTACAGATGGGAGTTCGAGATCCAGGAGAAGAAACAATAGAGAAAGAATTGCATGTGGTTATTTCATAGGTTAACATATTCAAATATATTTCTTCATAAAGAATATGGACATCATGACCAAACTCCTTGAGGAGAACCATATCTGTCTTCCAGAATTTACAAGAGGATGGGAGCGCAAGAAAGGAAGTGGTAAGCCTGAGCATGCATTGAGTGCAAGGGTAAAACCCATTTCTGATATCTCTTTTTCTAATGGCTCCATTTCTGATTTACATTCTGATATATCAGAATCTGAAGCCTCCATCCATTCCTTGGAAGAAACCCCAATTAGTTCACCAAAGCTTCCTCCCAAAACGAGACATTTTTTGCTAGTTTCCGATGAGTCTTCTGAAATCTCTTTCCCAATCCAATTAGATATTTCCAATTCTGATTATGAAGGTGATATACAGCCTAATATACATCCTATGACAGTCATAGAATTCATTTCTCCAACCATTTCATGACCAAAAGACCCGACAACCCTCAATCAAGTTCACTAGTTGGAAAATCTCAAAATTACCTAGTTTTCAATACTATGTCACTTGTATATGTTTCTTTTATGTCTTGTATGTCCTTCATTGGTTGGAAATCCATATTATTGGCCTTCATGGGACCTTTGTTCCATATTTATGGACTTTCTTTTACCGCCTATGGTTCAAATCTCAAGTCTCCACACCCTCCAGGTTCGCTCAATTGCAATTGTGATCTAGTTGCACTCTTATCTCTCTATGGGCCCATTCGCTCATGGAGACACCATACCTCTGATATTTTCTGTTGTATATGATATACATTCTGATATTTCAGATCCTCATAATCTTTGTTACAGATTTATGAAGGTGCTTCATCAAATTGGGAAGAAGATTCATGGTTTTATTCATGATATGGAAGCTACACATGAGGCAGATTTTGTTGAATCTTTTGATTTTATGTGGGAAAGAGTTTGCAGAGATATCTTTTCCATAGTTGATTATGCTATTAGATCAGAGTATGCTTGCATCAAAATACATTCTTATGGTGCCCTTCCATCATCAAATGATGACTATCAAAGGGCCTCTCCACATGATCTTTATCTACAACACTTTGATGCATTGATGCCTTATCTTGGCATCCACAACATCTTCACCAAGTCCACCACCAAGAAGTTGTTCTTTTAGCTCATTCAAGTGAAGAAGAGGACCTGTTGAAGACCTTTTTGTTCATATCTTTCATATCCATTTTTTAGGGGAGGTTTTGTCCCATGAGGTTTTCCTCCTTACCTTGGTTACATAGATTAATAAAATTTTGTTGTAAAAGGTGACTTGTGCCTTAGTTTCCAAGGCCTTAATAAATCATTTTGGTATAAGCTGTACTAAGTTAGGCTTAAGGGGGGGGGGGGGGGTGTTAGAGAAATAATATACCTTAGTACCATGGTGATCTACCTAGGAGACATAATCATTTTCCTTGTGCTTATGTTGTATGGTCTAACTTAGGTTATACTGATCAATACTGGTCAAATAGGTGATTCTGGTTCATTAATTTACATTTGAGGCACTCTACTTTGATCATTCTGTCATCCAGACACCTGGATTAATTGCAAACCACTTCCATCTTTGACTAGGGGATCTAGTGTGTGAATGTGGCTGTGTTGTGGCATTCTTGAGCATTTATTGGCTCCTAGAGACTCTTCCACTCACCCATGCGCTCTCCCATACTAGCCTTCCCTCGTTTATGACCCATGTATGCTTTTTACATGTTCACACATGGATTCATGACTGTTTGGTTAGGTTTGACAGCCTATTGGTCAACCTAGTGGGGTTTAGTGGTCAAATCCTATCCTGAGAGTTGTATGCATTCACATGGCCTCCAAGGGCTCACAAATTTTCCTCAATGTATGATAAATATGTACTATACACATATACAAGATGCACTGTAATAATATGATCAGTTATTAGCACCATTCACATGTGCTATTTCAGTCTCTTTTGTTGTTCTCTTGCATATTTTGTCAAATACTTTGAGTGTGAATATTGCTCTAGCTCCTAGATCTTCCTGAGAAACAATTCTCACAATTAACACCAAAGAGTCAATGTCCAAAATTTTCATCACTATTATCTATACACCTAAGATTGAACATCTAGCGTGTGTTTCGTCACTGAGGAAAAAAACGTGGAAAAATAGTTCACCAATCAATATGCACAATAAAAGTATGAGTAATGAGAAACGAAAGTCCAAATGTAGTAAAGTTCCAAAATATTCACAAATTCACATGAATTTTATATGGTTGAATTCAACGAGTTTTCTCACATTCAAAAGATCGTCTATTACAAGGTTTATTATGTCACCATAGGTGATATATATGAATTACTCATGAGTATTAATTCATTTTGATATGGGAAAAAAATTTCAATTTTCTAAAGTTTGTAATATTTTTTATTAAATGTAATTAAAAAAATATAATTATTTGAATGTTGATTGGTGTTTGGATGCTTACGTTAGCGCCTCGATCTTTACTTTCCACATTGGTGGCTATGTGACGTAGGGTAGGCTAGGATATATAATCTATAATATATATATGGTTGGATGGAGTTGCAGCACCCGAGGCCTTCATGTCAATGCAAAATTAAACCTAAATTCAAACCTCTTTCATCCTTGTGCATGGACACCAAGTGTCTTTCTCCATGCATGTACGTGACCAAATCCACCTTGGGGTTGTCCTCCTCCTTTCATGCACACTCTCATTATGTAAGAATCTCATCGTCCTCCGTCCTCCATCTGATTTAGTGTATTGGTGAGAACTGAATTAAATCTATCGATCTCAACTCAAAAATGACACGCCATTCTACAATTTTGCTTCTTTTACTAGTCATAGTTGCCTTAACATTTTGAGGGGAAAGTGGGTTTGAAAAGTACAATGAAGAGGAAGAGCTCGAGTGAATTATTTGGATATAGCGGTGCTCGATACCGAATTGTACCATTCGACAAGGTAAATATACGCAATACACTATCCATAAATATATAAAATAAAGATTGTGAATTACCTTTTCTCTGAACATCAATAAAGCTTGCTTTCTCTTGTGGATAAGCGTTTGTTATAGACTAAAAGTTGCAAAGCGTTGTCTTCACAACATTCTTCATACCAGAGTGACCAATTACCAGCTGGATATAGCGTTGCTCGATACATAACCATTCAGAAAGGTAAATATACACAGTACAATATGTATAAATATATAAAATACAAATTATGAATTACCTTTTCTCTGAACATCAATAAGGCTTGCTTTCTCTTGTGGACAGACGCTTGTTATAGACGGAAAGTTGCAAATCGCAGAAGTGGATGAGTTTATCTATCACAAATTACTAGTGCAATATTATTCCAGGTGCTATACTTGGATCTATACCTGGCACTATGTTGGATGTTTTCTAGTCGCAATTCTTGGATCTATACTTGGTGCTATGTTGGATGTTTTTCTTGCTGAAATTCATGGCTCAATTCCTATCGCTAACCCTGGATTAATATATGGTGCTATGTTATTCAGGACGTTTTTTGGAGGCTATTCTTGGCATTATATGGGATGCTTTTGTGGACGTTAATTGGGAAATTAATTGGGGTTCTAATTGGGAAGCTAATTGGGATGATGATTGGGATGATAATTATGATGTAAATTGGGACGTCAATTGGGATGCTAATTAGCGTCCAAAATAGCACCAACTTTTAAAAACAGACAATAATTGGGATGTTAATTGGGATGCTAATTGGGACGCTAGTTGGGATTCTAATTGGGATGCTAATTGGGACGTTAATTGGGATGCTAATTAGCATCCGAAATAGTGCCAAATTTTAAAATAGGAAACTAATTGGGACGCTAATTGAGATTCTAATTGGGATGTTAATCATGGAAACTAATTGGGAGGTTAATTGAGATACTAAGTATAGTACAAAATAGCGTCAACTTTTAAAAAGGGACACTAATTGGGATGCTAACTGGGATGCTAATTGGGATGCTATTTGGGACTCTAATTGGGATGCTAATTGGGACGCTAATTAGGACACTAATTGGGAAGATAATTAGCGTCCAAAATAGTGCCAACTTTAAAAAGGGACGCAAAAAATACCATTAAAAGCGCCATCCCATGGAAAAGCGTCAACTTTGTCCAAAAAATGATGAAAAATACACTAAAAGTGATAGTGGACGCTAAAAGAGACACTAATCACAGGGTTTTGTTGTAGTGATAAGGTGCTCGTCTGCCACCCGAAGTAAGTAATTGAGTAATTTGCATCTGGTAATGTCCCTAAGCTGTATCCATTTAAATGTCAGCAAAGACTTGGTTCTCATGATTCTAATTTGTAGTCATGATGTGTGATTTCAGCCTCAAAAGCGTTTTCATCATGGGAGGCGACGAAGGCTCCACATCCAAGGAGGTATTACGGCACAAGAATCTCAAGAAAGCGATGATGTCTTAATGGGGATGTGTGACATCGATAAGGTTTAACTGCCAGTAATTATTAATGCATGTTTGCAAGCCAAAATAATAAAAAAAGATTTGCTTTGAAATAGAACCATGTTAAAGTCGTAACCATGCCATTCTATTGTAACTATGTTGTTCCCTACACCTAATAGTATCTAGGATAAGAATGACTCTAGACTTATGGGACATACGCCAAGAGATTGTGGGGATGAAAACGTGCCAGATTCTATTTGTGTTTTGGAGTACAATTATTATGAGGTATGCAAATAAATTCTTCATGTTTAAACCACATAATCACAAATATTTCATTTTATTTCACACAGATCTCATAAATATTGAATTTTGGGAATTTTTTTGGCCTGAGAACTATGGATGCGAAATACCAGCTCATAGATTTGCTCAAGTACCAAAACTCAGCGATTTGTTCAAGGAAAGCTGTTGGTGGAAGCCATCAATCGAAATCATCCTTCCAGTATTGAAATTTTTTTTTAAGATTGTTCATCATTCAAGAAATGTGAAAATTGTTATTTTAGCATGAAGTAAATAAATAAAAACAAAAAATGAATTTTACACCATACATTCCAATGAATTTACGTCCCACCAATAAAAAACTACAATCTTTAAATCTATATGGGGAATTAGCCAACTACAATATTTAAAAACTAGCGATTTTATTGTGATGTTATACCCGAGTAACGAACAATCCTCTGGGGCTCAACTTTGGATTTACACAAGCTCATAGAAAGATTTTGTGTACAATTGATGACAAGGACCTCCATCCATAGGATCTGTGAGGTCTCCTATTATGATGTCGAATTGTTCATCTCTGTTCTTGAGCTCAACCCTGCCTCAAATAATTTTGATTAAAGCTTTAAACTTTAGTAAGAACCTAAGAAGTATAAAGTATAGTTTAGGAAAATGAAGCATTACAAAATCGTGAATAGATCTAAATGCTACTAGAAAGTCAGGATCGGTGTTGTTCACAAATAAAGATTATAAACTACTCTTAGCAAGTCGGGGTCCCAAACCTACATCATTGATATAATAACAGAACTGCGAGATCATAGAAACAACTTTATAGCTCTGAATGAAACAAAATGAATCAAAGGACATGCAACCACATATCCAACCACATATCCAATTCCATTTAAGACCACATATCCAATTCCATTTAAGAGCAAATTTTAAAACATAGAAAATAGGTTTTAAAGGCATTAAGAATTTAATTATTTAGGTTAATATTTTTTAACAGAATAATTACAACATAATATGAAATGAGAAAATAGGTTTTAAAATGTTTGATTTAGGATATTACTTTTACAAAAGCAAGGTTTCATTTAAGTTTAATGCTCAAGGCCAGAACTGCATTAGGCTTCTCTTTTCACAACAAGGTATTTGGGCCAAAAATCAACAGCCGTGGAGTGGTCGATGGAAATTCAACCAACCACCAACACTAAAGTCTGAGATCGTTGCGCATTCAATTAATTATTAAATTAGTCTATTTAATCACCACCTTCTCACCTATCTACAACTCAGGCCACGCAGTAATACCTTCTTTTTTGCTTGTTTCTTTGTTTGCAACGGTCTGGTTAGTGATCATGGCACCAGCGCGAGTGGAGAGCCTGGCACTGAGTGGCCTGGACGCCATTCCCCCCGAGTACGTGAGACCTGTGGAGGAGAGACCCACTGTGGGCATTTTCAACTTTAAAGGAGGAGTGGAAGACGAAGGCCCGCAGATTCCAGTGGTAGATGTTGCCGGATGGGATTCTGCGGACGACGAAATTAGAAAGGAGATCGGGCGTCAAGTGGCCAAGGCGAGCAGAGAGTGGGGGGTCATGCAATTGCTGAACCACGGTATATCTGAGACTCTCATAGAGCGACTGCAGGCAGCGGGGAAGGCCTTCTTCGATCTCCCAGTCGAGGAAAAGGAGAAATACGCCAATGACCACGCTGCGGGGAAGATAGCGGGCTACGGTTCGAAGCTCGCCAACAACGCCAGCGGTCAGCTTGAATGGGAGGACTACTACTTCCACCTCCTGTTGGAAAATGTAATTATGCGCAGATCTCTACTTGGCTTCCAACCGACTCTATCAGAGTCTGTATAAGCTTCGATCTTGTCTGTCAGTCTGACAAGAATGAAAAGTCCATAAGTAGGCTACGTAAGTCAATCGAAGTTATTTCAGAAGCTAAGTAGTTAGGTAGATAGTTATTGCAGAGTTTAATGGAAAGTAAGTCGGCCTATGCTGAAGCAATTTTGAGAATTGCCTATAAATAGAAGATGCACATTGTAAATCACAGAGAGTGAGATACACAGAGAAAGATATACAGTTACGCAAACCAGCAGAGGATTCAAGGTGTGAAAGTGAAGTCGAAGCTCAAGCTTCTGTGCATGTGATTTAGTCGGAGAGCTGAAGCTCTGTGGTCCGACGAGTTTGTAACAGACAAGTTTGTATTATCTTGTAATTCCGCATAGTTAATATATGAAATAGTTTGTGGTTGAATTCATGATTATTTGGCCGCACATGTTTCCAGATTTACTTCTATAAATGTCTTTTACTATTACTGATAAGTAAAAGAACAAGAACCCATAGAAATCTCACCGCGTGAAAGATCAAGTTTTACGGCACCATTGTTCGACTCAAATCTTCCTATAAATTTGGGCATATGTATTTCATAAGTTATTTGGATTTGTAAAAGTGGGTAGTTTACTTCATCTTACTCACAGGTAAGAACAGTTATAAATTTCTTGAGTCCTTAGACTAAGAAATTTATTCTGCACAAACTTGGTCGAAGCTCCCAACCTGGTCGAAGGTCGCAGCTACCAAATTTGTGCCGAAGCTACCAACTTGGTCGAAGCTACCAACTTGGTCACAGCTATTGATTTGTGTCGAAGATCACCAAACTTGGTCGAAGGTCGAAGCTCCCATTTTTGGTCGAAGTAAAAAGGTGGTCGCAGTAAAACTCCATCGCAGTAAAAAGTGAAAAGTGAAATTATTTTTAAATATTGACCGAGCGCTAAACCCAAGTTTAGTTGGCTCGGTTTAGGCTATCACTCTGGCCTGAAAACCGCAGAGACATGACTACCTGGCCAAAACACCCCCAGGAATACATGTATATACGTCTTCTTACTCCGTTTGCTGATTCTTCTAAATTAATTCATATGTAATTAATTCATGTATATGTTTACATTCTTGCAGCGAAGTAACAGACGCTTACGGTCGACATATACGGAAGCTTGTGAGCAAAATGCTGGGTACGCTTTCGTTGGATCTAGGCGTGGAGGAAGGGAGAATGGAGCGGGTGCTCGGCGGTGAAAACCTGGAAATGCAATTGAAAATAAATTACTATCCCCGTTGCCCACAACCGGAGCTCGCTCTCGGAGTGGAGGCGCACACCGATATCAGCGCACTGACATTCCTTTTGCATAACATGGTGCCTGGCCTTCAGCTCTTCCATGAAGGCAAATGGGTCACCGCCAAATGCATTCCCGGCGCCCTCATTGTCCACATTGGCGACCAAGTTGAGGTACGACATTCATCCAATTTCAGAAATCATTTGATTGTTTATCACATCTAGGGATTAATGTTTGAATTGTATCAGATATTGAGCAACGGGCAATTCACAAGCGGGCTACATAGAGGACTGGTGAACAAAGAGAAGGTGAGGATTTCATGGGCAGTGTTCTGCCATCCGCCAAAAGATGCCCTGATCGAACCCATGAAGGAAGTGGTAGACGAGAAGAATCCTCTATTGTATCCGGCGAAGACTTTCAAAGAACACACCGATCATAAGCTCTTCAGGAAGGCCCAAGCCCAGGCGGAGGCCCAGGCGGCCAAGAAACTCAACCTGTAAGGCGTAGTTTAATGGTAGGCAGGGCAGGGCAGGGCAGGGCTGTGACGTAAGACGTTCTGTTTGATGGTGCTTTCTGTTGGTGGGTTCTTGCAGCGTGACTTACTTTTTCTGTTGGTGCGTTCTTGCAGCGTGACTTACTTTTCCGAGCAGCTTCTAATTATTATTTTCAAGAAAGCTTCTAATTATTATTTAGATTGTGAGTTTGGTGCAGTGAAATTCATATATATACTATATCCAATGAAAATTTTCCATTTCATCTTTTTGAAAGGTTTTTATTTTAAATTATTTGTTATTTCGACCACCGCTAAACATAGTTTTTTCTTATGATTTTATGAGAAGATAAAGAAGATAATAATGTTAAGCGTTGCTTAAACGCTCTGCCATTTGGAAAACAGTGCATAATATATACATCGAGTTAGCTTCCGATACAAGGTTTAAATTGTGGAATCTAAAAATTATAACCGGGGAGAAGAAATGTTATGATATAAAAACATTACAATTTTTAGTAGGTGATTATATCAGCGTAGATCTAAATCCTAGGTTCTATTAAGCGTGGAGATGGAGGTGCAAACCTTTTTTTAGTTATCCATTTATTTGATTTAAACCAAAAGACACATCTTTTTATTTAACGTCTACATATAATATTTTTATTATTAATATTTAATATTATTTATGGCCGACATATAATATGATATATAATATTTTTTATTATTTTTTATTTTGTTAATGAACATTGCATCATTTCTCCACACATGGTTTTAAAACCATATGCAAGGCCCTACTACAACCACGCGTCGGTTTTTCGTCGACATGTTACAACCATTACATCACGGTACAAGATCTCCCCCATACTCTCTGCCCAACAAATGTTACATCAGGTTACATCACGTTACAAGATCTCCCCATACTAGATTGTAGAGCGCCTCTCGACGCAATAATAAAATCTAGTTTGAGATAATATAGATGCAACCTGAATGGAAATATTGAACACTTTCACCTAAGTTTTGACATTTTGATTTTTTTTCAAAATGAAAAGAAATAAAATTACAAGATTTTAGAGTGAAATTGTGCATAGCACTTTGTCCTAAGTAAAAACAGGTGACCTTCCCTTGAACTTACTATCAAAGATCATTGAATAAACTGCGCCAAACCTGGATTTCAAGAATGTTGTGTAGATTCATGGTATAATGAATGTGTGCAAGTTTTGCTCATTCATGTTGAAATGGAAATCAATGACACAGCCTCAACGACTTTACAAAGGCAAATGAGTACTTTTGTTGGTGGCAGGGTAACTTTTCATAGTTGTTCATTTACTTATTTGGTTACAACAAAAATCATGCTTTCCTCATTTTTCTTGTATGTATTTTAGAAAATTCATAATGTTTTATATCAAGGAACAAACTCAAAATATTCGCCATTCTATTCAGTTAGGACATTAAGGGCAAAGTGTTTGCCAGAAAACTGAAAGGGAGATAACTTAGGCAATTTATACCACTCTCAGATATCATGAATTTTGAAACTAGATCAGTCAAAAATTCAAGACTGTTGGGATTTAACTGGATCAGTCAGAAATTCAAGACTGTTGGGATTTAGTCATTCTTATGAGCAAAAAGCCTTAGGCACCAGTGCAAACCATATGTGTTGAATACTAATGGAGACCAGGAACAGGTCATGTACTAAAACAACATTGTAGTAACAAATACAAATTCAAGGTGGATTTGAGTTCCAAGAATAATGTACAGAAGTTGGTAGCCTTGACAACGGATTTATGGTAGCCTACTGATGTCCAAATAGAATGATGGCCAGTGAAGTAGGGGGTTCACAACCTCATTGGTATTTTGGGCTTATGTAAGCAAATAGCTGAAGCCTGTAACACGTTGGGATGGGAAAAAAAGGTGCTTTAATTGATTTAGAACTCAAGTCCATTCCTTCCTCTGGCTCTGGAAGGAAGGATGGATTTGATCGATCTGGCACCTACAGTTTCTGAAAAATGACAACATTAAAATTCATTATTTGCTTGTGCCATTTCTCAAATCAGGGAACTATGATTCATATTGCCCCATTTCCGGATCTCCCCCAGAATCTGATAAACATAAAAATCGTGAATATTTTCTCTTTCTCAAATGTTTGGAACGAAAACAAAAGGGATGTGGCATCTTCTAGTAGTATGGTATATGGTAGCATAGTAAAGACCATGAACGCGAAGGAGCTCAAGTTTCCACTTTTATCCTTGATGGAGTGAGTTCATATTTTATTTTAGTTATTGCACTAAACATATACTGCATGTCACGATCATTTCCTTCATCTCTTCGTGACTGCACACTGTTGGTGCTATATTTAATCGGGCAATCTATCTCCATGAACATAAATAAACAAATGTATTGAAATGAAAACATACATACACAGATGCATAATGCAATATACAACGGAAACAAATACATTCATTCAATACATTCAGCATGTTCATAATAATTTATCAAGCAAATACAATTGCAAAGATTAAACGCAAGAAACACTTATCTTTAAAAGGAGTTGTCCCGCAACCAGCTATGTCGATGCAATGTTCCACCCAACCATAGGCCGGTTTGCTCATCAATCTCTCAGCACCACTGCCACCCCCGAGCTGGGCATGATTTCCTCAAGGAACTAGGGAAACACATAGCCAAATACACATCAAAACTCAACCAAGCCAAACACACTTGGGTTTATTAGGCTACTAAGGCAGTGGAAAGGAGAATTGCCAAGCTAGTGAGTTCAACCACAGAGCTATGGATACCTACACAAGATCTAGTTTGGCCTCCTCAATGACTACACCACCCAACACAAGGAAGTATTCCCTTCACTGCTACACAATTCCCTCATGCCATACCTTCCCTTCTAGTGCTCTTCAAGGTGTGCAACAAGGGTTTCCAGCCCCTCTTGATATGTCTGTGAGGTTCCTCTCTTCACTAGATTTACCAAGCCAATTCTGGCCTCTTCCACTCCTAACAGTCCAGACCAAACAAGGACTTACAGAACCACAAAACACAAGTGTTGGGTATGGACAAAAACATCTTAGGAACCAAAATAAAAAATGGTAAATGGGGAAAAACGACCCAAGTGAGCAAATAGTTTCAAGAAACATTTAATGGTTTTACAGAGGAAAAAACAACCTCTACAAACCCCCATTTCATGGATTTGAATTCAGAAAAACGTCTATGGGCATTACGAGAGCAAAAGCGACCTCCCTAAACCCACAAATTGTGAATCCCTTATGGCCATTCACTCAACAATAACAAAAACGGATTTTTGGGCATGAAGGAATGAGGAAATGGCAGAAAAATGTGAAGGAGAGAGCCCAACAAGCTTCACCTGTGTGAGGAAATGAAGGACATGAGTGAACAATGGGATGGGCATGCATTTTTGGGCATTTACTTGCCCCATAAGTCAAAAATACATTTTCCCAAAAACTGATGGCTTCTCCAATTCGAATTTGCCTGCCATACCCTTCCCATCCCCATGCATTAACTACCCTAACCAATTTCCGGAAGAAATAAATGATTGGGCACAAAAGACAAAATGGGTAGTTGACAACTTTATGGGTTCTCCCTTTGACATTTGGCTTTACCCTATTGGCTCAAGGGTTTGAATACCCCCCCACCTTATTCCTTGTGAAATCATGCCCGCATCTCTTTAATGTTGCATTGACATAACTAGTTGTGGGTATTTTTTATTAATTGCATATTTACATGATGTCCAAAATTATAATGTGCCTGGCTAGCACGAAATACCATCGGCATCGATTTTAATTGTCGAAACGTAAAACATTAAATTGATGGTGGGGCCTTTGCCTTGAGCTCCACACCATGATTTAATAACGATATTTACATCATTTACAATTTAATGCAATTGGGGCCGAAACCGGGGTGTTACACTGGAAGGAAGGGACCAAGGTTTAAAAATAAAAATATAGTACAAGGAAGGGATCAAGATGGGGGTTTTAGTTTTTCAAGTTGTTTGTGGGAAGATTGACATATATTTTTTTATTGTATTGACATGAGCTAGGTGCATGGAGAGATGTTGTGAGGTAAGGTAGCCTTATGTTACCAAATCAAGCATCAAGTGGAAGAGAGATGTTGTCATAGATCCAAGTTTAAGATGAATCTATGTTGATTATAGTATTCAATGAGATTTTACATTTTTCAATGTTATGTCTAGGATGCAACCTCCTCCTTTAGGTTCATTGTATCAAAGCGGAAATCCAAAATAACTCAATAGGATACATTTATGCTAGTAATTGGCCCTAAGAAGGTGCAATAATACGCCGACATGTTCTTGGTGTAGGGTGAAATCCTGAAAAAGAGAAACTAAAATCAAAATGAATAAACATTTGAGCTTGACCACATATTGTTTTTCACACTTTAGTGCATATATAATTGGTATAAAATGCATAATACCAATTTAGCTATCTTGTGCTAAAAACTAAGCACTGTGAATGGCAATTTTTAATGAAATCCATTACCGAAAATTAGGATACACTTATGACATTTTTATTTAATTCAGATTAGATTTGTCAAAAGAAATCAAGGCTTTATTTCTTGGGACTCGGCTATTGAACAAAGATCTAAGGACTTGCTAATCTAAAATCCATTGTCTATTCTACAATATTTAACTATATAGCAACATAATTTCCATAAATCCTCATAGTAGGGAGCCCCTATGAATTGTACTGATCAAAAGAAATAATTTGAAGGAAAACAAAATTAAAGGCGACATGATGATAAATTAACGTAACTAATTTTGGTATGTGACAACAAAAGTTATCTTAAAACTTAAAAGTTGTTAATGATATTGACGAAAAGCATACTGAAAGGAATTCTATAGTAATTTCCAAGCAATAATAAAGTGAATATGAGAGAACTCATAAATTAAGATCAACTAGGAGGAGAAAGGGGAAATACCATAGAATTATAGGCCTCTATTGGATACAAAATTCCAAGATTGGGACTTCTTATGAAGGTGTCAAAGGCTTGGAAATTAGTGTACATAAAGTAAATTGGGAATTTGTAGGTCCTAGAAGAGGATGGAATTTTGCTACATATTAAGTTTGGGCATATACTTCAAGTATGGAACTGCTTGGTTTGAACACACTTTTTAGGAAAGGAAGATGAACAGTAAAGGATTTCATACATAGGTGATTTGTGGGGCAGGGATTTGGGAAATTGGCTTCCATGAAGAGTTAGTAATCCCTAAAAAAAAGACTATATTAGATGGTGGACATCTAAATTTACAAAGCAGTTTGGAGCATGTGAACTAACGAAGTGCCAATATACAATCACCTCTATTGGTGAAGTTTATGTTCTTTAAGTAAATCTTAGGGCATCACAAACAACACATTTTGTCTCTAAGGTCATTGGTCACCCTTTAACAAAGTATATTGCCCTTCTTATGTCGAGAAAATTTCTTTGAGACATTGGTTATACAAAGGAAGTTATTGCAATCCATGTATTTGTCAAGGAAGTGATCCTTCCATTTGAAATGTTTGAAGGTTTTATCAAGCACCAGATAAATTGTAGACATACAATTTTAAGTTTCTTATGAGTTTGGCCAAGTCATAAATTGTAACAAATAAAAAAATTGGCTATTGCAAGCACAACATTTGTAAGCTTAAATGCTATAACCAAACCAAGCCTCCCAACAATTGCAAATGGATTCATCAAAATTGATTTCACAATTGTTGCAACAAATGGCATGACTAATTTGTTGAAATGAAAGGAATTCCTCTGGATGGTGTTTTGCAACTCCATGAAAGGCGGCCACATGTAGGTGACATAATGGCAAATGGGCAAATTTAATTTGTGGTGATTTAAATTCAATATGTGCATTAAATCAAATATACAATCAAAAGATTCAAAATAGTGGTAGACAAGAAAGTATGGGTGTTAAACTACTATGAAGGTTATAATCGATGGGAATTGTAAGGAAACCTGTTAGGGTTAATAACACTTGGAGAAACCCTAAGGGCAATGATATCTATAAGAAAACCCCTCACATTACAAAACACATATAATATGCTAAAAAGAATTAGTCAATGAGGGTTATATTATAACCATGTCGGTTGTTTCACTATTAGTATTCCCATAGTATTCTCATACAGTTTTGTTCATCGATGTTCATCGTGTTTATGGTGTGTATGCATATGGCATGAATGGAAAAACATGAAAAGAAAACTGGAATTGAACCAAACCCTCATCAACATTAGACTTTTAAATTATGTTTACAAAGTCATGTGTTGGAGAGTTATTTAAATGTCTTTGAGTAACAAAAGTAGATGCAAATCATTTCAACTTAACTCTAAGACAAAGCATATTTTAAATACAATATAAGTCCCAAACAACTTCTATATGGAAGTGAAAGCCTTGTTTTGTTGGGTTACAAAGTTATCAACCCTACCGAGCAAAAACATCCTTGGTGAACAAACAATAATAACCAATTTCAATTAGTAAAACAACAATAATATTATTATTTCCCTGGTATGTAAACTGCATGGGGAATTAAAAAAAAGGCAAGTCTAAATGACAATAAGGGACACTTTTATAGACTTTATTTTCCCAATTTAAAATAATTAGAAAAACATAACTCTGAGGCAAAGATAGAAATGGGAAAAAATGTATATGCTATACACATAGTTGGCCAAACTACTCCACTTCATATATGAACTTTATTGACACAGTTACAAATCTTGTTACTCAGTGATGCAAACCAAGTGGTTAATCATTTTTACCATGGTTTTTGTGTGTTTTTTATTTGTTAAACCAATAGTGTGATCCACACATTTGGTTAAAAAAAATTGAAGGCTTGAAATACAATTTATAGAAAAAAAGTGGATTAGATAATATATGAGGAACTTGGAATGTTTTTTCGTTAAATTAAAAAATGAGCAGTAAGCTTTACTATTAGTCCAAACAATTCATTTGGTCAACCCCATAAAAACTATAGTAGTATCAAGTCAATTGCTTTCCAAACATTTGAAGCAAACATAGCTCATAAAGAACAATAGAAATAGGCTTGGTGGAAAGAAATTTCAAAACAATGGAATGAAATGAGAACAGATACATGGAGTGACTTGGAAATTCCAAAGAAGTTAAAGTCACTTTTGGTACAGATATACACAAATAAGACAACTCCCTATTGTTTTGTGTGGAAGAGGTTAGGAAGCAAAAAGAAGATGGTTTCCCAAATGATTGTTGTTTCATTTCAGAATAATCCATAATGGGTATTTATTTTTAGCACCATTTCTTGGAACATTTCCAGCTTTTCAATAAACAACTTCCTCCTGTAGGAGTAGATGTTTGTTAACAAGTTCAACAAAAGCCCCTAAAAAAATAAGGGGGTAAAGAACGAAAATCAATGACATTGTCCTTGTGCAAAAAATGATGTTCATAATATGTGTGACCTTTCTTGATAACTAAATCAAATTATGTTATTTTTTTGTCATCATTTCTTTATGCAAATGCATCTATGTAACTTTACTCTAATGTATAGTTGTTTGTCATCATCACATATATATTTAGTGTCATCTTACTCTATATAAACTATTTGTAGTCATTTACAAAATTGTCTAAACGTACTAAACTAGAAGGCCATTTATATTGCCTCAACTAGTGTTGAATTATCTTTGATGACATGTTTTCTCTTTGTGGGTCACATTTGTGCTTCATCTAAAATGGATCATTATATAATTTTTCATTTATTTTGATACTTTCTAGGTGAAAAATTGGAGCTATTGATTTGTAGGGCACATTTTATGGATAATTTTGCCTTTAGTTATTCGGGGTCTAGAAAATTTCAGAATATATGGCCTTAAGTGGTTGTGTATGGGAGGTTCCCATGGAATGACAATATTTTGGGAGTATGATTTGTGTAGATATTTTTTAAAACTTAAAACCAAACTATACTAGCCTTCCATCAACATTCTATTGCTAGTACACTATGACAAATTTATGATTATGCAACTAAAAATATAGTCACTAAATTTATTACAACCTATATGCTACACATTTGAACAATTTTTATGTAATTCAAGAGACATAGTTATACATTAATAACATCAACTACTAATATAGAATAGGAATAAATGTACACAAACAGTCTAAGTTTGACTATGTGAATATAAACTATTAATACTTATAGGCAATTTAATTCTAGTTGTATAGTCATTTTAGCATGTTGTATCATGTTAATTCAGATTTTTTTATATTTAATTCATTTTTGCAATATACATAATTGTGTTAGTCGTGCTTCTTGACACTACACCAAATATCATGCAATGCACATCTTCATACATTGTAATCATTCATTGAGAAAATTGCAACTCCTAACACACATATCACAAAGTTAATGTCAAACATAATAAAAAAACATTGTTTATCAAATATCCAATCTAAATTCTAACATCGCATAGAATTAATTAAATTGCAATCACTTCGTTTTCAATCAACGCAATACCTATACTTAACTCACAATCATTATATTTTCAATTTTTCCAAAATTTTCATTACTATTAATGTTAGAGAAATAATCTACCTTGGTACCATGGTGATCTACCTAGGAGACATAATCATTTTCCTTGTTCTTATGTTGTATGGTCTAACTTAGGTTATACTGATCAATACTGGTCAAATAGGTGATTCTGGCTCATTAATTGACAGTTGAGGCACTCTACTTTGATCATTATGTCAGCCAGATGCATGCATTAATTGCAAATCACTTCCATCTTTGACTAGGGTGCTAGTGTGTGAATGTGGTTGTTTTGTGGTCTTCTTGAGGCATTTATTGGCTCCTAGAGAATCTCCCACTCACCCATGCACTCTCCCATACTAACCTTCCCTCATTTCTGACTCAGGAAGCTTCTTACATGTTCACACATGGATTTATGACTGTTTGGTTAGGTTTGATAGCCTATTGGTCAACCTAGGGGGGTTTAGGGGTCAAATTCTAGCCTGACACTTGTATGCATTCATATGGCCTTCAAGGGCTCACGAATTTTCCCCAATGTATTATAAATATGTACTATACACATCTACAATATGTACTATAATAATATGATCAGTTATTAGCACCATTCACATGTGTTATTTCAGTCTCTTTTGTTGTTCTCTTGCATATTTTGTCAAATACTTTGAGTGTGAATATTGATCTAGATCCTAGATCTCACTGAGAAGCAATTCACACATGGTATTATAACTAGTTGGATCTACAAACAAATCTAGAGAGGTTTGAGTTGTTGTTTAGGGCATATTTTCAGAAAATCTGAGTGTTTGCATTGCAGGTTTTACAGTTTTTTTGTCATGGGTTGCACAAGTAGGATGGAGCAGACTCAGCTATTGCTTACACCATTCAACTATTTTTAATGGAAGGCCGAAATGGTGATCCAGTTGAGGTCAAAAGGCATGTATAGAGTCACCATGGGGACTGAAGCTGAACCCAACTTTGCGGTAGCGAAAGCTAAGTACTTCAATCAAATTGATGAAACTTTTGGAAAGATTTTCCTCAACATTTAGAGGGATCTCCTCTTTCATGTAGAAATTATTGGCATGCCTAATGAATTTTGGCTCAAGCTTGAATCATTATTTGGGAAGACTAATGAAATGAGAGGCCATCAGCTTGAGAATGATCTAATCTCCCTAAGCCCAGCTCACTATGAGACCATTGAAGACTTATTTACCAAGTTCAAAGCACTGGTACTTCATCTAAAACAGTGTGGCATAGAGAAGAAATATGATCAACTTATTTTTTCCATCCTTTCTAAGCTAGGGATTGAGTATTCTGTGTATGTTACAACATTCCACTCAAGCAAGCTTACAACTAGAAATTGGAGGATTCATGCGCTAGAAAACTTCATTGAGTCTTTGAATCAGGAGCATGACAAGATCATATAAATGGGTACCATCAAATCCACCAAATAAAAATCCCTTATTGCTGGTACCTCAAATCAAGCCAAAGGCAAGAATAAAGATTTGAAGCAAAGAGAAAAAGAGAAGATGCAATCAAGTTCAAAAAGCTCAAGTTCTACTGATGGGAGTTCAAGATCCAGGAGGAGAAATAAGAGAGAAAGACCCACATGTGGTTATTCCGAAGGTTCACATATTGAAAGATCTTTATTCAGAAAGAATATGGACATCATGACCAAACTCCTTGAAGAGAACCATATTGATCTTCCAGAATTTGCAAGAGGATAGGAGTGCAAGCAAGGAAGTGGTAAGCCTGAGCATGCATTGAGTGCATGGGTAAAACCCATTTCTGATATTCCTATTTCTGATTTACATTCTGATATATCAGAATCTGAAGCCTCCATCCCTTCCTTGGAAGAAACCCCAATCAGTTCACTAAAGCTTCCTCCCAAAACTTGACAGTTTTTGCTAGTTTCTGATGAGTCTTCTGAAAGCTCTTTCCCAATCCAATCAGATATCTTCCATTCTGATTTATGAAGGTGATATACAGTTTAATACATAGCCTATGACAGTCATAGACTCATTTTCCCAACCATTTCATGACCAAAACACCCGACAACCCTCAAGTTCACTAGCTGGAAAATATCAAAATTACCTAGTTTCCAATACTATGTCACTTGTATATGTTTCTGTCAGGTGGAATAAATCCTGAATTCTTATTAATTCTCCATAGAATGCCTTTATTTATACATCTACAATGACTCTTGGGATCACACATCCGAGAGTCTCTTCATATTCCTAATATTTACAATAACGTATAATCCCGACGGATTGTATTCCAACAATCCCCCCCTTAATTCGAAGGGGTGTTAGTAAGTCAGAGCATGTTTCTGAATCTTTCAAACTTTTCTCGCCCAAGCGCTTTGGTGAAGATGTCTGCAACTTGATCATTTGTGGAACAATTTCAAAGATGGACTGTCTTGGCCTCTACATGATGTCGAATCAAATGATACTTTGTGTTGATGTGTTTGGTTCGATCATGGAATCTGGGATTCTTAGCCAGCTTGATGGCAGAATTATTGTCGATCAATAATGGAGTGGAGTTCTCTTGTTTTTCTTGCAAATGTTCAAGTATCTTCCTGAGCCATACTATTTCTTTCGTTGCTTCAGCTGCAGCCACATATTCTGCTTCTGTTGTTGAATCTGCCGGAACTGACTGTTTGCATGATCTCCATGAGACAGCTGCTGATCCGAGACTCATAGTGTATCCAGAAGTTGATACTCCTGTCTCCTTATCGCCATCAAAATTTGAGTCTGAGTACCCAATAAGTTTGAATTCATCCACCTTAGAGTACTTGAGTCCAACGTCTTGAGTCCCCTTCAAGTATCTTAGAACTCTTTTTGCAGCGGACCAGTGTCCTTCACAAGGTTTATGCATGAACCTTGAAAGTATGCCAACAACATAAGAAATATCTGGTCTAGTTGTTGTAAGGTAGATAAGTCTTCCTACAAGTTGTCGATACTTGGTCGCATCCTCAAATTCTTTTCCTTCGCTTGATGTGAGCTTCATTTTCTGTTCCATTGGAGTAGAGATAGGGTTGCATTCTGTCATGCAAAATTTGTCTAGTAGTTCTCCAACATATTTTTTCTGAGATAGGAATATGTACTTAGGATGTTAAGTGACTTCAATTCCTAACTAATAGTTGAGATGTCCCATATCTTTCATTTCAAATATCTTTTTCAAATCTTTCTTTATGGATGCTATATAGCTCTCATTGTTCCTTGTCATCAAAAGATCATCTACGTACACCACAAGATACACAACAAATCTTCCAACTTTCTTTATAAACAGTGTTGCATCATCAAGATCAAAATGTTCGAAATTTAACTTCAAAAGATGCTCGGTTAATTTTTCATACCATGCGCGAGGCGCTTGTTTTAGGCCATACAAGGATTTGACAAGCTTGCATACCTTTTGTTCTTTTCCTTTCACAACAAATCCTTCTAGCTGAGACATGAAGACATTCTCTTTTAAGTCTCCATTCAAGAAAGTAGTCTTCACATCCATCTGATGAACTTTCCACCCATTCTGAGCAGCTAAAGAGAGTAAGGTACGGATGGTAGCCCATTTTGCTGTAGGAGAAAATGTTTCTTCATAGTCAATTCCTTCCTTCTGTGCATAGCCTTTTGCTACAAGCCTCGTTTTGTGCTTGTCAAGTGAGCCATCTGATCTGTATTTGTTCTTGTACACCCACTTGCAGCCAATTGGTTTGGTTCCAACTGGAGGGTCAACAAGCTTCCAAGTTCCATTCTTCATGAGTGCATCATACTCATTCTGCATAGCTTCTTTCCACTCAACTCAAGTAGAAGCTTATTCAAAGGAAATTGGTTCAAAGTTAGCAGATAAATTAAATTCACAATCAAATGATACATCCATGTCATCACCTGAATTATCTGCTTCTCCTCCATCTTCATGTCTTTTTGAACTTCTCATTCCCTTCTTTCCAACTTCATCCTGATGGACACTTTCAAGTGTCTTTGTGGCCCATTTAGGAATCTTCCGTGATGGTCCTAGTTGATCAGCTGGTGGTGCTTCATTTCCTTCAAGGTTGAGTCTTCCAAGTCTCTCAATCACATCATCTAGTTGAATCTCTTGTTTAGGTGAAGTAGCAGGAACTTCTTCATGCAGGGGAGTTGGGGCTGCATATGGAAATTCCAAAGGTTGATCCAGAATAGGAATCCCCCCTTCAAGGTTTGGAATTTCATATTCATTTTCATAAGATTTCTTTGGATGAGGATATTTTTCCAAATGATCAAGCTGTCTCTCAATGGACTGGTCATTTTTATTAGTCTCAAGAAAAATGACATCTCTGGAAATAACAAACTTCTTTTTTACCTCATCATACAGATGGTATGCCTTGGAGTT
>LPNX010038942.1:336455-361356 GCA_001517045.1 Pseudotsuga menziesii | reverse complement strand
ATACACCATTCTTTCTCAACAAACGAAGACTGTTATAATTCAGATGACCAAATCTTGCATGCCACAATAAACTTGATGACAAATTACCTTCTCCATGCTAAGAGATGTAGGCATAGTTCTGAACCCTTTAGCTTCAGCAGCTTCCCATCTTCGTATCCAGTCATGATGACTTGGTTGTCAGAGGACTTTCTTATTTCTATGATTCCATCAAACATGTGGATGGAATGGCCTTGCTGTCGAATCTGCACCAAGGACAGCAGGCTTCTCTGCAACTCTGGAAGATAAAGAACATTCTTCAACAAGAAATCAGGGAATCCAGGCATCTTCATCCGAATGGTGCCCATTCCCTTTGGTTTAAGACTTGATTTATCTGCAAAGTAAACTATGCCATTTATTATTTCATTAAGTTCTTCAAAATAGTCTTTTCTAAAAGTCATGTGTGATGTTGCACTAGTATCAAGTAGCCAACAATCTGTGTAAGATGAAAGTGAAGTCATTTCATTAATACCAAGATTACAATGTACAACAATACAATGAGCAGAATATGAATATTTACTAGCATCTTGGTTCTTATTGTCATCTTTCTTCTGGTTATGTCTGTCTTTGATGGAGTCCCACGAAGCCCAACACTGATCTGCTGTGTGTCCAATCTTTCCACAATGCTTGCACTTCAAATCTGATCTTTTGCTGGAGTTGTTTTTGCCTCCTCTACCTCTGAAGTTTATTATTCCTCTGCCTCTCTTGCTGCTTTCTCCTTTGGGATGATCATTGGATTGGTCTTTGGTGTGGTTCTTTGCTTTTCAAGCAAAGCAAAGTGATTCTCCAGAATGCTTGTTTGTCTTCTTACCAAAAGCTTTCTATCTATCAGCTATCTTCTCTACCAGGGTATCAAATGTCAGCGATTTGAACTTGTCACTTGCTTGCAATGACTCAAGATAGTTGGAGTGAGAAGGATACAAAGATTTTACAAATGCTGCAAGGGGAAGATCTGGTTTCATACCAGTGGCTTGAATCTTGTGCATGATAGCTTTGATTTCAGAGGCAAGTAACATGGGATCATTGTCTTTTACTTCTAAACTGAATAGTTTTAGCATTAGTTGAATAACTTCCATTTCAGAGTGTGAATCATACAGATCTTTTAATGTTTTTAGTGCTTCAAAACATGACTTTGCAGGCAATATGTGCTGGCTCATCTCTTCACTGACTGTGGCAGTGATTACCGCTAAAGCTTTCTTGTCTTTTGTTTTCCAAATGGCCTTCTCTTTCTCAGAATCTGGAGGTCCTGGGTCTTTGGTTATGGGCCCTCCAGCTTCTGTCTCTATTGTGGTGCCTTCGCAAATACCGTCCCAAAGGTCATTGTAGATGAAGGCAGATTTGATCTTCCTCCACCATTCTAGATAAGTGTCTTTGTCAGTGAGAGTGGCACCAACTACAAATGCTATAGATTGCATATTCTATGATTGAATATTGCTCTGATACCACTGTCAGGTGGAATAACTCCCGAATTCTTGCAACTAAAAAAATAGGAGAAAAAGAAGAAAGAGTAAAGGTGCAGGTCTAAGTCTCTGCCACCTTCCTCAAGCTTTACAACAATGTCAATGTCTCTGCTATTGTCATACAAACTTTGAAATACAAATTTAATCCTCTCAATCCTACAATACCAACTTTAAATATGCTTTCAATGGCTTTCAAACTAGTGGAAAACAATCTCTCACCAACGCAAAGGAGCAGGTCGCGGGTCAAAGAAAAGTAGGCTTTCTTCAAGAGATTAGAACGCATCCTTCTTGTCAACGCTGCAACACTCTTCAAAATGCAGATGTACACAAACAATATTTTTTGGCAATGTAGTCACAGTTTCACTTTGCAGCAGTTTACAAGGAAGAGAATCGCTTCAGAAAAGAGAAGCGCAACATCCACTTCTTCTCCAACGTATCAACTATCAGTCACAAGCTCATCAAATACACAGCAAAGAAATCGCAGCACTCTTTTTATATGACAGGTATGGTCACAACTTCATATTCAAAATTCTTCAATAACACTACTTCAATACACCAGTCTCGAATTCATACGCAGCATACATTATTTCTTCAACGCATCAAATAGAAATCACGATTCATCAATACACAGCAACCATGCTCATACAAAAACGGGTCATACAACTGCATTATTCTCAATTCATACACATGAAAATATTTGTATAATTCCCACTCAATCTCTTCATGCAGAATTAGGTTTTATGCAGTCCAATGATCACAAGTAGTAACAATATTTTACCTTCACACTATTGAGAAATGGCATGAATCTTCCACCAACAGTATTCAATCACCGGTCTTCAACGAACTCGTAGCAGCAAAATAGAAAGATGGCTTCAACCTTCAACAAATTCTTAGCTTGGGTACTGAGATCTCACCTTGGTTGACCGCAGTACTCAATTATCCATTGCAGCTCTTAAAACAAATCTCCACATGAAATCCCAGCTCAGACAACACGACTTCACATACAGCATGCGGATTCTTCCCATGTTCTAGCAGAAAGCACAAGGACTCTACAACACACAGGTTATGGTTGTAGAGTGTAGATGGGATAAGAATGGCACACATCCCTCTCAACGCTGCTGTGGAGAATATCTCAGCAAGTGGTGGAGTGGGAGCAAGATTGAAAGGTGAAAAATAATCGCAACAGCAAAGTGTGAGCACTATGGGATGGTGAAGAAATTCGTAGCAGTAGGATGTATGAGACGGTGATAAAAGAACATAGCTCCAAAATAAGGGTTAGGTATAGCAAACATATGACCAAGAATTTAGTCGTTCGGGCAGTCAAAGAGCATGCAACGAATTGAGGGAGTAAATAATGCAGCAGTTATCAAAATGCAAGATCAAAGGATCTCTTGTACCTCAAATTAGACCCATTGCAAAATAACGCATACAATTATGGCACTTAGGTTGTAAAAGAAAAGCAGAGGCAGACTGATGAATTGCAAGTAGCCTGAAACAAATTGGCAGAGGTCAGAACGGAGGTCTGGTAGGCAGAATGCTAGGACTAAAATGCAGCCAGGAGTTATGGTAGGTGGTGCTCTGATACCACTGTTAGGTGGAATAACTCCCGAATTCTTATTATTTCTCCATAGAATGCCTTTATTTATACATCTACAATGACTCTTGGGATCACACATCCGAGAGTCTCTTCATATTCCTAATATTTACAATAACGTATAATCCCGACGGATTATATTCCAACAGTTTCTTTTATGTCTTGTATGTCTTTCATTGTTTGGAAATCCATATCATTGGCCTTCATGGGACTGTTGTTCCATATTTTTGGACTTTCTTTTACCAGCCATGGTTCAAATCTCAAGTCTCCATACTCTCCAGGTTCACTTAATTGCAATTGTGATGTAGTTGCACTCTCCTCTCTCTATGGGCCCATTCGCTCATGGAGACACCATACCTCTGATATTTTCTGCTGTATTTGATATACATTCTGATATTTCAAAGCCTCATGAGCTTTGTTACATATTTATGAAGGTGCTTCATCAAATTGGGAAGAAGATTCATGGTTTTATTCATGATATGGCAGCTACACATGAGACAAATTTTGTTGAATCTTTTGATGTTATTTGGGAAAGAGTTTGAAGAAATATCCTTTCCATAGTTGATTGTGCTATTAGATAAAAGTATGCTTGCATCAAAATACATTCTTATGATTCCCCTCCATCATCAAATGATGACCAACAAAGGGAATCTCCACATGATCTTTGTCTACAACACTTTGATGCATTAATGCATGATCTTGGAATCCACAACATCTTCACCAAGTCCATCACCAAGAATTTGTTCTTTTAGCTCATTCAAGTGAAGAAGAGGACCTGTTGAATACATTTTTTGTTCATATCTATCATATCCATTTTTTAGTGGAGGTTTTGTCCCATGAGGTTTTCCTCCTTACCTCGGTTACATGGATTAATAATTTTTTGTTGTAAAAGGTGACGTGTGCCTTAGTTTCCAAGGCCTTAATAAATAATTTTGGTATAAGCTATACTAAGTTAGGATTAAGGGGGGATGTTAGAGAAATAATATACCTTAGTACCATGGTGATCTACCTAGGAGACATAATCATTTTCCTTGTATTTATGTTGTATGGTCTAACTTAGGTTATACTGAGCAATAATATTAAGATAGGCAATTGTTTCTCATTAATTAATAGTTGAGATGCTCTACTTTGATCATTCTGTCATCCAGCTGCCTGCATTAATTGAAAACCACTTCCAACTTTGACTAAGGGTTGTTGGCGAAACCCACCAACAAAGCTTCGTCGACAGGGGTTCCCACTGTGTCAACTCCCTACAGTGTGATCTCCCTGAGCACTGGCCTAGATAGGTTTTACCTTTCCGAGCAACGTCTGCAGAGAAGACGAGGTCTCACCCGAGGCATTTAAGGGAGAGCTGTCGGAACCAAGTTTCTAACAATGGGAAAGAAGGATATGGGGATCTAACGAAGGGACACCATAACTTATACAATCACTGCATCATCACACAGTATCATGATATCACATCATTATTCAGGGAACATCATTACTCGTAGCCATCGAACAGTTACAGAAACATAGATTGCATTGACATAAAAGCAACAGATCGCATACCAGAAAGAGGCTGAATCACATCTATATTATGCCATTGTAACAAAATAGAGTTGCAAAATAATGACAAATCTATAACAACAGACAATATTTGAGTCATATTCATCACATCATATTAACCTTGCACAAATGTACCACATTACACAATTATTATCCAAAACTGGAGAGTCATACATCAGGGAAAACCCAGATAAATCACAGTTAAGACAAAAAATTCTCCATAAATCAGATCGCCCCAAATCTTATCCGATAATCTCTCCCATATCTCCTAAAAAATAGATCTATATATAGGCTTACACCTTTACATTGAGGATCCACTACTAACTTATTTCTAACCACTACTGACCTATTGCAATAAAACTTGGTCAAAACATACATAAAATATTCAAAAAGCAGTTATTCTTCTGCTTATCGCGTTGATCTTCCCTTTAGCTTGTGCAACTGCCACGACGCTACGCAACTCACTTGCCCCAAATCCCTTGCCAACAAGCCCCCAACACATTTTTGTGGCTCACCCTCGAGCCACGTTAAGTTGATAGGGTATGTGCCGAAGTCTTGTCCTTAAAATCTTCAAATTGCTACACAATTTCATGAACCTAAAGTTGAACTTTATCGGCGAGAATCTGACAATTAGTCAAAGTTTGCTGGACGGGATGTTACTCACTAGTCTTGCTGTCGAGCATTTGTCAATGCTCTTGAATGACTTGGAGCGTGGTGACAGCCTTAACATCCAACTGGCCACCGATTTCTTGTAATTTGTCAAGCTGCTCGTGGCGCTTTTGTTGGCATTTTTTTGCATGAGTTGCTCCCTACTGTAGTTCCTTCAGTTCTGTGGCTTGGGTGATCTGCACCATTAGTGACATGGCCTTTAGCGACGTCTTCAGGGTTGTCAGTTGGCCTTTTTCCTCTTGCACTTGCGTAGTCAACTGATCAAGTTGCTCATCCTGGACAATGCTTTGCCAAAACTGCATGGTTGCCTCCATAACAGTTTTAGCCTCTTGCTCCATGGTGCCGAACTAAGTGGAAATTTCTTCAATGGAGGTCTTGCGTTACACAACCTGCTCCAACGACGCTGTGGGTTGAACTAAGGCATTGAGCATGAGGTTAGTGTCCTGAAATTGAACTAGAGTGTGTCCCAATCGCTTGGCTTTTCGACCGGGGAGAGCCCTGCATTGTTGTCAAAAATGTTCTGGCAGGCATCAGAAATAGCTTACTCAACTTTGTTGCACTAGGAACACAGCTAGGCCTATTCAACAATTAGGCGGTCTTGCACCTTCTTGAGGTCGGTAATCTCTTCAACAGCCTTCCACTGCAACTCGGCCTGTGTCACCTTCAAATGGTTTATTTCTTGTAACTTTTCCTCTGTCAACTACACAAGAACCTGGTGCAGCTCCTCTGCTTCCTTCTGTAGCTTCTTAATGATATTTCAGGACTGGACATAGACCTCAATCAAATCTTCTTGTCATGCCACCAATTCTAGTGCAATGCCATGCTATAATTCAAACAACGCTATAGCGGACATTTTGTTCAGATCCAAAGTCATGCTCTGGATTGGGTGCAGCCGCTGGTGAACTTCTTCATTGTCGTCACTAATCGCAATTGGGGGAACTTGCACATTCCTAGCCCGAGGCTCAGTGTTGATCGACGAGCTATCCTGTAGCAGAGGTCTTGCTGATGTTTTTTTGGAAATAATATTAAAAATGGACTCTAGTCTATCTCTTAGCATGCCAAATTCTTCATGGTTGGATTCAAGGATCATCGTAGTCGCAGCCGTAGATGAATTAGTGACAGCTTTGATAAGTTGCTATAGTTTCTCTCCCATCCCCGACCTTGCACCACTACCCACCTCGTACTCTTGACGCCATTTGGTGTGAGTTTCCTCCCGCATACACTGTGCTGCATATTCGGGATCCATCGATGACTCATTGTCGGAGTCATGGGTGCTCAATTCCTGCGAGGTAGATTCTTTAGGGACATCCAAGGGCAGATCCTTAGATAACTCCTCTTGACTCACTGGGATGCGCCATTCCCCTAGCTAGTCTTGTACAATAGCATCCAAATATTCCATGGTGACTTTATAAGGCAATGGAAGCCACTATCGATCAGGGTCTCGCCTGGCCTGAATATGAATAGAATGGGGTCCAATAGCAAACTAAAGGATTCAATGATACTTGGCCATGGCGTAGGGAGAAACTCTAGGAACAACAATTATGACAGCTTGCAGCACTTCCCAATAGACCCATAAATGAATGGCATAGTCTGCTTGTCGATTGGGTTCTTCAACCCACCATAATTTTGATAGCAGGCACTGCGACAAACCTTGACTGCCTCAACTGCCATTGGTTGGTAGTCTTCAGGTTCCATCCAAGCAACGAGAGAGATAAGAATCAACAACCAACTCTAAGAAAAGGGTCACCCGGTCTGAGCAACAAGCGCATCGACAAGCAACTGATTTAACAAAAATAGAGACCAATTCATTTGTACCCCCTTAGCACATTTCTGGGCATAGGTGACAACACCCAAATTGCATTGGACTGGTCGATTGCTGCAAACAACCTTGTTGGCCAGAATTCTTATGCCAATGTGGACTGCTTGTGAGTTAATGATGTCAATGTGATAAGCGCAACCATCCCATTGTAAACAAAAGAACTCCTTCAGCTGCTTGGCAAGTTTCTTATTCGTATCTCTCCCTCGAATATAATGCGTCGGGTCCTCCCTAGCCTTCAGCAAGCCAGTAATGCTTGCAATCAAGTTGGCTATGACAGGGATCGATGTAGTCATCCAAAGAATCCTTCCATGGAAACACACCAACAATTGCTTTACACATGCATGTGCTTCATTCAAGTGGTCGAAATGGGGCATATTGATGAGCCAAAACAACCCAGACTTGTCTAACCCACTGGCCCATGGTTTCAGAATTAGCTGAATGGGGTCACCAGGTGCCATGGGGACAGATTCATATGGCTCATCCCAAACATCTTTAAGTAAGAGCATGTCATGATATTTGAACTTGATCCTAATCAACGCAGGGATGATATCGACTGAGCATGTCATCCCTTCCGGCAGTGCTGGTAACTTGGGCGGGTACTTCTGATTCTTTGACAGATGCCATGGATTGGCTCTTGGATGCGTAGGAGTGACGTATCCCAAAATATCATGAATCAAGACATCTCGAGGGACTGCGGTCTCAATAGCTCCCGAGCTCGATGGCCCAGTCTATGCAGTTCCTTCTCCCCGCATTCTCACAGATGTGTGAGTTTGCCTCTTTTCGGGTGGCGTAGGACTAGGTCTCTGAGTCTGCCGCTTCCGCTTAGGAATTAACGACGAACCCACTGGCATACTCATGATTTCTTATTCCATAGCCGTGGGCCGAACGGGGAACTCGTACTCACTAGAAATTTCTATAGCGTCAAGGCCGCTCAGTATCCCTTACCCCTCAAAACCTGAAGATATACTCAACAGCTCGAACTGCACTTCACTCAACACTCTGCACAGAATGCACCCTATACTTCTGCTCACACAACTAAAGAATGCCATCCTACACATCCCGTAGTGTTTTATAGCCACTTCCAATCCAAATTCATCATTTCCAAATCTAACTTCACCATTATTGGTAAATCAGATATTAATGATGCCAAATCCACCGACGATCTTACTCTTCTGATGGTCGGATCACCCATTAATGCAGGTCACTTCCACAAGTGCCGCCATCCAACTGGTTTAACTACCTATATTTATTACTTTATCTGACCACCCGACAGCCCTGCAAATATCACAAATGATCAACTGATTACCGCTAACAATTTTAACCTTGCGCAGCCTCTTCCCCGGGGCTCGCCTTGTTGTACTGAACTAAAATCTTCATCTCTTTTTCTTTTTCTTTTTCTTTTGAATAACACCTCAAGTGGTGCACATCGCTAACCCCGTTCTATAGGGATTTAAGCGACTCCCTTTAATGAGCTTCGGTAATATTACACCATCTAATTGTTGTAACTGAACTGCACCGCCAGATGTAATGGAATGAACAAGATAGGGACCTAACCAGTGCATTTGTAACTTACCTGGATGCTTGATGAACTTACTGTCATATAACAACACCAAATCTTCTGTCACAAACTGTTTTTGTTTAATATGGTGATCATGCCATGCCTTCTGTTGATCCTTCGCAACTTGTTGCTGGAAGCCTGGGATGAAACGATCTTCTTCAACCTAAGTCAATTGCGCAATGCATTATTATAATGCCTCTGCATCATCCATGCCTGTCGCCATAGCAATGCGCAAGCTGGGAACAATATACTCCATAGGCATGACTGCCTCTTGCCTATAAACCAAATTAAATGGTGTCTCACCTGTTAGCCATTTGCAAGTAGTGCGATAGGCCCATAGAAATGCAGAAATTTTTTAATCCCTATCATCGCGGTTATCGTTACATACCTTGGTCAGCATTGTCTCCAAAATTGTGTTGAAGGCCTCAACAATACCATTTTCCTACGAGTGGTAGCATGTACTCCTCTTATGTTGTATCTAGAGCTCCTTAGTTAGAGCTGTTACCATCCTGTTGAGAAAGTGACTACCCTAGTCACTCATCAGGATTCTAGGACACCCAAATCACATCACAATGTGCTAAAAAATAAATGGTGTTGCTGTCGCAGCAGTACAATCAGTGACTGGTGCAGCTTCCGCCCACCGCGTCAGGAAGTCAGTTGTAGTAATAATATAGCGAGCGCCAATGCGCTTACCTAGCGGATTGATAGGACCCACAAAGTCTACGGCCCATTTATCAAACAGTTGCAGAGTCACCTGCGGCACCAGTGGCATCTCATCCCTCCACGGTGGTTTACCAACCCATTGCCAGACATCACAGCTCCTTGTATAGTTTGCAGCATCATTATGCAACATGGGCCACCATAGCCCAACATGAAACACTTTTTGTGCAGTAGCGTGACCTCCCGCGATTATTGCATGTGCTTCTTCTAGGATGGGGCCCTACTCATGCGGTAAGATACACCGTCATAAAATTTCATCCAGTCCAAGTTTATATAACTGTCTAGCAATTAGTTGAAAATCAGAGGCTTTTACAACCAACTGCTTCTTTTGGATAGTCAACATGTCTACTGGGGCGACACTAGTAGACAGAAACTGAATAATTGATGCATAGTGATCATCTGCGACATCAACCCAAAACAATTGTGCATATGGCAAGCCATCATCAATATTATTGGTTGGTTCTTCACCATTCACAACACGTGACAAATGATCTGGGCCAGCATTCAACCGTCCCGGCTTTACCACTATTTCAAAATCAAACGTTTGGAACAAAAGAAACCACCTATAGATTCTACCCCCCAACACAGGCTTATTGACTAGGTATTGCAAAGCAGAATGATCAATGAACATCTTGAAATGTCTTCCCGACAAATAGTGCCTGAACTTTTGTAAAGCGTAAACCATCGCCAGGCCTTCCCTTTCGGTCGTGGTATAATTTCAATCAGCAAATGATAACTTTCTACTGGCATATGCTATTGGATGATCCAAGTCGGCTTCTCCTGGCTGCACAAGAATAACCCCTGGTGCAGTAGAAGAAGCATCAACATGCACATGAAATTCTTTATTCCAATCAGGGCATCGAAGCTTCCTTGACATTCCGGAGTCCATCCAAACACAATTTCTTTTTTTAACATCTTTTCCATGGGAGTAGTAATTGCAACGTATCCTCTGATAAACTTGCGATAGTAGCCCGTATGTCCTAGTGTTTCCCAGAGCATCTTTACATTTGTCGGTGGTGGTAAACTAAGGATCAGCGCAATCTTCACCAGATCGACCAACAAACCTTCTTTGAATACGATGTGCCCAAGTAGCATGCCAAAGGGTGCACAGAAAATACATTTTTTTGAATTCAATGCAATATGATGTTGTCTACACCATTCCAGCATCAATCATAGATTGTCCAGATGGTCTCTAATTAGGCCATAGACGGTCCAATCATCCATATATACCTACAGGAAATTTTGAATAAAATATTTAAATACAGCGACAACTATGCAGGAGAATACAATGGGTGCATTCTTTAGCCCAAATGGAATGATGGTATATTGGAAACAACCCCACTCGGTGACAAATGTATTCTTATGGTGATCCTCCTTCGCAATTCAGATCTAGTGGTATCCTGAAAAGCCATCTATGAAGGAGTATATCCCCTAGCCGCCTACACCTTCCAGAACTTCATCTGTAAAAGGGGTCAGGAACTGATCGTGTATACATGCATCATTTAACTTTCTCATATCGACACAAACGTAGATTTCACCAGTCTTCTTATCTTGGACCACCATCGGGCTTATCCACTTTGATTCTTCTATAGGTTCGATAATCCTATCATCGAGCATCCTATCGATCTCATCTTTCACGCGATCCTTGTATCGTGGGTTCATCCTATACGGCCTCTGGCGTACTGGTTTTGCATCTAATTTGAGTGGAATCTTCATTTCCCCCAAGTCACCGAGTATCCCCTTCATCTCTAAAAATCGTGTTGGGAAAAGGTCCTAGAATTCATGCAGTAGATTTGTGATTTTTGCCATCGTCTCTTCGCCCCAACAGTCTCCGACATTAGAAAATTTTGGATTCTCTACTGACCCAATGTTAAATTTATGGATCCTCAATAGCCAATTCATCGAGTTCGTCGGTACATTGGGAGCTACGACACCATGGCTTCCTTTAGACTCTGGAATATTAACATTTCGAAGCTCGTCATCATCTTTAGGTTCCCCAGACAAGTTGTAGCATGTCATCATGGATTGGATGGAGAAATTTGCATGGGGAACAACTGGGTATGCAACAAGGATGAATTTTAGTACTATGTCACAAATAATGTGTAAAGCATTACATACCTTAGGATTGGCATCCTGGAAGCTAAACATTTGCACAAAGAAAACCAACAACTCCTCCCAAGTGGTGATGGTTCTACGCAATTATGCTACCACATACCAAGATCTTGGCATCTCTTCTAGACTATGAACAAAAGCGTGAACCCACTCATCTATGGGTCACAATGTCCATAAATTCTGACACTCGAACAAATGACTAGTGGGGCCATTTCATCCATCATATCTCCCAACATGATATACCTCTATATCGCAAAAGTGGACCATCATCAATCTGCGACACTGCTCCTAGTCACAGATCGTCCATTTGTGTGTCACCCACCATCGAGCCGGAGTAGCCTTCAGTGCTACATCAAGAGCCAGTATATCCTTTGCATTTCAAACACTTTATCTTCAAATACCTAAAATAACTCTGATAGCCCCGACAGTCCTTCATAAATTGTCAACTTGACGGTCTCCTCGAAGAGACTATGTAATCAACCCACATTTTCTGAATGATATTTCATGCAATCGATTCTTCCAATTTTCTAGAGCATCTCCAGAATCAAAGGACATGGAACTTGTGCTTTTCCATCCAAGTTCGCCATCAACGGTAGGATGGATATAGTCCTCAGAGATCTTATAAGCATGATCCCAACTTCTGCTGACTTCTTCCTTTACAGGTTTGATATATCGTTGTCCTTCCTGAGGGTCCATAGGAGCAATGACCCTAACATCCTAGTTTTTAAATGTTATAACACATTTTTTGAAGTTGATAACTGCCATGCTATCATTATCCCATCTGATTCCTAGAAGTGCGGGATAGGAATCACCAGCTCCTACAACTTCTATCACATCAAAATCAGCACGTGTTTTCATACCTTCAATGGCGACAACCAAGTTTGAAACACAACCAATGGGATGAACCTTCGCTGGGTTTGCTAAACGCAGTTGTACTGACAACCATCCCAATGTTGGATTTCCCATCAATTGCCAGGTTTGCTTCGTCAGAATATTTACATCTGATCCAAGGTCCAAAATGAATGAGTCAACCTCATAATCTCCAACATGGATATTCATCCTCGTCTCCTTGCCTGTCTTCCCTTTTTGTAAGGAATTCACAACAGAATCCTTCATTGTCTTATCTGGGTAGTGCAATAATGTCTCAAGCTCAACAAGGGCATCTGATTCCCTCGCTAGCAATAGACAACTCTCAAAAAAATTACGGAGGGTACCATACTGTCGCGATGGTCCTGCTTCTACGAAGGGGTCGAAAGCAGAAGGCATATCAATAATTGGTAACTTGCCTGGATTTTTCCCAATCGCTTGCTTTGCTTCAAAGAAAGTGCCTTTCTCTATCACAACATTAAATGCTACTTTTTTATTGCCATCAATCCAAACTAGTTTCCATGGTCCATCATCACCAGTTGTTGCACGAGCACGAGTGACAATCCTGACATCAACATCCTTCATCCTTGGTTCAGCCTGAATTGTCACAACTATCGGTCCTTGATTTAGGTTTTGGGCTTGAATTCCTGGCGGGTTCTAATTCAGCAGCTGATTCATCGATTGATTAATCGGTATAGTCTGAGCCTAGGGTGGCATCTGAGTCTGAGTCTGAGTCTGCAATGGGATATGAGTCTACATCACCACCTGATTCTGTACCTGGAACATAGGCTGATTCTGATTCTATGCATTCTACAACCGGGGAATGTTGCCAGCCTGCCATTTTGCAATCAACTGAGGACAACTTTCGACATTATGATCATCGATTGCACAGTATGTACACTATGCATGAGGAAATTCTCTTTGATAGTGCCCGAATATCCCACATGTATAAAACTAAATGGATTCCTGACCTCGTCCTCCTCCTCGACCAAATCCTCCTCTGCGACCCCTAAATCCTCCATGAATTCCTCCCTGTTGAAACTGTGGTTGAGTCGTCTGTTGCTGTGGTTACTGCTAGACATAATGTGCATCCTGAACATATTGTATTTGATTATACTGTGGTCATGGTGCCTGGTTATACTGTAGTTGTAACACCATTTGCGGCTGAGGTGTGAACTGTGGCTGAGGTTGCACGGGGACAAACTGTTTTGGAGGTGGTGGTGAATATGGTACTTGTGCTACTAGTTGTACTACTTGTGGCTGTTCTTGCACTATTCGAGGGTCCTCCCCTTTCATAAAGTATGAATCATACGTCCTTTCCTGGAGCAAATCATAAGCGCAATAGTTTTTGTCGTCATGTCCAATTGATTGACAAAATGTACAGTACAAACTTTCTTCTTTGGTAACCATCTTCTGCATGTAATCACAATTCTCATGTCGATTCCCATAGACCTGACAGATGCGACACCATCATGCACCAGTACAACTCAATGGATTGGGGGCTCTCGAAAGAAAATAATTCTGAAACATCGGGGAAGTATCCTTGGTATGTCCACCTACATGGAACGGGTGCACCAAAGATCATCATGATCTTCCTTGGCCTTTTTGATGTCTTGCAATTGCAACATCAAATTGGCCAACTATGCCTGAATCTGATTCATTCCAATGGCGGTTTCCCCTACTGGCGATGCCTCTAATTTCATCGTAGTCTCCAGAGCCTCGCTCTGTGTCGCAATGTTTTGCTGCATTAATGGTTGTCAGATATGAGGGACAAGCGCTATGATAAACCATTCTTTATGTTGAACGTCGCTCATCTAAAAACTGACTCGGGCCATGAATGTCTTAAATCGCTGATCAAAATCCCAAATTGTTTCATTGGGGAATTGTTTGATCTCTTTTAATTCAGTGATGTATTGAGCTTCAGATTTCGGCTTCTTAAATTCCTCAAATAGCCCCATTCTGATCTAATCCAATGTTTTTGCAGTACCTCTCTGAGGCACCAATGTGAATCTCATAAACCATTCCAATGCATGGCCCCTCAGAGTAGTGGCTAGCTGACTTTTCTTGACATCATCATCGATAGTTTGTCGAGTAGTCTAGATCGCTTCACATAAGATCCAGTACTTCTCTGGATCGTCGGTGCCATTTCTATGGAATATTGGCAACTTTATTATCACCTGCCATTTTGGACCTTCTCCCTCCTGTTGGTGCTCTATTACTAGACTATTCCTGACATGTCAGGCAAGTCGATGTAGAATATGCGTTCCTTCCTTGTGGTGGAGCAGTGCGCGGAGGAGTAGACACATTACTACTGGGGTTCGATCCTGTCATTCTTCCGGGTGTAGCCTTGGATTGTATGTCTTCATCATCACAAAAATTTTGCGTCATCCCATGTGGTTGTTCTTCATGGTATCGCACTTTGAATTCAGCAGGACCTTCTCTCGTCCTCTACCTATTTTCTCGAAACCTTGCTCTCCCCTTGTACAATCACTTGTTTCTTCGGTGACCTTTACATTCTCATTAGAACTCATGCCCATCTACCCCTTACTTCCTTATGCATTTCCCCCCTTTTTGTTGCAGTGCCTACATCCCTTGCACACTAGAGTCCACTACTCTTGGTCCATCTTTAGGATACCTTTTTCACAGACTAGTTTCTTAATCGATAGTTGTAGCGACAATAAGAATCTTCCACGTGGTCCACCAAAAAACTCCCTTTCCGCTTCACTAAAAGATTTATTGGTATCAACGACAAACTTAGTGATGTATCCTTCTAAGATACTATCCAACCATACCTCAACTACCCACGATGCCTTGTTGTTGGTTTCTTGTAGCTCCTGGATCAATTCCAGGGTCCAAGATGTTGGCTCTCCTCCTTGAAAGTTTGTCTTCCTCTTAGAGAACTTTGCCAACCATTCATGCAAGAGTACAGGGAATTCACAGAAGAACCATTCATGGGGACCATTGTGGATATATCTATCCAACCATTAGCTCATTGACAGCTTAGGATTCTGGTTTACAGCTTCAACAAACTCTTACAAATTCAAATCAAACCATCCCTTGATCTTTGATCGAGTTAGATGCCAGAACATATCCCCCTCTTATTTACAAATCGATCCCGGCAACGGAACCATTTATTGGCGAAACCCACCAAGAAAGCTTCGTCGACAGGGGTTCCCACTCTGTCGACACCCTAGAGCGCGATCTCCCTGAGCACCGGCCCAGACAGGTTTTACCCTACCCATCAACGTCTGCAGAGCAGACGAGGTCTCACCCGAGGCGTTCAAGGGAGAGCTGTCGGAACCGAGTTTCTGACAGTGGGAAAGGAGGATATGTGGATCTGACGAAGGGACACCATAACTTATACAATCATTGCATCATCACACAGTATCACGATATCACAACATTATTAAGGGAACATCATTACTCACAGCGCATCAAACAGTTACAGAAACACAGATTGCATCGACATAAATAAAACATATCGCATAGCAGAAAGAGACTAAATCACATCTATATTATGCCATTTTAACAAAACAAAGTCACAACATCATGACAAATCTATAACAATAGACAATATTTGAGTCATATTCATCACATCATATTAACCTTGCGCAAATGTACCACATTACACAATTCTTCTCCAAAATCGGAGACTGCATACATCAAGAAAAACCCGGATAAATCACAGTTAAGACAGAAAATTCTCCAAAAATCAGATCTCCCCATATCTTATCCGATAATCTCTCCCATATCTCCTCAAAAATAGATCTATAAATAGGCTTACACCTTTACATTGAGGTTCCACTACTAATTGATTTCTAATCGCTACTGACCTATTGCAACAAAACTTGGTCAAAATATACATAAAATGTTCAAAAAGTGGTTATTCTTCTGCTTATCACGTTGATCTAACCTTGCATGGTAGTGCTTGAGCTTGCACAGCTACCGCGACGCTGCACAACTCACTTACCCCAAATCCCTTGCCAACAAGGGCGCTAGTGTGTGAATGTGGTTGTTTTGTGGTCTTCTTTGGCATTTATTGGCTCCTATAGACTCTCCCACTCAGCCATGCACTCTCCCACACTAGCCTTCCCTCATTTATGACCCATACATGCTTCTTACATGTTCACAGATAGATTCATGGTTGTTTGGTTAGGTTTGATAGCCTATTGGTCAACCTATGGGGGGTTTAGGGGTCAAATCCTAGCCTGGCACTTGTATGTATTCACATGGCCTCCAAGGGCTCATGAATTTTCCCCAATGTATTATAAATATGTACTATACACATCTACAAGATGTACTATAATAATATGATAAGTTATTAGCACCATTCACATGTGCTATTTCAGTCTCTTTTGTTGTTCCCTTGCATATTTTGTCAAATAATTTGAGTATGAATATTGATCTAGCTCTTATATCTCATTGAGAAGCGATTCTCACATGGTATCAAAGCTAGTTAGAGCTGCAAACAAATCTATAGAGGTTTGAGTTGTTGCTTAGGGCATATCTCTAGAAAATCTGAGTGTTTTCAGTGTAGGTTTTAGAGTGTTTTTGTCATAGGCTGCGTAAGAAGGATGGAGTAGACTCTCTTAAACCATTCAACTATTTTGAATGGAAGGCCTAAATGGTGATCTACTTGAGGTCAAAATGGCTGTGTATAGTAACCATGGGGACTAAAGCCGAACCCAACTCTGCAATAGAGAAAGCTAAGTACTTCAATCGAATTGATGAAGCTTTTGGAAAGATTTTCCTTAGTATTTCAAGGGATATACTCTTTCATGTAGAATGCATTGGCACATCCAATGAATTTTGTCTCAATATTGAGTCACTATTTGGGAACACGAATGAAATGAGAGGCCATCAGCTTGAGAATGAGCTAATCTCCCTGAGCTTGTCTCACTATGAGACATTGAAGACTTGTTTACCAAGTTCAAAGTGCTAGTACTTCAACTAAAACAGTGTGTCATAGAGAAGAAGCATGATGAACTTATATTTTCCATCCTTTCTAAGCTAGGGGTTGAGTATTTTGTGTATGTTTCAACATTCCACTCAAGCAAGCTTACAACTAGAAATTGGAGGATGCATGCGCTAGCAGACTTCATGGAGTCTTTGAATCGGGATAAGGACAATCTCATACAAATGGGTAGCATAAAATCCACCAAAGAACAAGCCCTTTCTTATGGTACATCAAATCAAGCCAAAGGAAAGAAGAAATATTTGAAGCAAAGAGAGAAAAAGAAGAAGCAGTCAAGTTCAAAAATCTCTAGTTCTATGGATGGGAGTTCGAGATCCAGGAGGAGAAACAATAGAGAAAGACTCACATGTGGTTATTTCATAGGTTAACATATTCAAATATCTTGCTTCATAAATAATATGGACATCATGACCAAACTCCTTGAGGAGAACCATATCTGTCTTCCAGAATTTACAAGAGGATGGGAGCGCAAGCAAGGAAGTGGTAAGCCTGAGCATGCATTGAATGCAAGGGTACAACCCATTCCTAATATCTCTTCTTCTAATGGCTCCATTTCTGATTTACATTCTGATATATCAGAATCTGAAGCCTCCATCCCTTCCTTGGAAGAAACCCCAATCAGTTCACCAAAGCTTCCTCCCAAAACTAGACATTTTTTGCTAGTTTCCGATGAGTCTTATGAAATCTCTTTCCCAATCCAATTAGATATTTCTGATTCTGATTATGAAGGTGATATACATCCTGATATACAGCCTATGAAATTCATATAATCATTTTCCCAACCATTTCATGACCAAAACACCCGACAACCATCAATCAAGTTCACTAGTTGGTAAATCTCAAAATTACCTAGTTTCCAATACTATATCACTTGTATATGTTTCTTTTATGTCTTGTATGTCCTTCATTGGTTGGAAATACATATCATTGGCCTTCATGGGACCATTTTTCCATATTTATGGAATTTCTTTTACCACCCATGGTTCAAATCTCAAGTCTCCATACCCTCTAGGTTCGCTCAATTGCATTTGTGATCTAGTTGCACTCTTATCTCTCTATGGTCCCATTCGCTCATGGAGACACCATACCTCTAATATTTTCTGTTGTATATGATACACATTCTAATATTTCAGAGCCTCATAATCTTTGTTACAGATTTATGAAGGTGCTTCATCAAATTGGGAAGAAGATTCATGGTTTTATTCATGATATGGAAGCTACACATGAGGCAGATTTTGTTGAATCTTTTGATGTTATTTGGGAAAGAGTTTGTAGAGATATATTTTCCATAGTTGATTATGCTATTAGATCAGAGTATGATTGCATCAAAATACATTCTTATGGTGCCCCTCCATCATCAAATGATGACTATCAAAGGGCCTCTCCACATGATCTTTATCTACAACACTTTGATGCATTGATGCATGATCTTGGCATCAACAACATATTCACCAAGTCCACCAACAAGAAGTTGTTCTTTCATATCATTCAAGTGAAGAATAGGACCTATTGAAGACCTTTTTGTTCATCTCTTTCATATTCATTTTTTAGGGGAGGTTTTGTCCCATGACGTTTTCCTCCTTACCTTGGTTACATAGATTAATAAAATTTTGTTGTAAAAGGTGACTTGTGCCTTAGTTTCCAAGGCCTTAATAAATCATTTTGGTATAAGTTGTACTAAGTTAGGCTTAATGGGGGGGTGTTAGATAAATAATCTACCGTAGTACCATGGTGATCTACCTAGGAGACATAATCATTTTCCTTGTGCTTATGTTGTATGGTCTAACTTAGGTTATACTGATCAATACTGGTCAAATAGGTGATTCTGGCTCATTAATTGACATTTGAGGCACTCTATTTTGATCATTTTGTCATGCAGACACCTACATTAATTGCAAACCACTTCCAGCTTTGACTAGGGGATCTAGTGTGTGAATGTGGTTGTGTTGTGGCATTCTTGAGCATTTATTGGCTCCTAGAGACTCTTTGTTGGGCTATGGGCAGACCCAGGTTTCATCTTTTTATCTTCGCACCAACAAAAAGACCCACAGTGTTGGCCCTTTCGGCAACAACCTGCGAACAGGTTGCAGTCTCACCCGAAACAGCTATGGGGTGCCGCAGAATCAGGTTTCTGTAAGCAGAATAGGGATATTACTGTACCTTTATCCTTAACAGGGAATAAATATGCAATATAAAGCTTCGACGTTCACTTAAATAGCTTCACAGTTTAGATAAATAGATAGTTACTTGCTTAACCCTTAACTGGGAATTCACAGCGAAGTTATTACTTAAAAGTATATCTCACTTTATCATTCACCTACTTATCAAATGCATAAAACAGAAACAAAATAACAGAAACCACCACAACACAAGATATACGTGGTTCACCCCCAGTGTAGGGGCTACGTGCATAGAACTGTGATTATATTCAACTTTTTACAAACACACGGTTCTAATCTATGCACTCAGCTGCAGATCTTCTCAATAGTCCTAAGCTGCGCACTCAGTTGCAGCACCTTTCTTCCTACACCCTCTGCGCACTCAGCTGCAGAGGTCATCCACGCACTTAGCTGGGACTTAACCTTCTTACAAAAACCCTCTGCGCACTCAGCTGCAGAGGTCGTCCATGCACTTAGCTGGGACTTAACCTTAAACCGTAAAATAGGTCTTTCTTCCTTCGCATCAAATCATCATACATTAAAAGTCTCAAAAGCCTAACTTGACTCCTTTACATAAGTGCCTATTTATACAAGTGCACTATTACAATACCATGGGCTTAAGCCATGGGTTTAAAAACCATGAGTTTAAACCATGGGTCATTTACAAAAAGAGGGGCTTTGACCCAACCCTGACACCCCTAAGACTATTTTGGGTCACAACTCCAATTACAAGCTTCGCACCAAAACTACAAAGTTTCCAAAATAAAGGACCTTGAATGTCGAGGCCCAATAGGCCCCTAAGACTCACTAGTGTCCCGTCCCGGGACACTCTGCTTCAGCGTCACCACCAGAAGGACCTTCGACACAGCCTGATGCCAGTTCCGACATAGTGTCGAATCTGTGACCTTCGGCAGAGTTTCTTCCACAACCTTCGACACTTCTAGCAATCTGCCATAGCTCTCTGAGAACAGCTTCATTATAGTCTAGTACCCAATTTCAACTGTTCTTGGTACTTTGACTCTTCTTCTTGGTACTACGTCTGATCAGAGGGTATAGTCTTGTCTCTGTACTTATTTAATCTACTTTCATTCACCATGGAGGGTAAAATTTCTCCATTCAATTTAACTAACTGAACTACGCCACCATCAGTAACTTTATGAACTATGTATGGTCCTTTCCAATGTGTCTTGAACTTACCTGGAAACTTCATGAATTTACTGTCATACAAGAGCACAAGATCACCAAGCTAGAATTGCTTCTTCTTAATGTGTCTATCATGCCATGCTTTTTCTCTAGCTTTCTGCACTTGTTGCTGGAAACTTGCAATGAATCTATCTTCTTCTAGTTCCAGTATATTTACCAACCTTTCATTCAACATAGCTAGATCATCCATCTATGTGAAGGCAGATATTCTGAGGCTAGGAACAATGTATTCCATGGGCATAATTGCTTCTTGTCCATATACCAGCCTAAAAGGTGTATGGCCTGTCAACTTCTTGCAAGTGGTTCTATAAGCCCATAATACTACTGGAATTCTAAGATCCCAATCATTTCTATTAGCATTGCAAGCCTTCGTCAGAGCGTGCTCAAGAATCTTGTTAAAGGCTTTGACAGTTCCATTTGCTTGAGGATGGTAGGCAGTACTCTTCTGATGATATACTTGAAATTCTTCAGTCAATGCTTCAATAGTCTTATTCAGAAAATGTGATCCTTGATCACTCATAAGAATTCTAGGACATCCAAACCTGGACAAAATATTATCAAAGATGAACTTCGTAGCTGTAGCAGTGCTATAGTCCTTGATTGGTTGAGCTTCAACCCAACAAGTAAGGTAATCAGTTGCTGTAATAATGTATCATGCTCCAGATTTCTTTGCATGGGGATTGATTGGTCCAACAAAATCAATCGCCCACTTATCAAATGCTTGTAAAGTTACCTGTGGAACTAGAGGCATCTCATCCCTCCTGGATGGTTTTCCTGTCCTTTGACAGATATCGCAGCTATGGCAATAATCTCTTGCATCCTTATGAATCGTAGGCCACCACAATCCTGCTGTCAGAATCTTTTGTGCTGTAGCTTTTCCTACATAATGACCTCCTGCTGCTCCAAAATGTTCCTCAACTATAATCAATGGCTTTTCATGCTCCAAGACACATCTGTGCAGTATTTCATCTGGTCCCATCTTATATAGTTGTCCTGCTATCAAGGTAAAGTCAGCTGCTCTAACCACCAGCTGTTTCTTCTGCTGTGTTGTCATCTCAAAGGGTGCAAAACCTATAGACAAGTACTGAACAATATCCTGAAAATAGTCATCAACCATATGGATGGCAAACAACTGGGCATCAGGAAGACCTTTGTCCAAACTAGTGGGTTCTTCTCCTGATTCAAGCCTTGACAAGTGGTCAGGCCCCAGGTTAAGTCTTCATGGCTTAACTATGATCTCAAAGTCATACTCTTTGTTAGAATAATCCGTCAGGATTATTGTAAATAAATAATAAATAGGAATATGAATAGATAGGAAGGCGAAAAGGCTGGTAATCAACCACCTCATTGTAATCTATAAATTAATGTTTTAGCCATGAATAGAATAATCAATCGGGAGTTATACCTAACAAGTGGTATCAGAATAGGGTTGTCTGCCATAACTCTTGCTGCATTTCTGCCCATTCCTGGCATTCTGCTTGCCAGTCCATTGCCAGACTGCTCCATCAATCTGCCAGTCGAGTCACATGCATTGTCTGCTTCATGATTGAGTTTATGCTGTAGAGGAAACCCTAATGAGTTGAGCATTTTGTAAGTGTATTATCCTGTGATGATCTTGCGTAGAGTTATCTGAGTCGCGACCTCCCACTCTACTGCTGTGATTATTCTCACTATTTCATTGTTACCACTCCAATGAACTCTCTCACTCGTTCAGCCCTAATTTTTACCCTAGTTTATATGCGTTGAGTGTATACTGCCCTATCGACTGCGTGGAGTCTGAAATTTTTATGTTGCTGAACCTGAAATACTGTTGTGTGTTGGAGACTGGTGCGTGTTGGAGGCTGCTGAATGTGTTGAAGACTGGTGGTGGGCTGAGCATGGAAGCTGTGCGTTGAGCCTTATGTAGTTTTACTGCATCATTTCTTGATGTAAGAGTGTGCTATGTATTTTTGAGAGGCGTGAGTCTGCAATCTCCGTTGAGTATATGCGTGGACTGATACTGCGTTTTTATATTGTGATTTTATGAAGATACATATGTTGAAGATGGCAACGCACTCTTGATATTGTTATACTGGACCATTTCAACATTAAATCCAATTGTTGGAACAGTGGAAACCACTTGCAGCCGATAGAGAATCGTGGTTTTCCCGGCATTGTCGAGGTTGAGGACGTGAATGCTGGAGCCTGCGTTGAAGTGTTGAAGGCTGCGTTGAAGGTAAAATCATTGGTGACCGTTGGAATACCCATCATTTATGCTGCGAGCTGCGAGCTGTATGCTGCGTTAAGGAGCTGTGAAAGACTGCGACCAATTTACTATGAAAGACTGCGTGCTGCCTGCCTGCGTTGGACTGAAGATAGCGGCATTGATATAGTTTGATATGAGCCTGCGTATGAGCCCGTGTGCTGTGAGTGAAGACCAGCGTTCGGTTACACCAGTGTGGAAGCTATGACCTGCGTGGAGAAGGCTGTAAGAAATACATATATATTGCTGCAACCCATTTACGTTGAAGTCTGATCATACATTTGGTGAAATGCGACCCTTGTTGTTCAAAAGATTGTGGGACTACTGAATGTGTGATAATCTCATGATTGCTGAATGCGTGACTGCTGAATTCCTGAAGACTGCGTGGAGACTGGGTGCCGATCTCCTTCCTGCGACTTGAAGACTGCGTGGAAATTTCTCCTCCAGTAAATGATGTGCTGGCTGCGTTTTGATTTGGTAAGGTGAGTGCTGCATTGGAGTAGTATTGATTCATAAACCCTAATTTATTTGGTGGTGCCATATAACAGTTGTTATTACTATTCTGAGCATGAGTGGTAGAGTTGGCTTGATATTTTGATATCTGTATTATTTCATAATGCATAGTATCGACCTGTTAGTCAATACTGAAGGATTGATGTGATTGAAGCACTAGAATGCAGAAGTGCAGTGGAAGTTATCTGTAGTTACGAAAATAGTGTCTATTCATTTTAATTTTGTACTATATACATCCCACTTGACATTTGTATTTGGAGAAAAATATTGAGCAGCCTTTTGGATTGCACAATCGCTGGTGTGGTAAGAAAATAAGGCCCGATATAAAACAAGAAGAATTTTGGCTCGACTTCATGATAGCACCCATGTACCCACTCATCTCACATTGAACCCACGTCTTTTGTTGAGTTGAACATACAAAGAATAGCGCTCTTCTTTGTTGACATTTGGCACTTGAAGACGGACTGATATATTGAAGAATATATATATGCTGACTGATGCTGAATGGTATATATGCGTTGAGTATATATACTTCTTGGAGTCTGGAAACTTTTCTATGATTGCTGGTGTATACATGCTGATGTCTACTTCCTGAAATGCTCCTGAACCTGTGGAGCTGCCTACAAAATCAAGAGAGCCTGTGTAAATTCTGAATACTGAGACTGATATATTGCATTGTGATATTGAGACTGATATATTGCATAGTGACTGATATATTTTGTATATTGAAGAAGCTTGTGTATGCTCACTTGAAGCTTGCATTGTACACCTTGGCAGAGACTGTAGACCTGCAAGGTTATTGTTTTTCTCTTTGTCATATTAATATCATCACTATAAATTACACTAACAGTTGTAAAGATGCACTCTTTGGCATCTAGTATTGGTGCTGCCCTAGCTGGCAAAGACCAATCCAAAGGAGATTGTAGCAAGAGAGGCAGAGGGGGCAGAAACAACTCCGGAAAAAGATCAAAGTGCAAGCGTTGTGGAAAGACTAGGCACACATCAGATCAATGTTGGGCTTCATGGGACTCCATCAAAGACAAGCATAACCAGAAGAAAGATGACCAAGATGCTAGTAAATTTTTTGATTCTTGTATTGTTGCACATTGTAATCTTGGATTTAATGAAATGACTTCTCTCTCATCTTATAAAGATTGTTGGCTGCTTGATACTAGTGCAACATCACATATGACATTTAGAAAAGACTGTTTTGAAGAACTGAATGAAACAATAGATGGCATAGTTTACTTTGCAGATAAGTCAAGTATTAAACCAAAGGGAATGGGCACCATTCGACTGAAGATGCCTGGATTTCCTGATTTCTTGTTGAAGAACGTTCTCTATCTTCTAGAGTTGCAGAGAAGCCTGTTGTCCTTGGTGGAGATTCGACAGCAAGGCCATTCCATCCACATGTTTGATGGAATCAATG
>LPNX010038942.1:204083-329599 GCA_001517045.1 Pseudotsuga menziesii | reverse complement strand
ACTTACTGAGGTAGACTGACCTACGACAGGACTACTCCAGCTAGGGTTACTTTCAGACTGCGACATGTTCTCAGGGATGACAGATCTTCGCTGCGGAGTGATAGGAGGGTTTCTAACAAAGGGGGTTTCTTTAGATTTAGACTCTTCTGGGCTTAAAGGGGTATAATCGGTATTCTAGCATAGGGTAAAGGATCCAAAATTTCTCTTGTATCTTTTACTGCTTCGAAGCAAACCACTTTGCTCGTCGAAGTCACTTTCACTTGCAAACATAGGTTAGTAGCACTAAATCTAGCAATCTGATTCAATAAGCAATATGCGTTTTTCGGCCAAGAGCATTTTAATTCTCAAACTAAGTGAGTTCAAGTACTTACCCCTTGTTCCTTTGAAGAACCGTCATTCTGCTTCACTGAAAGAAGTATGTGTGTCCATGGCGAACTCTGTCACAAATGCTTCAAGGGTTCATGTTGTCCAGAAATCAACGGCTCGAGATACCGCTTTGTTCACTCTTTTCAACAGGTTAATTCTTTTTAGGGTCCAGGAAGGAGACTGATCTTCTTGGAAGTTTGTCCTTCTTTCTGTCAACCTGGATAACCACTGGTGCAATTCTATGTGGATACTACCAAAGAAAATTTCATAAATATCAGTAAAAACGTACTTTTGCACAAAGTTTTCTGAGCTACGACGAGGATCCTTATTTTCTTGTTCAGCAAATTTCAGATAGGAATCTTCGATCCAGTCACTGATTTATTTTACTGAGGGCCTCCAAAACATATCCCTCTAGGTACGACGTAAATCCCTCTTGAGCAGATACTGTTCAATCGGCAATGGAACCAATTTGTTGGGCTATGGGCAGACCCGGGTTTTATCCTTTTATCTTCGCACCAACAAAAAGACCCATAGTGTTGGCCCTTTCGGCAACAACCTGCGAACAGGTTGCAGTCTCAACCGAAACAGCTATGGGGTGCCGCAGAATTAGGTTTCTGCAAGCAGAAGAGGGATATTACTATACCTTTAGCCTTAACAAGGAATAAATATGCAATATAAAGCTTCGACGTTCACTTAAATAGATTCACAGTTTAGATAAAAAGACAGTTACTTGCTTAACCCTTAATTGGGAATTCACAGCGAAGTTATTACTTAACAGTATATCTCACTTTATCATTCACCTACTTATCAAATTCATAAAACAGAGATAAAATAACAGAAACCACCACAACACAAGATATACGTGGTTCACCCCCAGTGTAGGGGCTACATCCACAGAACTGCGGTTATATTCAACTTTTTACAAACACACAGTTCTGATCTGCGCACTCAGCTACAAATATTCTCAACAGTCCTAAGCTGCACACTCAGCTGTAACACCTTTTTTCCTACACTCTTCGCGCACTTAGCTGCAGAGGTCGTCCACGCACTCAGCTGGGACTTAACCTTCTTACAAAAAACCTCTGCGCACTCAGTTATAGAGGTTGTCCATGCACTCAGTTGGGACTTAACCTTAAACCCTAAAATAGGTCTTTCTTCCTTCGCATCAAATCATCATACATTAAAAGTCTCAAAAGCCTAACCTGACTCCTTTACATAAGTGCCTATTTATACAAGTGCACTATTACAATACCATGGGCTTAAACCATGGGTTTAAAAACCATGAGTTTAAAGCATGGGTCATTTACAAAAAGAGGGTCTTCGACCCAACCCCGACACCCCTAAGACTATTTTGGGTCGCAACTCCGCTTACAAGCTTCACACCAAAACCGCGGAATTGCCAAAATAAAGGACCTTGAATGTCGAGCCCCAACACTCTTTCACTCACCCATGCACTCTCCCATACTAACCTTCCCTCATTTATGACCCAGGCATGCTTCTTACATGTTCACACATGGATTCATGACTGTTTGGTTAGGTTTGATAGCCTATTGGTCAACCTAGTGGGGTTTAGGGGTCAAATCCTATCTTGAAACTTGTATGCATTCACATGGCCTCCAAGGGCTCACGAATTTTTCTCAGTGTATGATAAATATGTACTATTCACATCTACAAGATGCACTATAATAATATGATCAATTATTAGCACCATTCACATGTGCTATTTTAGTCTCTTTTGTTGTTGTCTTGTATATTTTGTCAAATACTTTGAGTGTGAATATTGCTCTAGCTCCTAGATCTCACTGAAAAACAATTCTCACAATTAACACCAAAGATTCATTGTCCAAAATTTTCATCACTATTATCTATACACCTAAGATCAAACATCTAGCGTGTGTTTCGTCACTGAGGAAAAAACCGTGGAAAAATAGTTCACCAATCAATATGCACAATAAAAGTATGAGTAATGAGAAATGAAAGTCCAAATGTAGTAAAGTTCCAAACTATTCACAAATTCACATGAATTTTATATGGTTGAATTCAATGAGTTTTCTCGCATTCAAAAGATCGTCTATTACAAGGTTTATTATGTCACCATAGGTGATATATATGAATCACTCATGAGTATTAATTCATTTTGATATGGGCAAAAAATTTCAATTTTCTAAAGTTTGTAATATTTTTTATTAAATGTAATTAAAAAAATATAATTATTTGAATGTTGATTGGTGTTTGGATGCTTACATTAGCGCCTCGATCTTTACTTGCCACATTGGTGGCTGCGTGACATAGGGTAGGCCGAGATATATAACCTATAATATATATATGGTTGTATGGAGTTCAAGCACCCGAGGCCTTCATGTCAATGCAAAATTAAACCTAAATTCAAACCTCATTCATCCTTGTGCATGGACAGCAAGTGTCTTTCTCCATACATGTACGTGACGAAATCCACCTTGGGGTTTTCCTCCTTCTTTCGTGCACACTCTCATTATGTAAGAATCTCATCATCCTTCGTCCTTTGTCTAATTTAGTGTATTGGTGTGAGAACTGAATTAAATCTATCGATCTCAACTCGAAAATGACACACCATTTTGCAATTTTGCTTCTTTAACTAGTCATAGTTGCCTTAACGTTTTGAGGGGAAAGTGGGTTTGAAAAGTACAGCGAAGAGGAAGAGCTCAAGTGAATTATTCGGATATAGCGGTGCTCGATACTGAACCATACCATTTGACAAGGTAAATATATGCAATACACCATCCATAAATATATAAAATAAATAATGTGAATTACCTTTTCTCTAAACGTCAATAAAGCTTGCTTTCTCTTGCGGATAATCATTTGTTATAGACTGAAAGTTGCAAAGTGTTTTCTTCGCAACATTCTTCATACCAGAGTGACCAATTACCAGCTGGATATAGCGTTGCTCGATACATAACCATTCGAAAAGGTAAATATACATAGTACAATATGTATAAATATATAAAATACAAATTATGAATTACCTTTTCTCTGAACATCAATAAGGCTTGCTTGCTCTTGTGGATAGACGCTTGTTATAGACGGAAAGTTGCAAAGCGCATAAGTGGATGAGTTTATCTATCAAAAATTACTAGTGCAATATTATTCCAGGTGCTATACTTGGATCTATACCTGGCACTATGTTGGATGTTTTCTAGGAGCAATTCCTGGATCTATACTTGGTGCTATGTTGGATGTTTTTCCTGCCGAAATTCATGGCTCAATTCCTATCACTAACCCTGGATTAATATATGGTGCTATGTTATTCAAGATGTTTTTTTGGAGGCTATTATTGGTGTAATATGGGATGCTTTTGTGAAAGTTAATTGGGAAATTAATTGGGATTCTAATTGGGATGCTAATTGGGATGCTAATTGGGATGATGATTGGGATGATAATTATGATGTAAATTGGGATGTCAATTGGGATGCTAATTAGTGTACAAAATAGAACCAACTTTTAAAAAGGGACAATAATTGGGATGCTAATTGGGATGATAGTTGGGATTCTAATTGGGATGCTAATTGGGATTCTAATTGGGACGTTAATTGGGATGCTAATTAGCATCCTAAATAGTGCCAACTTTTAAAATGGAACACTAATTGGGATGCTAATTGTGATGCTAATTGAGATGCTAATTGGGATGTTAAGTGGGATGCTAATTGGGACGTTAATTGAGATACTAATTATTGTACAAAATAGCGTCAACTTTTAAAAATGGACACTAATTGGGATGCTAACTGGGATGCTAATTGGGACGTTATTTGGGACTCTAATTGGGATGCTAATTGGGACACTAATTGGGACGCTAATTGGGAATATAATTAGCATCCAAAATAGCGCCAAATTTTAAAAATGGATGCAAAAAATACCATTAAAAATGCCATCCCATGGAAAAGCGTCCACTTTGTCCAAAAAATGATGAAAAATACACTAAAAGTGATAGTGGACGCTAAAAAGAAAGCTAGAAGAGATGCTAATCACAGGATTTTGTTGTAGTGATAAGGTGCTCATCTGCCACTCAAAGTATGTAGGAATATATTAAACCCACTCACAACTTAGGATAAAATAACTAATCATTATTTCATTAATTATTCACCCACTAGCTTAATTAGTTGGCATCCACTTGCACCTTAAAGTCAATACATGCCATCTATATCCTAGGAATGATTTATTTCCAATTCTGGGTTGATCTTGACCACCTTTTGACCATCCATAATTAGTATACAAGACTTTACAGTAGATTCTGCGTTATTTTGTTTTTTCTGCTTTTTCTGCTTTTCCTGCTTTTCTATGGATAAGATAAAAGCTAGTCAACTAGGAAACTAGGAGCTTTTGTTTCCAACCCATACTCCATTAGTTTTTCTCCATTTTCTAGGATTAGCATGTTATTTCCATCTCCTTGAAAACTCACTCATGCTTTTTCCAACTCATGAGGTCCTTGATAGATTTAGTAACTGCTTTATCCACCTATGGGGGTTTTGCTATATTTTGGTAAGTCAGTCTTTTTGAGCTTTATGAGCTGTTTCCATACAATTCAATTTTCCTATGAGGGATGTACTATTTATGTACACTATTATTCATCATTATTCAATGGAAGGATACACACCAATATTCATCTCTTCATTCATGTGATTCAGTCTCTTTTCTCCTCTCTATTTTTCTTGTGTTTGCTTGTGAGAATTCTTAGTAGCAAGATCTATTTCCTGTGCTTATTCTTAGCGTCATTTCTGATAGCATTGATCTATTATTTCTATATGGTATCAAAGCTACAAGGTTGATCAAGTTCTACATAGTTGAGGAGCACATCCAGTCTCCTATCCCTCTCTGAAGAAGAGCTTGTCTAGCTTACAAGATTTTCTCCTAGTTTGTTTTGCAGGTTGCATAGATTTTATTCTTGAGCACATCAATTCAGCAATATGGATTCTTCATCAGCTATAATTATTACTTCCTTCAACTACCATGAATGGAAAGCCAAAATCTCCATTCTATTGCGCAGTAGAGGATTATACAGAGTTACACTAGCTTTAGAGAATGAGCCCAATGCTGTGATTGAGAAAGCTAAGTGGCATAATAGGTTGGATGAAGCATATGGATTGCTTTGCATCTCTATTTCTCTTGATCTAATCTTTCATATATATGGTTTGACCACTCCAAACCAAGTATGGACTCAATTGGAGACTCTCTTTGGAGTTCAAGATGAGCTAAGAGCGCATCAATTGGAGATTGAGTTATTCTCACTGAGTCCAAGCAATTTTGAATCTCTTGAGGGTTTCTTCACCAAGTTCAAGTCACTTGTTCTAATGCTCAATAAATGTGGGATTGAGAAAGCAGATGATCAATTAATGCTTTCCATTCTTTCAAAATTGGGTCCTGATTACTCAGTTTTTGTGTCTACTTTTCATGCAACTAGGCTTGCTGTTCATAAGTGGAAAATGCCTTCTTTAAATTCTTTTCTCGATTCACTAACAAAGGAGCAAGATAAATTGATCCATATGGGTGTCCTTAATTCTTAAAAGGGAAAGGATCATGCTCTCTTGGTTCAAGGAGGCAAGAAATTCAAATCTAAAGAGAAGCAAATTGTGAAGAAGCCAAAGTCAGAAATTGAAGATGAAGATTCATATGAAGATTTAATGAATAAAGTTAAGAAGAAAGGGAGCACATCGAAGTGTTATTATTGCAGCAAGGGTTTTCATTCAGAGAAGAAGTGTTTCAAGAAGAATATGGACATCATGTCTCAGCTTCTTGAGAAGCACAAGATCGAAGTTCCAGATGAACTAGAGAAGCCTGCTGATTCCTTAGAACAATGTCATACTGCGCAGTTCCAAGGTGATATAACTTATGCTTTGAGTGCCAGAGTTCTCTCCTTTTCTCATGTCTCTGATATAGATTTATTCTCTGATATATTAGAATCAGAAATATCAGAACCTTTCTTTAATGATCCTCCTCTCAGTCTACTAGATTCATCTCCCAAAAATTGTGATTTTTCACTAGATATTGACTTACCTTTGAGCAGCTCTTCCTCACAAGCTTGTATATCTGATTTAGAAGATTTTTTGTAGGCTGATATGCATGTCATGACACATATAATACCACCATACATACCATCTACCATACCTCTAAATAATCCAAAGACTATACAATTCCCAAGATCACTAGTTGATTCCTCATTGGTCTCTTATGCAGTGATATTTATCTTACATGGTTTGAAGTCTTTCCTATCTTTCATTGGCTGGTTATCCATGTCCTTAGTCATATTTGGACTAATATTAAACATGTTTGGATCTGTTCTAAACACTTATTGATCAGATCTTAAGCCCATCCATCATTTAGATTTTTACACCTATCAGTTTTCCCCAGTTGTTCATAATTTTCCTAGTCTAGCCCTATTTCCTCACGGAGCCATTGAATCCTTTGAATTTGCTGTTCCATATGCTAATGTTTTTGATATATCAGTGTTTTATCAACCTCATATCAGATCTATACAGGTGCTACAGCAGATTGGAAGATTTAGATGTGATTCACATCACAATTTTGCAGCTATTCAGGGAATTGGGTGTGAAATAAATTGCCTTATTTTTTGTACTCTTTGGGAAGGGGTATGCACAAATCTCTTTTCCATTTCAGATTATGTTTGTAGATCAGAGTTTGACAGAAGAAAGAAGCATTCAGATAATGCTCCTACTTCATTAGATGATAAGATACATGGAGTCTCTCCTCTTCCTTCTTGCAGGTTCTACACTCCAGCACATGATCATGGAGTTCATGATTTCTTCAACAAGTCTTCCATCCAGAAGCAGTTCACTCAGCTGATTCAAGTGAAGATAAGGATATGTTGAAGACATATTATTTCAAAATTTTGTGCCTTGTCCTTTCTTGAGGGAGGATTTTCCACATGTGGTTTTTCCTCTTTCCTCACTTTTCTGGACATAATAATTGTTAAAAGGTGACCATAGCCTTGTTGCTGGGCCCTATATGCATCCATATGCATCCATATTTTTTGTCATACCATCATAAAGTCAGACTTATAGGGGGGTGTAGGAATATATTAAACCCACTCACAACTTAGGATAAAATAATCAATCATTATTTGATTAATTAATCACCCACTAGCTTAATTAGTTGGCATCCACTTGCACCTTAAAGTCAATACATGCCATCTATATCCTAGGAATGATTTATTTCCAATTCTGGGTTGATCTTGACCACCTTTTGACCATCCAGAATTAGTATACAGGACTTTACAGTAGATTCTGCTTTATTTTGCTTTTTCTGCTTTTCCTACTTTTCTATGGATAAGATAAAAGCTAGTCAACTAGGAAACTGGGAGCTTTTGTTTCCAACCCATACTCCATTAGTTTTTCTCCATTTTCTAGGATTAGCATGTTATTTTCATCTCCTTGAAAACTCACTCATGATTTTGCCAACTCGTGAGGTCCTTGATATATTTAGTAAGTGCTTTATCCACCTATGGGGGTTTTGCTATATTTTGGTAAGTCAGCCTTTTTGAGCTTTATGAGTTGTTTCCATACAATTCGATTTTCCTATGAGGGATGTAATATTTATGTACACTATTATTCATCATTATTCAATGGAAGGATACACACCAATATTCATCTCTTCATTCATGTGATTCAGTCTCTTTTCTTCTCTCTATTTTTCCTCTGTATGCTTGTGAGAATTCTTAGTAGGAAGATCTATTTCCTGTGCTTATTCTTAGCATCATTGCTGATAGCATTGATCTATTATTTATACAAAGTAATTAATTGAGTAATTTGCATCTGGTAATATCCCTGAGCTGTATCCATTTAAATGTCAGCAAAGACTTGGTTCTCATGATTATAATTTGTAGTCATGATGTGTGATTTCATCCTCAAAAGTGTTTTGATCATGGGAGGCGACGAAGGCTCCACAGCCAGGAAGGTATTATAACACAAGAATCTCAAGAAAGCGATGATGTCTTAATGGGGATGTGTGACATCGATAAGGTTTAACTGCCAGTAATTATTAATGCATGTCTGCAGGCCAAAAAAAAAAAAAAATTGCTCTGAAATAGAACCCTGTTAAAGTTGTAACCAGGCCATTCTATTCCTACTGTAACTATGTTGTTCCCTACTCTTAATAGTCTCAAGGATAAGAATGACTTTAGACTTATGGGACATACGACAAGAGATTGTGGGGATGAAAACGTGCCATATTTTATTTGTGTTTTGGAGTACAATTATTATGAGGTTTGCAAATAAATTATTCATGTTTAAACCACATAATCACAAATATTTCATTTTATTTCACACAAATCTCATAAATATTGAATTTTGGGAACTTTTTTGGCCTGAGAACTATGGATGCGGAATACCGGCTCATATATTTTCTCAAGTACTGAAGCTCAGTAATTCGTTCAAGGAAAGCTGCTGGTGGAAGCCATTAATCAAAATCATCCTTCCAGTATCCAATTTTTTTTAAGACTGTTCATCATTCAAGAAATGTGAAAATTGTTATTCTAGCATGAACTAAATAAATAAAAACAAAAATTGAATTTTACACCATACATTCCAATGAATTTACATCCCACCAATTAAAAACTACAATCTTTAAATCTATATGGGGAATTATCCAACTACTAGCGATTTTTTTGTGATGTTATAGCCGAGTAACAAACAATCCTCTATGGCTCAACTTTGGATTTACACAAGCTCATATAAATATTTTGTGTACAATTGATAACAAGGACCTCCATCCATAAGATCTATGAGGTATCCTATTATGACGCCGAATCGTTCATCTCTGTTCTCGAGCTCAACCTTGGCTCGAAGAATTTTGATTAAAGATTTAAACTTTAGTAGGAACCTAAGAAGTATAAAGTATAGTTTAGGAAAATGAAGCATTACAAAATCGTTAATAGATCTAAATGCTACTAGAAAGTCAGGATCGGTGTTGCTCATAAATAAAGATTATAAACTACTCTTAGCAAGTCGGGGTCCCAAACCTACATCATTGATATAATAACAGAACTGCGAGATCATAGAAACAACTTTATAGCTCTAAATGAATCGAAATGAATCAAAGGACATGCAATCACATATCCAATTCCATTTAAGAGAAAATTTTAAAACATAGAAAGTAGGTTTTAAAGGCATTAAGAATTTAATTATTTAGGTTAATATTTTTTAACATAATAATTACAACATAATATGAAATGAGAAAATAGGTTTTAAAATGTTTGATTTAGGATATTACTTTTACAAAAGCAAGGTTTCATTTAAGTTTAATGCTCAAGGCCAAAACTACATTAGGCTTCTCTTTTCACAACAAGGTATTTGCACCAAAAATCAACATCCTAGAAGCAACGTTTTATTTAAGTCCAAAAAAATTCAAAATAAAAACAATAAAATCATAAATTAATGGAGACGGGTAGTTAGACCTTATCGATGTCACACATCACCGTCAAGACATCACCGCTTTCTTGACTTTCTTGTGCCATAATACCGTCCTGGTTGTGCGCTTTCTTGACGTTCTTGTGCCGTAATACCTCCTTGGTTGTGGAGCTTTCGCCGCTTCCCATGATGAAAACGCTTTTGAGGCCGAAATCACACATCATGACTACAAATTAGAATCATGAGAACCAAGTCTCTTCCGACATTTAAGGGATACAGCTCAGGGACATTAAGGTCTAACATGTCACACATCACCGTGATATTTAGATTACATAATCCATAAAAACATTTATATAAAATCAAGTTATGTTTAGATTACATAATTATGTTTATATTACATAATCCATATGTTTAGATTACATAATCCATAAGACTAGCATGTCAAAACTTTAGTGGATGGTCAAAATTACTTAAAGATCAAACAAGCTAGTTTTTTTTTCTACAGCATTGGTGTTATAGCAATAGTTACTAAAAATTGTCGTGACATTGCCACCTCGTGGCTCTTCTTATTGGTATGATTCAATACATTTTCTCCTTCCTTTTCTAGTATGCTATATGATTCTAAAAACAAATGGTAAATGATTCAAAATCAATTGGTAATATGAGTACAAACTATGATGTATGTGTCATGATTTTATTTCAAAATTTGTGTTGATCTTTATGAGTTGTTTAAAATATATAATCCCTATGAACTTATAAAAATATATGTTGATCTTTATGAGATATGGAAGAAGTAACATTGAGATCATGATTGATTATATTATGTAATTGGTAGTTTGGTAGTTTGAAGACATTTTTTTTAAATATGGTGTTATCTCTAGGGTTGTTTCACCTATTTATTTTTAATTTTTTGATTATTGTTGGTTTTTATTGTTTTAATTTTGCTTTGTTTTATATTTTATGTTTGATTGATCTTCATTAGGGTTTCTTTCATTACCTAAAATCATCAAAAGCTTCATTCATAAGCCATGAGCCCATGTATGTGCAAGAAAGTATATGTTATATGGTGAATTCCTACAACTGGCAGCATTTTACTTACTCGTAGCAGTATGGTGTATAATGAACCTAAGCTATCCTGAAAGCCTTGGTGTTCTTTCTTGAATAAGAAAAGCTTATACAAGCAGGAATTCTTTCACAACTTCAAAATATGACCTGTGATCCCAGCTTAGATATTAAAGGTTGCGTGTCCAGTACTCATTAATCAGTTATCTATGACAAGCTGGATAATACAGATGGGTGAAAACGATGAGGACGCCAGCATAGAAGAAGGATCAGATTTCCGGATAGCAATGTATAAGTGGTAGGTGGTAGAGCATTTCGAATTTGAAGGCAAGACTGCCAATGATTCCAGATTTCAAGGAGTTGAGTTAGCAATTTGATCTCATCATCCCCGGACTATTAGGGATTTGGTCAATATCTTCCCAGCAGCATTTAAGCATTTAATGATACAAATGGACAGTTTAGAAATGGCGGTTTCTTCTTCTGAGTAAAGCGTGGTTGATTTTACCTTAAGCTGAGCACACATCATCTCAACGAGCCAATAAAAATGCAAATTTCTCATGCAGTTGCAGAAAATAATGGATATCTGTACAAAAGGAGTCAAATCCCAATGCAATTCTGAAGGGCCAGATAAGCAGTAGCGATTAGATGGCCAATGATGGTTGGATATTTTTATGAGAAGGAATTTTCATTCTCTTTAAGTTTTCTATTTAAAAGAATTTAACATTTTTTTTGTAAGGTGGGTGATAATTGAGGAGAGTTCTTCCTTTCAGAAGGGAGTGAGGGACAGGTTGGCAAATTTTGGAGGATGCAAGCCCTATTTTAGAGCATTGCCTGTATGACATAGACTTGATGCAGCTTCTGTACAGGTTCTGTTTATGAATGAAACATGATGATGATTTGCTTCTGTATGTCATAAATTGTTTTTCTGATAATTTTGTTATGCATATGGTCATTCATATTCCATTGCACTAATTCTTATCGTGAGAGACAATTATCTTTATATTTTTATAGACAATGGTAGTTTCACTTCTTGTCTTCAAGATCATAGTAACATTGCTATTGAATTCTGTATTTTATCTTATGTTATACATTTTTTATGGATTATCTTGTATCTCTTATTGACCTACCAGCCTGTATTTTTCATATTCTTACAAATACTCATATTATACCATTGTGTGATATGTACCAGCTTAGTTTATTGTAAACTGTGTGATGCTTTTTACAGCTTTTGATTTCATATCAGTTTAGTCCACTTATAATTGTGTGATCTATACAAACAAGCTTTGATTCTATATATCCTTTTTTCTCCAATTATTGTTTGATTTTACTTACAGCTTTCATGTTATACTAGCCTAGTTCTTTACAGTTCTGTGAGCTTCCATTAGCCCTGGTGTCATACCAGCTTATGTTTGCAGTTTGATTTCATTTGATTTGTACATTTTTAAACAAGATTTCCTTAAGCTTGAATCCCGTAGTCTAGGTTCAACTTTAGGGATAACAGATGGTTTGTATATATTGAGAGGTTTTAATTTTTTTTAAATAATTAAGTTGTAATAGTGCATCTTACTTTGATAATTTCACATGCTTTATTTTGTCGACATTACTATTTATTTTTAAACTTTTCCATAGTTATTTACCATTGATGTTAAAATACTATTTCTGAAAGTTAAAATCATTAAAAACCATTCAATACAATACAATCTACACAAAGATGTGAATAATTTTTTTCTTATTTTGTTTATTTTGTTTTTAACTTTAATTAATCTTTTTACAACCTATTTCATAAGAGAATGGCAACCTATCTCATAAAAGAATTTCAATATGCAAAAAACATACAAGATTATTTAGGAAACACTGCAACCTTTAAAAGATCCTAAACTACAAAAATATAGATAATAAATTTTATCTTTTCTTAAAAAAACAAAACGACGGTTCATACTTCATTTAAATCAATATTAATATTAAGATAAAATTTTAGATCCACAGTAACATTTGTTTTTTTTCAACTCCAATTAATATATGCTCTCGATGATGTCACTCAAACACACACAAAGCTAGATAATTACATCACGATTTCATATTTTTAATGCTTCAGATACCATGGTGATGTCACTCAAACACGCACAAAGTTAGATAATTACATCACAATTAGATATTTTTAATGCTTCAAATACCATGATAGTGTCTACTTTGTTTTAGCTTTAATAGGATCTTCTTCTTATCATTTTTATTTGTAAATTCATTTTTCAATTTTGTTGATCTCTATGAAGTTATGTTTTGGATTTTATCTAGTTGAGATATCGATTTATTTTTTGGGTTTGATAAACTACCAGCTATATGGAGAATTATAGTAAGATCAATTTTAACTTCTCAATCATAAAATGTTTGATGAGAAATATATTAATATACATATTGTAAAGAGACATAAATTATTGGGATTTTGTTTAGAGGTGTAAAGTGAGGTTGAAGGGTCCATTAAAATAGTAATAATGTAGTTATGATGGTTGTTCAATGTAAGGTGGACTAGGTTCATTATATTTATTATTATTAAATAAGGCCTATTAGTTAGTTAACATAGAATAAATGTTATATGGTCTCATTAAATAGGTAGTTATGATTAGGTTTTCTAGATATGTACAATAATGATGGAAAAATATACAATAATGATAAAATCTTCCTTATAAATTATAAATGTGAGTAGGTTGGATTGGAGCTTAATTCTACATAAGGTTTCCCTATAAAAAGATGAGTGAATATGTACTTCCATAAAATAAAATAAAAATTAGTACTTTAAGGAACAAAAAAAAGGCAAGCCTTTTTTTCTTTCTATTCAGAGGGATAAAATTATTCTTATCTCTCCAAATTCTCTAGAGCTTCAAACTCTCAATATGACAAATGTCAAAGTGTTAAATTTATCAATGTCATCAATCCTAAGCTCTTGGTGTTGGCATAATTTTCAATGCTCCTCGTGAGTTTCGTGACATGATCTAGTAGTCTCTCGGCATATCGTTGATTGGGATAGTAGCAGATTTCCATTAGGGGTGCCGTTTGGATATAATGTCTAAGTCAACTCCCAACAAGTGGTATTAGAGAGGGGCCACAAGTTCAAAATCACTCGGGTAACGTCGCATGGGAGATTGTTGGCATAATGTTCAGCACTCCCCGTGAATTTTGTGACATGGTCTAATAGCCTCTAGACATATGCTTAATTGGGATGGTTGTGGATTTCCATCAAGTATGCCTTTTGGATCTAACAACCAACTCAACTCCCAACACTTGGTAGTCTTGGTCTTACTTTAATAATGTGCATACTTGTTATAGCATGACTTTAATTATGAAACCCCAAATTTGGAAATATCAACAAATATAAATTTTATTATATTTTAATGATTAGTTTTTCTAAATATAGCTATTGTTTTGTTTTCTTTATATTATTATTATTATTAAATTTATTTATTTTGTTTTAATAATTCTTTTTGTTAAAGGAAAAATTCTATTGTAGACAATCTTTTACATTGGGTCACTAACTCTTATCAAAATAAGACTCTTCCTTTGTTTTTTTAATGAGGAATTGGGAGAGGTAGAAATCTTATTATATTTGAAAATGAAAGAAGTGTTTCCTTTACAAGGTAACATATAACAAGGGCCTTCCAAGAATATTATTCAGAACAAAATGTGAAAGCTACAAGAAACATTAATTTCCATACCATGTTGAATGATGTACTTGCTCGATTTTTTGATGTTGCTTCACAATTGGGTCTTTGTGGATGTGGTATTTGTCTTAGATTCAATGGTAGAGAAAGTGTCCATATTCGAATGGTCTATGAGGAAGGTACAAACATTAGAGGAGAATTGTTAGCACTATAGACTTTGTTAAAGTCTGCTTCTTTAAAAGGTATTGATACTCTACAGGTTCTGGAAGATTCCACGGTGATTATGGACTGGTTTAATAGGGAGTTTGATTTGCAGCTGTCCATCCTAGAACATTGGAAATTTATATTTTGTGAGCTTCAGTCTGGTTTTCCTATTATATCATGTAGGCACATATATAGACAACTGAATGCTATTGTTGATGGTCTATCAAAGAAAGCAATTGGCCATTGTGAAAGGCTACTTCTTTATGAAGAGATTTTGGATGATCTAATGATGTCTAAGGGCACTTTCCAGGCATATTGAAGTTGTTTTTCCTATTATTAGTAACTTTCTATTTGAAGTTTTATTTGTATTTCAAGGAAGATTGTACTTTGTATAAGATTACATAGAAGTTTCTAGTTATGAGCTTTGTATGCTCTTTTCTTTTATCATAGACGATGAACTTTGGTTATTGGTCTATACTTTGATTTAGTCTTTTTTTATGGCTTAGAAAAGATTTTCTTAACTATTTCATATCGCTAATATGAGATTACAATTATGTAGATAGGCATTTTGAATCAACTTATATATGTATTTTTTAATCTATATAAATAATAATACGTATCTTTTTTTTAATTAAAAAATGATTATTATTTTTTTTATTTTCAATTTTCAATTTTATTAATAATAATTTAATAATAAAATTACAAAATTAGTAAGATGTTAATTTTTTACATGGAATCCTAGTTATCGAGACATAAAGAAAAACATTTTATTATCAATAAATAATCAATGATAATCAAAGTAAAATTGTTTTGTTAAACACAATTCTTTCTTTTTTAGACATAAGGAAAAAACATTTTATGATCAATAGAGAATTAATTATAATCAAAGTAAAAAGTTTGGTTAATTAAAGTTCTTTTCCATCGTAAAAGGGGTGCTATGCATAAATGAGGAGGAAAATGAGTAAGTTAATTTTGTTGGTCATTTTTTTTATCATTGTTAAAATATAATCAAAATTTTATTAGAATTTATGATTTTTTTGTCAAATTTTATTAGTTTATTTGCTTAAGGTATGGGTCTCGTTAGCAGGGTGATTCGGGTTTAATTTTTTTAGAGGTGAGTTATGTGAGAGGAGACACCCAAAAATTTAGCCATGTTAAAGGTTAGTTTGACCCAAGACAGATTCAATACCTAAGTAATTTGGATAGCTTAGATACCCCTAGGTTGCAGTTTCTTAATCAATAGTTGAAATGCACTCACCCTAAATGCCACACATTTCTAACAAATAAACAAAAATTATGATTTTTTTAATGTAAACAAAACTTTAATATATAATTTAAAATTCATAATAAAACAATGTCCTAAAAGAAGGTTTGTTTGATTCTATTTTATATTGTCAAATATTCATTAAAAAACTCACTTGTAAAGATACCCTTATTTTCTATATCATCTAACTCTGAAAAAAACTAAAAGAGGATTTGCAAATGGGAAGCGAAAAACGGTTAGCATACTGGATGTCTTAAGAATGGATTTCTTGAGATCAATGGTGGCGGCAGCCTATGATGTCCACAAAAACCAAGATGGAGAAAATGAGGGGTTCAAATCTTCGTAAGAATTTTAAAACAACCTCATGAGAATTTTGGGCTTATGGGAATCAGGTCTGGAATTTCAAATTCAATTATCCTGTTAAATTTGATGGTTATATCTAAATTTTTAAATGTTTTAGGATTTTAATGAAGATTTTTGATGAGTCTTGAAAAGCTTTAACCGTATTTGACAAGCAAATTGCCTCATGATGGACAATTTGCCCACCAAATTCCATCCTTAATGGGAATAAACAACCAGTTTAATCCTTCTTTAACCGATTGTGATAGAAATAAAGCCTTGGAATGACATGGTATAACAATATTTTGTAGGAGAATGATTTATGTAGGGTTTTCTAAAACATGAAACCAAATTATGCTAACTTTTTATCGACATTCTACCACTAATATAATTTGACAAATTTGTGATGATACGATGAAAAATATTACTCACGACATTTATTACAAGTTATATAGTAGTGAGTTTGACAAATTTTAATGTACTTTAGCTGATATATATAACATAAACTACTGATATAAACTATGGATAAATACACACAACTAATTTATAACTATGTAAATATATATTGGTAATATTTTTATTCATATGTAATTTTATGTAATTTAATTATAATTGTATTATTATTTTAACATGTTATATTAAGTTAAATAAGATTTTTCATGTTGAATTCATTTTTTCATTATACATGAATATGATAGTCATACTTTACAACACCACACCAAATATCATATAATGTATTTAATTATTCACCATATAAATTATAAATTACTACACTTAAACCACATATCATCCTTAATGTCAACCATGATTGTACACATTGTTTCTTAAACATATCATCTAAATTAACATCACTTAGAGTTGGTTGAGTTGTCTCAACATTTCATTTTCAATCAACATCGTACCTGCACTTGAATCAACATCATTATATTTTCATTTTTTTTCATTAAATTGAGTTACATACATAACACTTAAAAGTCATCGTGTGTCATAACTTTTTATCTAAATCTCTTCGAAGGTAAAATATTGAATATCTGATCATCTATACACCTAAGATCGAACATCTAACATGTGTTCCGTCACTAAGGAAAAAACTATGGAAAAATAGTTCACCAATCAATATGAATAATAAAAGTATGAGTTATGAGAAACGAAAGTCCAAATGTAGGAAAGTTCCAAACTATTCACAAATCCACATGGATGTTCTGTTGATGTATATGTAACTTCAGAATGTATTCTTCTATGTATCTTATGTATTGTAACCCGATGTTTATTCTGGGATGTCTCTATTATGTATTTGAGTCATGTGGTCATGCCCCGATGTTCCGATCGGGAGGATTAATAATGTAATCAAGTCATATCAAGTCATTAGGTAAGTCCCCACAGTTTAGGGGCACTTGAGTTATTATACACTAATTAAGGTGTAGGCTCGAGTAGTAATTATTAGGTTAAGCCTACATGTGAAAAGGCAATTCAAGTGAACGGATGAATATAAATAGAGAGTGAGAGTCTCTCTATTTATCACTTGTGAAATACATCACTTGCTCTCCCAAGTGTGGCGCACTACTGGAGAAGGAAATTTTGGGACTAGACAGAAGAAAAAAGACTACTGCTGTTTTGGGAGATCTCTTACTATTTTGGTGTTGATTCTATCTTAGAAGAAGTTGCGGGGTTTTCTCCTTTATGGTTTCCCCGAGGAAAACTCTTTGTGTCTCTTGTCTCTTGTGATGTGCTTGTGTTTTATTGTTGTGCTTGTTATTCTCTCAGTGAAAAGATCCTAAGATCATAATGCTAGCTTAAATGTGATGAAAAACTAACATGGAATCAGAGCATGATAGGATGTTTGCATTAATGACAGAATACTAATAATATGCATGTGATGGGTAAGTAGCTCATGGGGCTATACAAATTCTCCATTGCTACTTATCTAGAATGAAACGTCTTTGATGACATATTGGATTAGTGCACAATCTCAATGTTGTCCTGGTAGAGATGGAAGACATCTAGAAAGTTTCAATGAGATATGGATGAATGTTGTATTGGCTAAAGTAGTTGCATGATCATATATTTATGCATAAGTGTTTGCCAGTATAAATATTCCTTATGAAATGTTTCTAACCATACAATTGCATTTGACTTGTAGGAAACATCGCATACATAATCGCCTACAAGCAAAGAAGAATGAAGACTTGTTCCAAAGAACAAGTGACGACAGTTCAAAGACAAAGAATAATATGATGAGTGCAGTGAGATCATTGATGCAGAACCTTCCAGTCACCAAGAAGAAAGGATAGATCAGTTCAAGAAGAATGATGTCTGGGCGTAGTATCGAGACCTGAAGAGAAGTTCATAGTTCCATCATGCAGTAGATGGAAACATCGTGGGATACAAAGCAAGATTTGTAGCATGAGGCTTCTCATGAAGAGAAGGCATAGTCTACAAAGAAACATTTACAGCTAATAGAAGTGAAGTCACATGACATGCATAATCATGTGTGCAAATGAAAGAAGGCCTTGTACGAGTTTCGAAGATACCCATGGGATAACACATACATGATGAGCTTGATGAATATCTTAACCTTTGCTACAAGGTTGATAGAGGATGACAAGCTCATAGATGGGTGCAAGATGAACTTTTGAAGAAGTTCAAGATAGAGGATCTTAGTATCCAGTGATCCTAGATGGATACTACTTGTCACTCCAGTACAGAATGTTTCAGTGCATAGAGTACGGAAGACAGAGGGAGTATGATGCTTTGATTCAGAGGGAGTTATTGCAGAAGATCCTGAGGTTCGACATGGTACGACAGGATGGGCAGATTACTGATGATTCTAGGCTTTACTGAGAGTGAAGCGGATTCCAACCTTTGATCCAAGGTTGAAGGTGGAAGACCAGTGATGCTCCTGTTATGTGTCGATGCACTATTGTTCTAGGTATGGAGGTGTGGCAGAGTACAGATGGGATCTTCCTTGGACAAGGGAAGTATGCAGTAGAGATCCTGAAGAGGTTCAGGATGATGGACTGCAAGGCAATGGCCACACCTATGGCATCGAACCTGAAGCTATTGAGTGATGCTTCTTCAAGAGTCAGTTGATGCTACGATGTATCGTCAGATGATTGGGTCATTGATGTACCTGACGAACACGAGACCAGAAATTTGCTTTGCTGTGAACACCTTGAGCCAGCACTTGATAGATCCGAGGAGTGTTCACTTAACAGCTGCAAAGCATATTCTGAGGTACCTGAAGGGTACAATTGATTATGGGCTCAAGTACGATGCGAATCAGAAGATTAACCTGGAAGGTTATGTTGATTCAGATTGGGAAGGAAGTGCCATCAACAGGAAGAGTACTTCAGGATGTTGCTTCAGTATGGGATTAGGTGTGATCTCTTGGTTTAGCAGGAAGCAATCCTGTGTGTCACTGAGTACAGCTGAAACAGAGTATGTCACAGCTTGTTCAGCTAGTTGTGAGGCAGTATGGCTGCGGAAGCTATTGTCTGATATATTTGATCTCCAGTTAGATGCTACTTGTATACATTGTGACAACCAAAGTTGGGTGAAGTTGTCAGAGAATCTAGTGTTTCATGACAATTCGAAGCATATCGAGATCAAGTATCACTATATCAGGGATATGGTGCAGAGAGGAGCAGTGAAGCTCCTGTATGTTGCGACGGAGGAACAGATAGCTGATGTATTGACGAAGCCATTGGCTAGGCTAAAGTTCGAGTACTTCAGAGAGAGACTTGGTGCTATCCAGATCGAGGCTTCCTCCCAGAGAAAGTGATGAGACCCATAGCCATTCTGACATGGTGAAAGGATTGGTTCCTTCCATGGTCAGATGTAAGGGCTGAGCCATTCTATCATGGTGAGAGGATTGGTTCCTTCCATGTCAGATATGAGTGCTGAGATCCATAGCCATTCTGACGAGTAGGTCAGATATAAGGGCTGAGCCATTCTAACATGGTGGTAGGGTTGCTCCCTTCCATGTCAGATATGAGTGCTAGCCATTCTGTCGAGCAGGACAAATGTAAGAGCAATTGCCATTCTAGGAATGGAGGCACCTGGTCAGTTACCAGAAACACTCAGTGTAAGAACTGAGTAGCCATTCTGATGTGATAGAGGGATGTGTTCCCACTTGATCAGATGTAAGGGCTGAACCATTATGTTCATGGCTAAAGGATTAAGTTCCTTCCATGCCAGATGTGAGTGTTGGCCATTCCGACGAGCAGGTCAGATGTAAGGGCAACTGCCATTCTCTAGGAGAATGGAGGCGCCTGGTCAGTTACCAGGTAGCTCAGTCGAAAAGGACTGGGGGCCATTCTGATATGATTGTTGGGATGTGTTCCCCTCATGATCAGATATGAGTGCATGCCCTTCCATCATTGTGAGCAGGATGTGTTCCCGCCTGGATGGATGTAAGTGATGAGCATTGTCACAGATGATAGTAGGTGTGTCCTATCATGCTGGTGACTGTAAGTGCTATGCCATTTCACAGATGATAGTAGGTGTGTCCTATCATGTTGGTGACTGTAAGTGCAGTGCCTTTTCACAGATGGTAGAAGGTGTGTCCTACCATGCTGGTGATTGTAAGTGCAAAGACTTTTCACAGATGGTAGTAGGTGTGTCCTATCATGCTGGTGATTGTAAGTGCTGAGCCTTTCCACAGATGGTAGTAGGTGTGTCCTACCATGCTGGTGGATGTGAGCACTGTGCCTTTCCACAGATGATAGTAGGTGTGTCCTATCATGCTGGTGGTTGTAAGTGCTGAGCCATTTCACAGATGATAGTAGGTGTGTCTTATCATGCTGGTGAATGTGAGTGCTGGGCCTTTCTGATGGGATTGTAGTTTACTACATGATCAGATGTGAGTGCTGGGCATGCCTTTCTGATGAGCAAGTTAGATATAAGTGCTAGGCGAAGACCTACACGAGGGTAGGCCTACAACCAGCATGAAAAAGGGCTGGCTCTGTAGAACTTCCTATGACAAGAAGAATCATGAGATAGCACTAGTGTTGATCCAGATCGAGTGATGATCCAGATCCAGTAATGATGATCCAGTAGTAATGATCCAGATCGAGTGATGATCCAGATCCAGTCCTGTGATGATGATCCAGATCGAGAGATGATCTAGATCTAGTGATGATGTTCTATGATGATCCAGATCGAGAGATGATCCAGATCCGATGATGACTTGAAGATGAAGATGACTTGAAGACGAAGATGAATTGAAGACGAGATGATCCAGTTGATACAGAGAAGAAGACCAGTGCTGAAAATTGTGTCAAAATAATACCTTCCTAGTTAAGAGGGAGTGTTGATGTATATGTAACTTTGGAATGTATTCTTCTATGTATCTTATGTATTGTAACCCGATGTTTATTCTGGGATGTCTCTATTATGTATTTGAGTCATGTGGTCATGCCCCGATGTTCCGATCGGGAGGATTAATAATGTAATCAAGTCATATCAATTCATTAGGTAAGTCCCCACAGTTTTGGGGCACTTGAGTTATTATACACTAATTAAGGTGTAGGCTCGAGTAGTAATTATTAGGTTGAGCCTACCTGTGAAAAGGAAATTCAAGTGAACAGATGAATATAAATAGAGAGTGAGAGTCTCTCTATTTATCACTTGTGAAATACATCACTTGCTCTCCCAAGTGTGGCGCACTACTGGAGAAGGAAATTTTGGGACTAGACAGAAGACAGAAGACTACTGCTGTTTTGGGAGATCTCTTACTATTTTGGTATTGATTCTATCTTAGAAGAAGTTGCGGGGTTTTCTCCTTTATGGTTTCCCCGAGGAAAACTCTTTGTGTCTCTTGTCTCTTGTGATGTGCTTGTGTTTTATTGATGTGCTTGTTATTCTCTCAGTGAAAAGATCCTAAGATCATAATGCTAGCTTAAATGTGATGAAAAACTAACATGTTCTAGGGTTGAATTCAACTAGTTTTGTCACATTAAAATAAATCGTGTATTGCAAGGTTTATTATTGATTGTTTCAATACATTTTCCCTTTTTCTCTAGTATGTCATATGATTCTGAAAGCAATGTGGTAAATGAATTTAAAAACAATTTGGTAATCGGAGAACATGGAATATAAACTCTGATGTATGTGTCTTATTTTATTCTAAAATTTGTGTTAATCTGCATGAGATTGTTGAAAATCTATGTTTATGTTTATGAGTCATGTGAAAGTGTAATGTTCCAATTCGAAAATTCTTAACAAAAGTAGAATTTTGGAAAAATTGTTTTGACTCGGGGGGATTTGAATGGATCAGGAGGGCCTCGAATTATTAGGGATTCCTTTGGGGAGTATTAGGAATCTTCAATTGACTCTATGATATTTTATGATAGGTCATAGACATCTACAACTCAATTTTGGCATGATGGAAAAAAGGAAACATTACTAGCAAATTATGATGCAATTCCCCCTAGGCTGTGGGCAGAAATGATTCTCCAAATCCTATGAAACCCTCCCAAATTTCAGAAAAGAGTATGGGGAATATAGTTAGACTTCATTTACTATCATTTGGTGTGGTTAATAGTTCTGCAACAGAGGATTAAAGCTTCATATTTGTATGCATAATTTCAATGATATTTGCTTAAGGGAAATGACACATAAATGGTGCATAAATGGTTCATCACAGATAAAGATGAATATATACCATTGAAAACATTTCAATAGCTCACTTAAAACATATAAAATTGACCTAAGTTGCAATATACATCATATATACAATCTCCATTGAAAGGGAAAATCATCACATGGAAACTAGTCACAATAAAGCTTGGAAATGTGGACATTTGCATATCTATTTCTTCTATTTTAGACTTATAGAGAAGATGAGAGACATATTACAGAGCCATGAATCATTCACCCATTCTTAGGCATAAAATTATCTCAATTGGGCGCAACCACCATTCACACAAGTCGCCTTCATAGAAAAACATGGAAATATGGAAATGGAAATTGAGAGAATGGGAGGAGAGATGGGTCACAAATAGTAGCAGCCTCCTATATGCAGAAAAACACTCCATGAAGCTTCAAATGAGAGGTATTAATGGCCTCTCCCATGTCCAACTTATATGAGAAATTATAATCTCACTCTCTCGAAATTGGCTCACTAGCAGGGTAAGTGTGCACTCATTGTGCAATGGACAAGCTAATGTTCTCCAAATATCAAAGGAAAATTCACAAATGATCAAAATATATTTCCATTCCTAATGAAATATTTTTAAACCCTCCTAAGGTCCTCCAATGTATAATTCATTCCGATATGCTTCCTCCACCTCATCCTTGATGTTTAGTAACCTCCATGCCACTTGGCCTTCTCCTCAACCCTTCATCTTCAACCAAATTCTAATGGCTACCACCTAGTCCCAAGTGTGCCCTATTAGAGGTTTTCTTTAGCCCTGACATGTTAGGTTTTAATAGGTATTCAATCAGGTCTAACTTGTCATAGAATATTCCATGATTGTTGTCATAAAGCGCAGGGAATCTAGCTCCACATGGAACCTAGTTTCTTCTTAGACTCTTCCTCTTCTATGGGGAGTTACTCCTCCTCACCCATTAGAATACTTGGTCTCATGATATGTCATTTGATGACTCTTCATATTCCAAGAACATTCCATCATTCATAATTTTAAATTTTGGGTTAAGTCATGACATGTGTAAGGAAGAATCTAGCCACACAAGGCCCTTATGGACCTCCAAATGTCCTTAAGAAGCAATGCCACTTTAGTTTCTCCATATTTATTATTTGTATGACCCAAATTAATGTGTAAATGATAAACTAAGGTTCTATTGGGTGCCATATCTCCCTTATTGTAATATTCAATGCGTCCTCCCCCAACCTAGGGAACTAGTAGGTGGGTGAAACATCGTCAACTAGTAGACCTATTGGAATGGGGACATGATAGTCCTCCCCCCCAATATTTCCTTTCCTAAAGAAATGCCAAGTTTGGATTGTGCAAAATTTTCTCATCTTCCCAAGTGGCCTCCTCACTAGGAAAATCCTTCCATTGTACCAAATATTATTTTATTGTTATGCTTCGTAGCCTTCTCTGCCTTGTTCACAAGATTTTGTCTGGAATTAGAACAAGTTGTCCTTCATCATCCAAAGGTGGTAAAGTATCTGAAACTGAAATGTGCTTCCTTACAACCTTCTTTAGACAAGAAACATGAAATACATTATGAATTTTGCTTCCCATGGGAAGCTCCAATTGATAGGCCACTTTTCCAACTTTTCGAATCACCTTGCAGGGACCATACAATCTTGGTTTGAGATTTTCTGAACCTTTACCTTTGATGGTAGTTTGTTTATAGGGTTGAAACCTGAAATACACCAAGTCATTCACTTGGAATTGTCTCTCCATTCTATGTTGATCTGCATATTGTTTCTGCTTATTTTGAGAAACTTGCAAGTTATCTCTCAAAACCTTCAAAATTTATCGACTTTCTTCAATACAATCCTTAGCCTTTGGAGCTCTAATATCACCAAAAATGTGGTCAATAAATGTGTATGCATCATAACCATAAAGTGTTTTAAAGTGAGACATGGCAATGGACATATGGAAAGTAGCATTGTAACAAAACTCACCCAAATGCAACCATTTTATCCATGCTTTTTGCTGCACATTAACATAGTTCATCAAGTAGACTTCCAGCCATTGATCCACCCTCTATGTTTTTCGATCAGTTTGGGGATGATATATTGTACTAGGTGTCAAATTTGTCCCCACCATTTTGAAGAATTATTTCCAAAATGCACTAAAAAATCTGCTATCTCTATCACTGACAATGCTCTTAGGAAGCCAATGCAATCTGAAAACTTCTTTAAAAAATAATTCAGCCACTTGTGCAGCAGTGAAAGTGGTAGGAACACCAAATAAATGATACAATTTAGTGAGTCTATCCACCGCCACAAATATGAAATCTTTACCAAACACTTTGGGAAAACCAGTTATGAAGTCCATGGAAACACTCTCCCATTTATGTGTTGGAATAGTGATGCAGGTGCATTAGGAAGGAATTTAAATAAAAGGCTTAGCAATGTGATGGATTGGTCACATGCGGAAGCTGAAGCAAATACTTTGGACATCTAGTTAGGAGATAGTTATATTTTAAATAAAGGTTGGAATTAAAACAAAAACAAAACAGTTAAGGTAGTTTCCTTGTTTCTGGGAAAGAGGGTTTTGGGTTTTAATGTGGGAATTTTTCATTTTGAGTTAGTTTTTGGGGGAGAGAAAAAAATAAAGGATATTCTCGTAGATACCGGTTCTCTCTGCAAATTAGATATACACCTCTATTCATAAATACATTTATAATCTGTTTTAGCGGTGATGTTGGAAATTTAGTACAACTGGGCATTTATTCTATAGCTTGGAAAAATATTTGAACAAATGTAAGTGAAGACGGTTTACTTTCCTTTACTTCATAAATTTAGCAAATATTTCCAATGGAAAACATGGTGATGCAGTGAATAACGTGTCCCTATAATGGATCAACAAATTAGAATGTACTAGGCATTCAGAATTGAGTTTTTTTTTCCAATATGCAATTTGTTTTCAGTTTGGGCGTTTGAAAGTCTTCAAGGTTTTCTTTTTCTGTTAAAATCCCTGCTAAGAAAAAAAAGGAAATACACATTCCTTGTAAAACAGAGCAAGATTCAACTGACTAGTAGTCTCTTAGGAAGAAGTGGAGAAATGACAATGTTGACTAAATTGCCCTTGATACCAACAGGTGTGTGTTAGTGTGTCATTGGTGTCCCTTGAGGAGCCTCTGAGGGTTGAGTAAGTGTCAGTGTCAAAGGAGACCTTTTGACTTTGTCCAAGCCCAAGTCTGAAGCCCTTGGAGCCCTTGGGACAATGGAAAAATCCCTATTACCCTAGAATGTGTTCTTGGGGGGTTGAAGAAGTTGAAAGAGTCCGAATGACCCTTTCAGTGGTCATTTGCACTTGATGGAGGTCATGGTACCCTAGGAGAAGCCTAGGCACCCCCACACCTTGAGGGTCATGCTTATAAAGCATGCGACAACCTTGCTGACCTAACTAAAGTTTCTAAAATCCTAAACCTAAATTTTACCCAATGCCTTACCTTTAAAACACTAGTATTACCCCAACATTATACAAAGATGCCCTAATATTTAAAAGTAATAAGTATTAAAAAGATAAGAAATAATATTAAGTTGAATGTTAAAACATTTTTATTGAGTCTCTACATTAAGTCAAATTGCTAAAACCTATTGACAATTCAATTAAATAACTTAACCCAAGCATTTTGTTTAATATTTAACACTTGAATGTTAAAACAAATATAAATTAATAAAACTTTTTAGAGGCAAATTTTTAATAAATTAATTAACCTTTTATAAAGTCAGCTCCACTAATATTCAAAAAGTTAAAACACCTTTTAATAAAAGACAAGACACTTAAACAATTAAAATTTTAATAATGATTAAGTGCTAAAACATTTTTTAAATCCCTAACCTCCAGCATTGAAGAAATTTTTTCAAATCAGCTCCATAAAATAAATTTTGAATTAAATCAAAGTTTAATTAAAATTTTTACCCTCCCCAAAGAGTCGGCCCTAACCTCTTATCTCAACATCAAAATTAGCATATAAATAAAACAACCTTTGTCCCTTTCATATATTAATCAATGCAACGGTGAAGGCAAGGAGTTGACTGAGTTTTTTCGTGGGTATACCTAGCAGCAGTAGAGGCATCCTTATCCGAGTTTCCACAGTAATTTTTTTTTATGGTTTTTAAAAGCAAGAACAGACCCGAATTCTTGAAGTTTTCTCCACAGAACATTCTCAGCAGACCCGAGTTAAGTACACAGTCACGTTTTTGTGATGGTTGACCCGAATTCTTGAAGTTTTCTCCATAGAACATTCATAGCAGATCTGAGTTAAGTACACAGTCATGTTTTGTGTGATGGTTGGCCCGAATTCTCCACAGTAGCAGCATACCCAATTTTTGTTGAAGCTTATCTAAGGTTTAATTCGCTGGGAGCAAAAAGCATCCGAACTCTTCCACAGAAATTAGAGTTGATACTGCTACCAAGTTTTTGGAAGGAAAGATCAGAAAGACCAGTCCTTAAACGTATGTTGGGTAACATTCAAATCTTGCACATAAACAAGTGTTGGAGATTGGTGCAAGCTCATTGGTGACAAGGTATGTGCAAATAATAGTATTTTGTGAATGTGTACATGTGGTAAAATAGTGATATGTGAACAATAGTATATATATGTGTGTACAAGTGTAGAAGTGTGGTATGAATAGTGATATAGTGTCAAGTGATGAAATATGGGCATATGTAAAGGATATAGTGGTATGTGAGTCTACAAGAGTGAGTGTATGTACAGAAAGTATACAAGGGAATGCATATTCAATATTCAGTCAAAGGTGTGAACAGTGTTATGTTTATACGAGTGTACAATGAAATGTACAAGTGAATATATACAGGAATGAGTAAACTGTGGGTGACTAGTGTGTGGGAAGCATGTGCAAAAACAGTGAATGTGGTGTGTGAACAGTTTGTATAATGCAAACAGTAGTTTGTTTTTTATGATGATACTCTTCCATGCTATGATGCACAGTCTGCTATACACAAATTTGATGATACATGCTTTGATAATGATGACATGATGCATGCCATGGTGTGATGACATTCTTCTATGCACTATGATGTGTACTTATTACATACATATTACATGTTGATGATGAGTGCACATACTTGATGATGATAGTACTTACTGATTCATGACGGTTCATACTTGATGACATTGACGCAAACTCTATGATGATGCATGTATGATGATTTTGTATAGAGAAGTGTGTGTGGCAGTGATAAAGATGACTTGGAAGTAAACAGAGAACAGAGATTATTAGCAGCAGGAAGTTCAACACACAGCATAGATCTATTGAAGGAACAAGCAAGTAATGAGCAGTGTTGATGAGTAGCTTGATCAGCAGCTTTTATGTTTGATATGACAGTGATGACATGGGCATAAGGATGATTTGACAGTGACTAGAGTGCAGAGGTTATCAGCAGCAGATTTTGGTATGTGACAGGTCCATAGGTTCGACAATCTTCTTCTTATCAGGGTGGCAGGACGGGGCAAGGAAAGGAGGTTGTAGCCTCCTTCCGGTGGAAGCTGGAAAACTAGGGAGTGGCAGCTTCCTTCAGGTCATAGTCTGTAATCAGGGGGTCGTAGCCTCCTTCCAGTTGAAGCTAGAAAATTGAAGTCTATATAATAAGGGAGTTTTTCCTTCCTTCCAGTTATTTCTGGAAAACTATTTTTAAAAAGGCTTTCGTGGTTTTACCCCCAGAACTTGGGTTTCCACGTCAAAAATTATTGTGTACCGCATCTTATTATTTTACATTTTGATGATGTGCTGTGATTGGTGATCAGCAACCTACTTTTGATTAAAGTTTTTAAAATTGTATAAATATTGATTCACCCCCCTCTCAATATTTCAACAATTGGAATCAGAGTGGGTTCCTTCAGAATAGACTAACTGCTGGAAGGTAATCATGGGGAACTTTGCTAAACAAATCAAATCTAGAAGAGCCTTGTTTGATGGGAGAAACTATGCATTCTAGAGCATAAGAATGAGAGCATTCATAGAATCTCAAGGAATTGAAATTTGGCAGAGTATCAAGAATGGGTACAAAGTACCAAAGACAGTGCAAACTGATGCAGGTGAGCTGGCTCAATACAACAACAACTCAAGGGCCAAAAATCATCTTCTAAGTTCTATAGAGGAATCTGTTTTCAACAAAGTGATGAACTGTCCCTCTGCAAAGGAAATGTGGGACAAACTCCAAACCACATATGAAGGAGACAGCAAAGTCAAAGAAGCCAAACTTCAAACTTACAGGGGACAATTCGAACAGCTAAGAATGAATGAAGACGAAGACATAGCAACCTATATTCTTCGGGTTGATCAGCTCGTGAATACCATCAGAGGTTTGGGAGAAAAGGTTGAGGAGGCTATAGTTGTTCGAAAAATTCTAAGAACTCTTCCCAAAGGGTTCAACCCCAATATCTCTACCTTAGAAGAAATAACATATCTAGATACTATGACAGTGGATCAACTGCATGGGACTTTAGTAGCTTACGAAATGAGAATTGAAGATGAAGATACGTGAAGAAAAGAAACAGCATTCAAGGTCTCCTCCAAACAAGCTGGGAAGAACAAATCAACGAAAGACAAACCAACAAGTGATGAATTTGATGATGAAGAAATAGCCAACTTTGTTCGGAAATTAAAGAGAGGCACTGGAAAATACAAAGGTAAGCTACCTCTTAAATGCCTTTCATGTGGAAAGATAGATCATTTTGATTCTAAATGTCCATATGCAAAGAACTCAAATGGTGAAGAGGATGATAGTTTTAAACCCTAAAAGAAGTACAATAACTACAAGAATAAGAACAGAAGAAAGTTTGCAAAGAAGAAAAGTCTCTACACAAAAAGAGACAATAGCTCATCTAGTGGTGACTCCGATAGTGACAGTGATTCTAATGATGACGATGAACCAGACAAGGTACTTTTTATGGCAATAAGCTTGGATAAGGATCATAATAGTAAGGAAGAATTAAAAGATGAAGGAGAAGTAGATCTTGAGGCAGAACTTGTAAGCACCTTGAGAGAGCTAAAGAAAGTCAAGAAGGAAAATAGATTTCTTAAGGAAGAGGAACAATGGTTTGAACAAACCATTGTTGACTTGAAGACCAAACTAGAAGAAGCCAAACGAGTTGAAGACTCTCTTACTGAACAACTAATGACAAATATAAGAGAAAAGGAGAATCGTGAGGCTGAGATAGTATCTTTAAAGAACAAGCTACAAACAAAAGATATCACAAAGGGTTATGAAAATAGCTCTAAGGTTCTAGAACAAATCATCAACAATCAAAAGTCATTCTTCGACAAGACCGGTATAGGATACAAGTAGAATACAAATGAAGCCTCAAGCTCAATGTTGACAGATAACGAAAAGAAGCCAAGAAGGTATGCAAAAGTTGTCAAGGACTACAAGAATGAAGAAGAGATCGAACGTCAGCCAGAACAACCTGTATCAGAAGAAGGGCCAACAAAAAGATCAGATCTCAGAAAAACACCTCCTCCAAATATTCCTAGGTGTGGATACTTCTTTTATGGGCATTGATTTACATGTGGAAGATTTGGACACAAAGCTGTAAACTGTTTTCAAAGAAGAAACTTTGAGAGAAGGAATAACCTTGCAAGCCTCAGACGACCACAGTACAACAACAGATTTGATCCCTTGAGATCAGAAATAGAATGTTACAAGTATAACAAATTTGGACATATATCCAGAAATTGTAGAATGAGGATACCAACAGTAAGAAATGAGGACATGCCCAACAAGGTATGGATTAAACACAATGACAACAACTACGAATGTGGTATTGCTCTTCAAGCTCAGAATCACGGCTCTGGAAAATGGTATGTTGATAGCGATTGCTCCAAGCATATGACAGGTGACAAAGATGATTTTGTAAATATTGAAAAGGATAAAGGATCTGTATCATTTGGAAATAACAATTCAGCAAAAGTATTGGGAAAGAGCACAGTAAAGCTCGGAAGTAAAAACTCCTTGGCTGAAAATGTCTTGCTTGTAGATAACATGAAACATAATCTGCTAAGCGTCAGTCAGATGTGTGATCAAGGTCATGAACTCATCTTCAACTCAAAAGGATGTAAAATAAGAAAGCAAGGATCAAGAAAGTTAGTATCCACAGCCACTAGGACTCCAAACAACATATACGTGTTAGATGAGATTGAGTCCAAAAAATGTCACTTGGGAAAAGAAGATGAAAGCTGGCTTTGGCACGAAAGAATGGGGCATACACATTTTGACAATTTGGTCAAAATATACAAAAACCAAGTAGTTCGAAATATGACGGAAGTCACAAAACCTACTAACTCGATATGTGAACAGTGTCAACATGGAAAACAAACAAGAGTGCATTTTAAGACGAAAGAGCATTCTTCTACAAAACCTTTGGAGCTTGTTCACACTGACGTATGTGGACCAACCAAAAGCAAAGGATTGAAAGGTGAAAAATACTTCATGCTACTCATTGATGACTATACCAGGATGACATGGGTATGTCTTCTCAAAAGGAAATTAGAAGCATTTGGATGTTTCAAAACGTTCAAGGAACTGGTCGAGAATGAAACAGGGTCACGAATCAAGTGTCTTAGATATGACAATGGTGGAGAATTCACTTCTGATGAATTCAACAAGTACTGTGAAGAGCATGGAATAAAGAGACAATTTTCAGTAGCCAGAACACCTCAGCAAAATGGAGTTGTTGAAAGAAATAATAGATCAGTAATGGAGATGGCTCGAACCATGTTGAATGAATCCAAGTTAAATGACAAATTTTGGGGACACGCAGTTCATACAGCAGTACACATATTAAACAGAGGATTACTCAAAAACAAAAATGATAAAACTCCCTATGAGCTATGGACCGGAAGAGCAGCAAGTGTACAACACTTCAGAATCTTTGGAAGCAAGTGTTACATCAAAAGAGATGATAAGAAGATTGGAAAATTTGACTCTTGAGTAGATGAGGGCATATTTGTTGGATATTCATCCAAGAGGAAAGCTTACAAATGCTACAATCTAAGATTAGACAAAGTGATTGAAAGTATTAACATGAAGATAGTTGAAGGAATACTAACATCATCCAGAGAAGAATCAGAAGAATCAAACGATGAAGAAGAGAAAGGTTCCAAGAAAACAGGTATGAAGAAAATTAAAATGGAAGAACAACCCGATGAGGATGAAAAGCAACTCATGGAAGATGAAGAACTGAATCAACCAACTGTCGAACAAGAAGAACAAAAATAGCATCCATCACCTAAGAATTGGTACCAGAAGAATCATCCATCAAATCAGATTATTGGTGATAAGGATGCCGAAATAGGAGCCAGAAGAAGACAATCCAGAAGAAATGAGCATGTACACTTCTCTCTTTTGTCTACAACTGAACCTAGAACTTTTGCAGAGGCCAGTACAGATGAACAATGGGTTAAAGCTATGGAAGAAGAACTAGATCAAATCGAGAAGAATGAAACTTGGGAACTTGTTCCAAGACCACATAACAAAAATGTTATTGGCACAAAATGGGTTTTCAGAAACAAAATGAATGAAGATGGACAGGTAATCAGAAACAAGGCTTGATTGTTTTGTAAGGGTTATGCTCAGATCGAAGGAATATACTTCCAAGAAACATATGCACCAGTTGCCAGAATGGAAGCTATCAGAATGATATTGGCCTACGCTTGCTCCAAAGACATCAAAGTGTATCAGATGGACATAAAATCAGCCTTTCTAAATGGGGAATTGGAAGAAGAAGTCTATATCGAAAAACCAGAAGGATTTCAACTTTCAGAAAACAAGGACTATGTATGCAGGCTCAAAAGGGCCTTATATGGACTAAAGCAGGCTCCAAGAGCTTGGTACTCCAGATTGGACAGGTACTTACTACAACAAAACTTTAAGAGGGGAAGTGCAGATAGCAATTTGTACATCAAACAAGACAATGACAGCATACTCATCATTGAATTTTTTGTTGATGATATCATATTTGGAAGTGATAATGATTCACTGAGTCAACAATTTGCTAAGGACATGCAAAAAGAGTTTGAAATGTAATTACTCGATGAATTGACCTTCTTCTTGGGACTCCAGATATCTCAAAGAACAGAAGGAATTTTTATTACACAGACAAAATACATTAAGGAGATGTTGAAGAAATTCTAGATGGAAGATTGTAAACCTGTGAGTACCCCTATGATCACCGGTTGTAAGCTAACCAAAGATGATGAATGTAAGGAAGTTGATCAAAGGCTCTATAGGTCAATGATTGGTAGTCTACTATATGTAACTACCTCCAAACCAGATGTGATGCAAGTCGTTGGACAAGTTGCAAGATTTCAAGATGCCCCAAAAGAAAATCACATTATAGCAGTTAAAAGGATCTTCAGGTGTCTCAAAGGAAATTTGGATTTTGGACTTTGGTATCCAAAAGGAAATGATCTGACATTGATAGCATATTCAGACGTAGATTGGGTAGGATGTGTTGACAATAGAAAAAGCACTAGTGGAACAGCTTTCTTTTTAGGTGGTTGTCTGGTATCTTGGTCAAGCAAGAAGCAGTCTTCAGTGTCCTTATCAACCGCAGAAGCAGAATATATAGCAGCAACGTCTTGTTCTACTTAGATTCTTTGGATGAAGCAAACCCTGCAAGACATACACGTGACATGTAATGAACTGATTCCTATTCTATGTGACAATATGAGTGCCATCAGTATCTCTAAGAATCCAATTATGCATTCCAAGACCAAGCACATTCCAATCAAGTTTCACTTTCTTCAGGAACAGGTCACAGAAAAGAATATCAAGTTGGAATATATTGGGACAAAAGAACAGGTTGTAGACGTTTTTACTAATCCTCACCCAAGAGAGACTTTTGAGTACCTCAGAGAAAAATTGGGACTCATACTATCTCCTGATTGAATTCATCTATATTCAACAACACTACAATATGATAAGGGGAGCATGACAAAAGTTCCCTTTTCCATTGATGCCAAAGGGGGAGAAAAAGTTGAAACAAGGTAGGTAAAAGAAGCATGATCTAAGGGGGAGATCTGTGGGGTAGCTTTGGAGTTGTCATCAATGACAAAGGGGGAGATTGTTGACTAAATTGTCATTGATGCCAACAGGTGTGTGTTAATGTGTCATTGGTGCCCCTTGAGGAGCCTCTGAGGGTTGAGTAAGTGTCAGTGTCAAAGGAGACCTTTTGAATTTGTCCAAGCCCAATTCCGAAGCCCTTGGAGCCCTTGGGACAATGGCAAAATCCCTATTACCCTAGAATGTGTTCTTGGGGGGTTGAAGAAGTTGAAAGAGTCCGAATGACCCTTTCAGTGGTCATTTGCGCTTGATGGAGGTCATGGTACCCTAGGAGAAGCCTAGGCACCCCCTCACCTTGAGGGTCGTGTTTATAAAGCATGCGACAACCTTGCTGACCTAACTAAAGATTCTAAAATCCTAAACCTAAAATTTACCCAATGCCTTGCCTTTAAAACACTAGTATTACCCCAACATTATACAAAGATGCCCTAATATTTAAAAGTAATAAGTATTAAAAAGATAAGTAATAATATTAAGTTGAATGTTAAAACATTTTTATTAAGTCTCTACATTAATTCAAATTGCTAAAACCTATTGACAATTCAATTAAATAACTTAACCCAAGCATTTTGTTTAATATTTAACACTTGAATGTTAAAACAAATATAAATTAATAAAACTTTTTAGAGGCAATTTTTTAATAAATTAATTAATCTTTTATAAAGTCAACTAAAGTTAAAACACCTTTTAATAAAAGACAAGACACTTAAAAAATTAAAATTTTAATAATGATTAAGTGCTAAAACGTTGAAGAATTTTTTTCAAATCAGGTCCATAAAATAAATTTTGAATTAAATCAAAGTTTAATTAAAATTTTTACCCTCCCCAAAGAGTCGGCCCTAACCTCTTATCTCAATGTCAAAATTAGCATATAAATAAAACAACCTTTGTCCCTTTCATATATTAATCAATGCAAAGGTGAAGGCAAGGAGTTGACTGAGTTTTTTCGTGGGTATAGCTAGCAGCAGCAGAGGCAGCCTTATCCGAGTTTCCACAGTAATTTTTTTTTATGGTTTTTAAAAGCAAGAACAGACCTGAATTCTTCAAGTCTTCTCCACAGAACATTCTCAGCAGACCCCAGTTAAGTACACAGTCACGTTTTTGTGATGGTTGACCCGAATTCTTGAAGTCTTCTCCATAGAACATTTGCAGTAGACCTGAGTTAAGTACACAGTCATGTTTTGTGTAATGGTTGGCCCGAGTTCTCCATAGTAGCAACTTACCCAATTTCTGTTGAAGCTTATCTAAGGTTTAATTCGTTGGGAGCAGAAAGAATCCGAACTCTTCCACAGAAATTAGAGTTGATAATGCTGCCAAGTTTTTGGAAGGAAAGATCGGAAAGACCAGTCCTTAAACGTATGTTGGGTAACATTCAAATCTTGCACAGAAACAAGTGTTGGATATTGGTGCAAGCTCACTGGTGACAAGGAATGTGCAAATAATAGTATTTTGTGAATGTGTACATGTGGTAAAACAGTGATATTTGAACAGTAGTATATATATGTGTGTACAAGTGTAGAAGTGTGGTATGCATAGTGATATAGTGTCAAGTGATGAACTATGAGCGTATGTAAAGGATACAGTGGTATGTGAGTCTACAAGAGTGAGTGTATGTACAGAAAGTATACAAGGGAATGCATATTCAGTATTCAGTCAAAGGTGTGAACATGGTTATGTTTATATGAGTGTACAATGAAATGTACAAGTGAATATATACAGGAATGAGTAAACTGTGCGCGACTAGTGTGGGGGCAGCATGTGCAAAAACAGTAAATGTGGTGTGTGAACAGTTTGTATAATGCAAACAGTAGTTTATTTTTTGTGATGATACTCTTCCATGCTATGATGCATAGTCTGCTATACACAAATTTGATGATACATGCTTTGATAATGATGACATGATGCATGCCATGGTGTGATGACATACTTCTATGCACTATGATGTGTACTTATTACATACATATTACATGTTGATGATTAGTGCACATACTTGATGATGATAGTACTTACTGATTCATGACGGTTCATACTTGATGACATTGACGCAAACTATATGATGATGCATGTCTGATGATTGTGTATAGAGTAGTGTGTGTGGCAGTGATAAGGATGAATTGGAAGTAAACAGAGAATAGAGATTATCAGCAGCAGGAAGTTCAACACACAACACAGATCTATTGAAGGGACAAGCAAGTAACGAGCAGTGTTGATGAGCAGCTTTTATGTTTGATATGACAGTGATGACATGGGCACAAGGATGATTTGATAGTGACTAGAGTGCAGAGGTTATCAACAGCAGAGTTTGGTATGTGACAGGTCCACAGGTTCGACAATATTCTTCTTATCAAGGTGGCAGGATGGGGCAAGGAAAGGAGGTCGTAGCCTCCTTCCGGTGGAAGCCGAAAAACTAGGGAGTGGCAGCTTCCTTCAGGTCGTAGCCTATAAATCAGGGGGTCGTAGCCTCCTTCTAGTTGAAGCTGGAAAATTGAAGTCTATATAATAAGGGAGTTGTTCCTTCCTTCCAGTTATTTATAGAAAACTATTTTTAAAAAGGATTCCATGGTTTTACCCCCAGAACTTGGGTTTCCACGTCAAAAATTATTGTGTACTGCATCTTGTTATTTTACACGTTGATGATGTGCTGTGATTGGTGATCAGCAACCTGCTTTTGATTAATGTTTTTAAAATTGTATAAATATTGATTCACCCCCCTCTCAGTATTTCAACAGACAAATCGTTGTGTTTTTACCTAAATAAAATCTCAATATTGTTGGAAAACATCTACTTGTTTACACCAGTTTGTCTGCATATTGGAGGAGAGCATACATGTTTCTATTTTGTTTTTTAAACCAGCCTATAAAGAAAACCAGAATGTCGACGAATTGAACAAAAATTGACAGAATATCCTTAGGGAAATATTGGAATGGTGTTTAAACCAAGTAACTGATCTAAATAGATTGTGGGAAAACATTTACAGAAGATTGCACCAAACTTCGAGTAGATTTCATGCATTTAACATTAGAGGAGGTGCGTTTCTAGATTCAAAATCATTGAAAGGTTATTTTCTTATTTGGTTTTGAAATCTCAACCCAATATTGCCAGCACTTGTATTTCTCCTTGGAGGGCCTGTACTTCAGCTCTTGAGGACTTCATTTCCCTTTGCATATCTTCATATTTCCTCTTGAGCCTGTTGCTTTCTTCCCTCTCTTTCCTCAATGTATCTTTCAACTAAGCAGAGGATTTCTTGGACTGCTCCAAGTCAATTATTATTTTTCCTACATTATCCTCTCAAGCTTGGATAAATGCAGACCTGGCTCTTAGGGTGAATCTTGGATCTTGGTCTGTTCCTAACATAACAGCCGTATCCATTATCATTTTACTAGGTAGACCTTCCGCCTCAACTTTCCTCTCTATTCTCTTTATTATTCTCTTTATTTCCCTATCATAATATACAGTGTGGAAATCAGGGATTTCTTCCCCTCTTTTCTGAACAAAAGGAACCAGCTTGAGAGTGGGGACCATGGGAGTGCTAGCAGCAGGTACTTGCGGGTCCTGAACGTCGAGGTTCTCAACATCCTGGGTCTGACCTCCAGCTGTGTCAGAAGCTGACTGTTCTATCCAAGTCTATGTCAGCTTCAACCTCTCTACCTCCTGCTTTTGCAGCTCCTCATCGAGCTTTCTCTTCGCTTCTTCAGCTGCATTTCTAGCTACTTCTTCTGCCTCTTTAGCTGCTTCCTGGGCTTTCTCAGCTGCTTCTTGGGCATCTTTTCTTTTCCCTTCTTCTTCAGTATGCAGCCATTCTACAGCTTCTTTTTCCAACCTCTGAGCTTCTTCATTTCTCCTTTTGGCTTCTTCCTCAGCCTTAGCCTATTCATCCCCCTTTCCACCTTTGGTGGTGATCTTCTTCGTGAATCTCCTCTTCAGTGCTGTCATGTTCGGGGCATTTTGGAAGACAGATTCATCCCTATCAAAATGGTGGGTATACTCAAAATGCACCTTGTTTTCCTTACAATGCTACGCAACTTTACCATGGGAGTCATTTCTGTGGTAGGGCATCTCGCCAAAGTGGAACTTCTCTAGCTCCTCTACGAATTCACTAGCTTATTTCACCTTAGTGAACCTGTAGCTTCCTAGTCTGAAGGGCAAGGGAGGATAAGCAGTCTTCTTATGCTCAAACAGGAAGCTACCTATTCCATCCAAGAACACTTATCTGACTGCCTCCTTATGGACAATGTAATCAGTTTCATATTTTGGCAGTAGGGAAGGTGCTCTCGAGCCTCCAAACATCCTGAAGTACATGCCATGTTCAGTTAAATAGTAGTCTGCATAATCTTGTATCACTTGCATGGCCTCCTCCAACATACAATCACACTCTTTCCGGAAAATGAGTGTGTATAGTGGCATAATGAAGTGCTCACAGACTTCTCTGTAATGGCTGTTGTACTGGTTTTCCCACAATGGTCTATAAGCAGCATAGACATACATTCTTTCCCTGTCCCAGATGCACCTAAGACCAGGGAAAGGCTGGTTGCATAGTATACAGTCTATGAGTATTGAACTCATATAAAATTCAAGCCTTTTCTGGGACTCTCCTTCCAAGGCTGAGGCCAAGCAAGAAGAAAGACTGCTTGATACAAGGATGGACCAGTTGAAGATCGTCCCTTGGGTTGCCACATGAAAAATCATGGGTATCCACTCTATCTTGAAGAATCTACCATGAGCTCTCCCAAAGATCCTATTAAGCATCAGAGCTATAAATCTGTAGGGAGCCCTCAAGCTCACTGTATCATACTCACCCGTGGGTCTGTATCGGTAATGTTTTCCCTACAACAGCATTCTCTTAAGAGTCTCTGCCAGGTCCATTCTAATGCTATTCAGCCAATCATTAGATAAGAATACTTGGGCTTCTAGCAGGTGATAATCCAATGCCACATATCCAGGGCTAAATGCAGCATAGCCCTGTCTCTCAACATTTTCTAGAATCATTGTGGTTACATCTGCCCGGGGCAGAATCCAGCCAATTACCTCAAAGCATGGGAACAACTCTGGCCTGGTGGCGACCTTCATAAGGGAAGATATTTCAATGTTTACATATATGGACTCTTCTTCTAAGCCCATGTCGGGAACTTCTCTTCGGGTAATCAGTCTATAGATTCCCCCCCACTGGTATTCAGGTTCCACGCCAGAAATGCATTTAGTGTCTTCATATACGTATTCTTTATTGGTGACCACTTCTACTTCTGTATCTTCTTTGACCACAGGGGCCTTCTTCTTTTGTCTCTTTGAGATTGTGAGCTCGAATTCTTCCTGCCATATATAACATTGTAACATTAAGCAATTCTAGTTGCAGACACTTATATGACAATGTGCAGCGTTTTACTTCTTTTATGTGTATCATGACAGCAATTAGTTAACGAAGCTAAAATATGTGTATGACCTTACTAACAGAGCTATTGAAACATGATGCGCATTGTTCAGTGAATTAGTCTATGTCTAGCATGATTGAAAATAGTTATATGCAGTAAGATTATGCAATCTACCACTGAAAATTCTGCCAATAAAATTGGGTGAAAAAAACATCTACATTAACATGCCCAAAGCTTCCGCTCTCTGCGGGTGCCATTATCAAATCACTGCGTGGGACAGATAGGGGAAAACTACGCAAGCCCTCAAATGAAGCTTTTGACAACACCACTACCCTTGCGATTTCTGGTTAACAAATTGAACGCCATGACACATCCCCTCCACAGGTTAAGGGTTTAAAAATAACTACGCGCGGAACAGTGCGGCTAAATACTGGCTATTCGAGGATGCAAGTTTCTAGGCCGCGTTTGATCAAAGAAAAACCCCCAGTGCAAACTATGGTGCAGAATTATGCGTCGCGGTACACCCTCTTCCCCGGCCCAGGATTCAAAACTGAGCAAGAATTGGGTTGCGCGGGACCGCGTAGGCAAACATGGCTAGGGTTCGAGGATACTGGTAAAAGGGAAACCCCCAAATGCTACATAAAACCACAAAACCATCCCCCTACAAACCTATCATTACACACAGGGCGGCTTGGCGCAGACGGCGTAACGGCCGCCTGCACCAAACCCCCATCCACTACGTGCGAGGTTGCAAATGGAAAGCCATGGGAAAAATACTGCTTTGGGGTTAAAATGCCCCACCCCATGGTCAAAAGGATAAAAACTCCACCTTTATAGGTTTCTAATTTAACTGGACGAGGAAAACAGCCTGGGAAGCAAACCACCATAGAAAACCACCAACAGTTCAAACGGAAAGGGAAAAAGAAGAGCCTACCTAGCAATACGGTGAGTATGGCGGGTCGAAAACGATCAGGATTCCATAATTGCCACCTGGATCTAGGTACACTGACCGAGGGGTCCTTCACTAGCTTAAGAACATGACAACGTGACAATGACAATGCTCGACAGTCGAAAACAACAATAGAATAATCCAACAACTCGACTCCGTTTATATACACATGGCCAAACTTCAACGATAGGTAAAAGATCGGATGGTGGACCACCTTTGGTTCGGAAGTTGAAAGCCAACTTCCTTCCACAACGGTGGACGGCCAAAGCGTTAATCCATCCACGGAAATATGCATGGTGGGAAAAACTAAAAAATCGGACGTCGGAGAGTTTTCTAATCAGAGGCTGAAAGCTTATTTTGCTCCGCAATGGCGGAAGGCCAAACCAAAAATCCTTTCGCAACGGTAGGGATAACTGGGAGTAAATCCTGAATCGAAAGAAAACTATTGACACATCGGCAAGATTGGCACTTCCCTCCTCCGCAACGGCGAAAACGTAAAGCCTCCCACCGTCCGCAACGAGAATTAAGCCGGAAGCAACAACACTTAAAGGCTCAAAAAGCTTAGAGCTTCGACAGCTGCAATGACGGAAAAGAAAAGACCTCGGGCAAGCGAATAAAGGCTGACGCATCGGCTAGAAGATCGCTTTATACATCGGGCATTAAACCTCTTTGGGAGCCGCAACGGCGGAAGAAATGATCAGAAAAACTTCCGATGCAAAACCACAAAGCATCCAACGTGAAAACAAAGAAATCGAAAAAAATAATCGAAGTCAAACCGAAAATCTATCTGCAATGGCGGAAGAAGAAGTGACAATGGTTCTGATGCAAAACCAAAACTCAGCCGATTTCGCCAACCGAATCGGGAGAAAAGTCGAAGTTAAAACTAAACACCCATCCGCAACGGCGGAGAAAGAAACAACAAGTCTTTCCGATCTAAACCCAAGAATCAGCCGATGTGAAAGACCGACGGATCGAAAGATGAAAACGCATTTCCTTCCGCAACAGCTGAAGACCTAAACGAAGATTCATCTGCAACGGTAGAAGATCAAAACAAAATACCTTCCAATTCAAGCATGATTCAAACGCAATTAAAGACAAATGATGAAGGTTTGATCAATCATTGAAATTCTTAATCATTTTAGAAAATTGAAAAACAGCTGTAGATCAATCCAAGCATAAGCAAGTCTTTCTGAAACGTTCTCAAACCAAATCCAAGAAGACAATCAAACTAATTCAAGCAAAAGGAGGGTCCTAAATTTTTTTGGAATTTTGGGAAATTGTTGCAGCTGCAACAATTGGCGACTACCTAGTGAACCCTAGATCTCTGAATTAACTCCTTCCCAGTGCAAGACCATCTGAATAGAAGACGAAATATTCTAGATGTCTGTATCCCTAGGCTGGCCAACTTAAGCATTTAAACCATTGAGAAGCAGTCCATTCTTTGGGACATGGTAACAACAGAAATATTGCGGGTCTGAAATACTCTTTTGAGGCCTAATAAGTGAGGTTTATTTTTCCTGTCCTTAGGTAGTTTTAGGCTTGAACACCACAAGATTGTAACAGATAGTAAATAGCATTATCCTTTTGTTCCTCATTCCCATGCCAACTGTACTTCGGTGCTATTTGAACTTTAGTTCTTTTGAGTCCTCCATTTTCCTTTCTTACTGAATTTTAAATCAGGATCCTCTATCCCATAGTGTCCTTTTGTGTGAGTGGTGTATTTCGTGTTTCAGCTCACGGAAGGAGAGGATATTTTGGCACATTAATACTTATGCTTTTGATACTTTTCTTTGATATGTCTTGTTTCTTTGTAAGGAGTTTTGACTCTTGATAGCTCTTAGCTTTTCTGAAACTATGGCATGGGATCATTTATATATGATATACTGTTTCATTCTGCTTCCTTTCTGTGGGTCTTTCGCTGTCACCCCCTTGGATATTAATATGTGAAATGGATGGAGCCTCGAAATACTATTCCAGACCTCTTTTACTTCTGAGTTATTTACATGGATTAAGTAAGACTTCAATGAATGCATGGCCAGTTAGGAACACTGCTACTAGAAGACATTCTATGTTTAAAGCCCAGTCTTTGCTCAAGATTTCAGTTAATAAAGAACCCTGATGTTTCCATTGCAACCAAAACTTTGCCTCTTTATTCAAAACCAGAAGAAATGCTAGCAAAGCAATAAAAGAAAATGGAATCAAATCAAATAATCGAAAGAAAAAGCATCAAAGCATTAAAGAACACAAAACAATTTATTTATGTACAAAGAAAAAGAAAGAAAAATTTCGCCCACTCCTGAAAAAATTCAAATCTAGAGAGCTAAAGGGTGGGCTGGATCATAGACATGAGATATCTAACCATGGTCTAGCTGGGCTAGTTTTGAAACTGAACACATGTCTACTATCCTACAATCATCTCTTACAGCTTGAAGAAGTTGAAGGAGCTCAGGCTGAGTGTCAGTCATAGAACTGGCCTTGCTTGAAGTATGATGTCTTAGATTACATTCAGTCAGATAGTTTCCTAGGATAGAATCAGCAGATTCATTTCCTTCCCCTAGCTTGGTGACAGTGTACTTCACATAAGGCTCTCTTGAAATCTTAATCTTATTTGGGGTACCCTTCAGAGGTAATAATAGATGAGACCAATCTGAAGCAAAATAGCCTTTTAACCTGGCAGACCAATCTCTATTCAGAATAAGCCCATATCCACTAGGTATGTCAGCCATAGTAATGTCAATAAATTGACAAATCTTGTTGTTTGCAGACAAGCGAATGAGGACATTTTTCATTTCTCCCACTACTTTAACACCTGAGCTGTCTAGTTGCGTTACTTCACAAAAAGTGGACTTCGGCTTTCCATTAATCTTTTTTGCAAATCTCCAGAGGCATAACATTCACCACTGATCCAGAATCTACCAAGCAATTATGCACCTTGTGATTCATCATTTCTAGGGTCAAAAGAAAATGTGGGGTATCAGCTTTCTCTTCCCAACCTGGTTCTATGTCTTCTTCTCCTAGTTGGTTTGAGTAGGCAAATCCTCTTCATGCTCTCCAATTTCATTAGTGTTTTTCTCACTAACACCTATCGGTTCTTCTATAGGTTTGACAGTCTCAGTGATTGGCTCTGCCTCTTGGTTGAGGGTATTGGCTCTAGGTGTTTTGTCCTCAACCTTCACCTCTACTTGTCTCTTGACATTCTTTTGCAGTCTTTTGATCTTTGAAATTGTTAAATCCATGTCCTTGTTGATGTAGGTGTGCATTCAGTTTTGAGAGCGCCCTCTTCAGTGTCAAACAGCGAGATACCATTCCATGAAAGCATAGTGTCATTATCCTGTTTCTCCATAGCCTAGTTTTTCTTCTCTTCCTTGCCAATGTTCTTGGTTACTTTAGAGTCTAGCAACTGATTCATAACCAGTGTTATCAAATTCAACCATTGCGGGCACTTCATTTCCGAATGAGGTTGTTGGTGAAAGTGCAGAAATTATCACCCCCTACTTCTGTTATGTTTACTGATGGTAGATGTGAGGGAGGGACTTTCCATTGGTTGTTATCCTCTATTTTTCGATAATAGGGTTTGTGAGTTTTCTGAGCTTCCCTCCCTTTCTCCAGGTCTATTATTCTATTGGATAGATTCTGCATCATTTTCAGCATTCCCTGATAATCATGTGAGTGATCCTCTTTAGGTTTAGACAGTAGTAAAGCTCTTCTCCCGGTAGTATTCTCTTCAGGTAAGTCAGGGTAATCTTCTACACTTTCCATTTCAGCTTCTACCCTTCCTGCCTCTTCATAAGTCTCTACCAATGTAGGCTTGGCTTTCATTTTAGTGAACATAGCTAACTCAGGTCCTAGGGAAGATGTATAATATTCAATTAAGACCTTGTCTGAGGGTCTGTCCGCTTCAGAAAAATTCTTTAGGTATAATGACAATATTTGAGTGAACTTATGTACCTTTTCATTCTTCTCTTTTCTTAACAAACCAAGGCCTTTCATCAATGAGGCATGCGTTTTTTGGGCTGTGTATTTACTCCTGAAAACCCTTTCGAAAGTGTTCCAGTCTAGGATCGAGTTTGCGGGTAGGGAAAAGTACCATGAAGCAACTGCCTCTTTCAAGGTATGAGGGAATAATCTACAGACAACATCTTCGTACTCTCCATCCCTTAACCCTTCTACTGCTAAATAAAAACTCTGCAAGTGATCATCTACAACAGTCTTTTCCTTAGGGTCAAACTTAGGCAGTAGCTTATCAAAACCCTAAGGTAAGTTATGCAATTGAGGCGTGACGTTCAACGGTGATCTAGCTCTCCAAGCAGGTAATGGGTTGGGTTGGTTCACAATCACACTAGCCATGAGTACAGGCAAAAGAACAAAAATCTGAGCAAAGAGCAACGTAGGGTGAGAACGGGCCTTCTTACTTCAAAGGTATAACCGAAACCTATAAGTATTTGGGTCAGGGTGAAAGCTTCAAAATATCTGCTAGTAAGGTAACATTGGGAAAAATAAGTTTCCACGGCTAGCCATTCACTGGCGGCCCTCCTTCTAGCGCCAAAACTGTTGAGGCCTGGAAAATCCCAGCCGAAAACAGTAAGGGATTCTCCCCAATCAACATTCCCAACTAGCCCGTTGACTATTTGGTATAGGGAATCCGTCCGGTTTATAGTCCGGCTATCGTAGGTCAAGTAACAAAACAAAGGTTTCACCGGTGGCGTCCCGGTCCACCGAGTTTTTGTATTTTTTGACTTAATGTATGAAATACAAATGCCTAATTAATAATGCAGGATGATTCGGATGCCGGGAGCAGTCACAACGTGATGCGCAGGTTCTTACCTCTCGTCTTAGACTCACCTGCATCTAAATCACATATGCAGCAATGAAATGAACTAACTATCCACCCAACTATCTATCTATATATCTATCCCCAAGGAGCAAACTAAAATTTAATTATGAGTAATGTAAAGTGTGCATGCAACATAGAGAGAAACTACAGTTAGCTGATATCTCTTCCCAGAATGCATGAACAATTAAAGATATTTCCACAACCAGATAGCCAATTGTTTATGAATGACATTCATTACTCATGGTGGAAATATTCATAAAATAAACCGGAGAACATTCATACAGGAACATAGGTTCAAAGAGTTAGAACGGTCTCACAGTTAATGGATACAAAGTTTAAAATGAAATAGTTCCTCTTCAACAAATCCATAGCACAACATTTGAATATTCCACCAAGCTTTCTCCAACAGGAAAACTGTAATTATCTATTGCAAAAGGAAATAGTTCTTCTTACAATATGTCTTCACCAATCTAACTGGGAAAAAGTCCTTTTTCCCTTCTAAGATTTCTATCTTTATACAAAAGGGTGAGACTCTTGGGCTGCCCAAAGTGACCTTTGGGCTTCCCAACCCCTCGTTTCCCAACGTTCTTCTTTTCTTAAATGTTTTATAAAAAATAATTACAAATTACAATAATGACCGATCCTTCATGAGGAGGGTCCCACTTGAGCATCTAGAAACTTCTTCCATGACACAGCATCAGAGGCAATGCCTTCAAATGCGAAGGGTTCCAAAAATTGAATGTTGATTTCAAATTTTTCGGCCTGGTTGTTTATGGCTTCCACTCTGGTTGCGCTTAACCGAAGCTGGTCTTCCAGGATTTGCACACTAACTGCTGAATGGCCTACTTCGCTTCTCAGAATTTGGTCATCAATGGCCTTAATGTGCTGCATTCTTGCTTCTTCATCCTGATGTCTTTTCTGCAACATCTCCATAAATGAATCGTGGTCTGGGAAATCATCCAGCCTCTTCTCGGCCTCTACCTGGCACTGGTTGTAGGTAATGAGAAGTAGTCTGAAAAAATCGGTGCATAATCCCTTTGTCTTTTTAATTTCCTTCTTGAAATCTTCAGCGGTGTTGATGGCAAACTCCACTAGGTTATAGTCCCGCTTGAGGGCTTGTTTATCTTTTGATGGCAGCTCTACTGGAGTTTCTTCGTTGTTTTCCAGCCTCGCCATTCTTGCAGTCAGGACCTCGAGGACATCCTGATATCTGTCCACAAAGTAAGATGCAGTTTTCAAGATCTCTTCCAATCGTCCATCGATCTACAGCACTCTACATCTTTATTCTTCAACAGCAGTCTGTAGCTGCAGCATCTTGGCCTTTTGGGCCAAGACATGCTCTTTGAACGGCTGGAGGTTAACCTGCTGTTCTCTTGCTTCCTCTAGAGCAGTTGTTAGCAAAGAAATATGTTCCTGGTGTTCCTTCTTCAGTTCTTGGGTGTGCAGATCATTGGCCTCCAAGAGGATCTTTTGATGCTCTTCTAGCTCCTCCACCTTTGCCAGTAGCTGTTCCTTTTCAGTTTTTAACTCTTGGTATTCTTTCTGTACTCCCTCCAGAGACTCCTGTGTCATTTCCAGCACTTGTGTTTCTCCTTGGAGGGCCTGTACTTCAGCTCTTGAGGACTTCCTTTCCCTTTGCATATCTTCATATTTCCTCTTGAGCCTATTGCTTTCTTCCCTCTCTTTCCTCAATGTATCTTTCAACTGAGCAGAGGATTTCTTAGACTGCTCCAAGTCAATTATTATTTTTCCTACATTATCCTCTGAATCTTGGATAAATGCAGACCCGGCTCTTAGGGTGAATCTTGGATCTTGGTCTGTTCCTAACATAATAGCGGTATCCGTTATCATTTTACCAGGTAGACCTTCCACCTCAAATTTCCTCTCTGTTCTCTTTATTATTCTCTTTGTTTCCCTATCATAATATACAGTGTTGAAATCAGGGATTTCTTCCCCTCTTTTCTGAACAAAAGGAACCAGCTTGAGAGTGGGGACCATGGGAGTGCTGGAAATAGGTACTTCCAGGTCCTGAACCTCGAGGTTCTCAACATCTTGGGTCTGCCCTCCAGCTATGTCAGAAGTTGACTATTCTGTCCCAGACTATGTCATCTTCAACCTCTCTGCCTCCTGCTTTTGCAGCTCCTCATCAAGCTTTCTATTCGCTTCTTCAGCTGCTTTTCTAGCTGCTTCTTTTGCCTCTTTCGCTGCTTCCTGGGCTTTCTCAGCTGCTTCTTGGGCAGCTTTTCTTTTCCCTTCTTCTTCAGTATGCAGCCATTCTACAGCTTCTTTTTCCAACTTCTGAGCTTCTTCATTTCTCCTTTTGGATTCTTCCTCAGCCTTAGCCTATTCATCCCCCTTTCCACCTTTGGTGGTGATCTTCTTCGTGAATCTCCTCCTCAGTGCTGTCATGTTCGAGGCATTTCGGAAGATAGATTCATCCCTATCAAAATGGTGGGTATACTCAAAATGCACCTTGTTTTCCTTACAATGCTCCGCAACTTTACCATGGGAGTCATTTCTGTGGTAGGGCATCTCACCAAAGTGGAACTTCTCCAGCTCCTCTACGAATTCACCAGCTTGTTTCACCTTAGTGAACCTGTAGCTTCCTATTCTAAAGGGAAAGGGAGGATAAGCAGTCTTCTTATGCTTGAACAGGAAGCTGCCTATTCCATCCAAGAAAACTTGTCTGACTACCTCCTTATGGACAATGTAATCAGTTGCATATTTTGGCAGTAGGGAAGGTGCTCTCGAGCCTCCAAACATCCTAAATTACATGCCATGTTCGGTTAAATAGTAGTCTGCATAATCTTGTATCACTTGCATGGCCTCCTCCGACATACAATCACACTCTTTCCAGAAAATGAGTGTGTATAGTGGCATAATGAAGTGCTCACAGACTTCTCTGTAATGGCTGTGGTACTAGTTTGCCCACAATGGTCTATAAGCAGCATATACAGGCATTCTTTCCCTGTCCCAGATGCACCTAAGACTAGGGAAAGGCTGGTTTCATAGTATACAGTCTATTAGTATTGAACTCATATAAAATTCAGACCTTTTCTGGGACTCTCCTTCCAAGGCTGAGGCCAATCAAGAAGAAATACTGCTTGATACAAGGCTGGACCAGTTGAAGATCGTCCCTTGGGTTACCACATGAAAAATCATGGGTATCCACTCTAGCTTGAAGAATCTGCCATGAGCTCTCCTAAAGATCCTATTAAGCATCAGAGCTATAAATCTGTAGGGAGCCGTCAAGCTCGCTGTATCATACTCACCCATGGGTCTGTATCGGTAATGTTTTCCCTGCAACAGCATTCTCTTAAGAGTCTCTACCAGGTCCATTCTAATGCTATTCAACCAATCATCAGATAAGAATACTTGGGATTCTGGCAGGTGATAAGCCAACGCCACATATCCAGGGCTAAATGCAGCACATCCCTGTGTCTCAACATTTTCTGGAATCATTGTGGTTACATCTGCCTGGGGCAGAATCCAACCAATTACCTCAGAGCATGGGAACAGCTCTGGCCTGGTGGCGACCTTCATAAGGGAATATCTTTCAATGTTTGCATATATGGACTCTTCTTCTAAGCCCATGTCGAGAACTTCTCTTCGGGTAATCAGTTTATAGATTTTCCCCCACTGGTATTCAGGTTCCACGCTAGAAATGCATTTAGTGTCTTCATATACGTATTCTGTCTTGGTGACCACTTCTACTTCTGGCTCTTCTTCGACCACAGGGGCCTTCTTCTTTTGTCTCTTTGACATTGTGAGCTCGAATTCTTCCTGCCATATATAACATTGTAACATTAAGCAATTCCAGTTGCAGACACTTATATGACAATGTGCAGCGTTTTACTTCTTTTATGTGTATCATGACAGCAATTAGTTAACGAAGCTAACATATGTGTATGACCTTACTAACAGAGCTATTGAAACATGATGCGCATTGTTCAGTGAATTAGTCTATGTCTAGCATGATTGTAAATAGTTATATGCAGTAAGATTATGCAATCTACCACTGAAAATTCTGCCAATAAAATTGAGCGGAAAAAACATCTACATTAACATGCCCAAAGCTTCCACTCTCTACGGGTGCCATTATCAAATCACTGCGTGGGACAGATAGGGGAAAACTACGCAAGCCCTCAAATGAAGCTTTTAACAACACCACTACCCTTGCGATTTCTGGTTAACAAACTGAACACCGTGACACATCCCCTCCATAGGTTAGGGTTTAAAAATAACTACGCGCGGAACAATGTGGCTAAATGCTAGCTATTCGAGAATGCGGGTTTCTAGGGCACGTTTGATCAAAGAAAAACCCCCAGTGCAAACTATGGTGCAGAATTATGCGTCGCGGTACACCCTCTTCCCCGGCCCGGGTTCGAAACTGAGCAAGAATTGGGTTGCGCGGGACCGCGTAGGGAAAGATGGCTAGGGTTCAAGGATACTGGTAAAAGGGCAACCCCCAAATGCTACAGAAAACCAGAAAACCCTCCCTCTGCAAACCTATCATTACACACAGGGTGGCTTGGCGCAGATGGCGTAACGGCCGCCTGCACCAAACCCCCATCCACTATGCGCGAGGTTACAAACGGAAAGCCGTGGGAAAAATACTGCTTCGGGGTTAAAATGCCCCACCCCATGGTCAAAAGGATAAAAACTCCACCTTTATAGGCGTCTAATTTAACGGGACGAGGAAAACGGTTGGGGAAGCAAACCACCAACAGTTCAAATGGAAAGGGAAAAAGAAGAGCCTACCTAGAAATACGGTGAGTATGGCGGGTCGACGACGGTCAGGATTCCACAATTACCACCTGGATGTAGGTACACCGACCGAGGGGTCCTTCAGTAGCTTGAGAACATGACAGCGCGACAATGACAATGCTCGACAGTCGAAAACAACAATAGAATAATCCAACAACTCGACTCCGTTTATATACACACGGCCAAACTTTAGCGGCGGGTAAAAGATCGGATGGCAGACTGCCTTTGGGTTGGAAGTTGAAATCCAACTTCCTTCCCCAACGACGGACGGCCAGAGTGTTAATCCATCCATGGAAATATGCATGGCGGGAAAAACTAAAAAATCGGATGTCGGAGAGTTTTCTAATCGGAGGCTGAAAGCTTATTTTGCTCCACAACGTCGGAAGGCCAAACCAAAAATCCTTCCACAACGGTAGGGATAACCGGGAGTAAAGACTGAATCGGAAGAAAAATATTGACACATCGGCAATATTGGCACTTCCCTCCTCCGCAACGGCGAAAACGTAAAGCCTCCCACTGTCCGCAACGAGACTTAAGCCGGAAGCAACAACACTTAAAGGCTTGGAAAGCTTAGAGCTTCGGCAGCCGCAATGGTGGAAAAGAAAAGACCTCGAGAGAGCGACTAAAGGCTGACGCATCGGCTGGCGGATCGCTTTATACATCGGGCATTAAACCTCTTTGGGAGCCACAACGGTGGAAGAAATGATCAGAAAAACTTCCGATGCAAAACCACAAAGCATCCGACGTGAAAACAAAGAAATCGAAAAAAATAATCGAAGTCAAACCGAAAATCTATCCGCACCGGGGGAAGAAGAAGTGACAATGGTTCCGATGCAAAACCAAAACTCAGCTGATTTTGCCAACCGAATTGGGAGAAAAGTCGAAGTTAAAACTAAACATGCATCCGCAACGGCGGAGAAAGAAATGACAACTCTTTCCGATCTAAACCCAAGAATCAGCCGATGTGAAAGAATGACGGATCGAAAGACAAAAACGCATTTCCTTCCGCAACGGCTGAATACCAAAACGAAGATTCATCCGCAACGACGGAAGATCAAAACAAAATACCTTCCGATTCAAGCATGCTTCAAACGCAATTAAAGACAAATGATGAAGGTTTGATCAATCATTGAAATTCTTAATCATTTTAGAAAATTGAAAAACAGCTGTAGATCAATCCAAGCATAAGCAAGTCTTTCTGAAATATTCTCAAACCAAATCCAAGAAGACAATCAAACTAATTCAAGCAAAAGGAGGGTCCTAAATTTTTTTGGAATTTTGGGAAATTGTTGCAGCTGCAACACATCCACAGTCTGATGGACAGACAGAGGTTGTAAATAGGAGTTTGGGTAACTTGTTGCAAAGTTTAGTAGGTGACCAACCCAAGCAATGGGATAATGTATTATCCCAAGCTAAGTTTACCTATAATGACTCACCAAATAGAAGTACAGGAAAGAGTCTATTTCAGATTGTGTATGGCATGCATCCGAGAGGAATTTGTGAAGTAAGAGACTTGGAAAATATTGAACATAGAAGTACTGATGGAGAGGATTTTGCAACATCCATGAGTGAATTGCATGAGAAAGTAAAGAAAATATTACAAGGCACAAGCTATAGGTATAATTAGCGAGAAGATTTACACAGGAAAGAGGTGAACTTTGAAGTGGGAGACATGGTCCTAGCCCATCTCAAAAAAGAGAGGTTTCCAAAGGGAGAGTACAACAAGTTGAAAATGAATAAGATAGGACCTTGTAAGGTTCTTCGCAAGTTTTCAGCGAATGCTTATGAGTTGGAGCTACCTCCAAGCATTGGCATTTCACCTATTTCTAATGTCGGAGATTTGTATTCCTACACAACTGATGATTCAATTCAAACTTCTGGAAATCTCTACCACAATGAAGAAAAAGAACAACAGTGGATGAAACAAATGCATCTGGAAACTAATTTAGAGGCTAAAAATATTTTGGATACACGTGTTACCAGGAAGACCAGGAAGAAAGAATATTTAGAATATCTGGTAAAGTGGAAAGACCATCCGATGGAAGATTCTACTTGGATGGGTGAAGCAGCACTGCAGCAAGGCAGTCATTCAGTGGAAGATCTTATGAGTAAGAGATCATAAAATTTTCTCTCTTGGGGAGCCTGATGCAGGTGCATTAGGTAGGCATTTGAATAAAAGGCTTAGCAATGTGATGGATTGGTCACATGTGGAAGCCGAAGCAAATATTTTGGACATCTAGTTAGGAGATAGTTAGATTTTAAATAAAGGTTGGAATTAAAACAAAACAAAATAGTTAAGGTAGTTTCCTTGTTTCTGGGAAATAGGGTTTTGGGTTTTAATGTGGGAATTTTTCATTTTGAGTCAGTTTTTTGGGGAGAGAAAAAAAGAAAGGATCTTCTCGTAGATATTGGTTCTCTCTGCAAATTAGAGATAAACCTTTGTTCATAAATGCATTTATCATTTGTTTAAACGGTGATTTTGGAAATTCAGTACAACTGGGCGTTTCTTCTATATCTTGGCAGAATCTTTGAACAAATGTAAGTGAATACGGTTTACTTTCCTTTACTTCATAAATTTATCAAATATTTCCCATGGAAAACATGGTGATGCAGTGAATAACGTGTCCCTATAATGGATCAACAAATTAGAATGTATTAGGCATTCAGAATTGAGTTTTTTTTTTCCAATATGAAATTCGTTTTCAGTTTGGGCATCCGAAAGTCTTGTGGTTTTCTTTTTCTATTAAAATCCCTGCTAAGAAAAAAAGGAAATACACGTTCCTTGTAAAACAGAGCATGCTTCAACTGATTGGTAGTCGCTTAGGAAGAAGTGAAGAAATGAAAAATCGTTGTGTTTTGACCTAAATAGAATCTCAATACTGTGGGAAAACATCTGCTTGTTTACACCAGTTTGTATGCATATTGGAGGAGAGCATACGTGTTTCTATTTTTTTTTTAAAACCCAGGCTGTAAAGAAAACCAGAACGTCAACGAATTGAACAGAAATCGCTAGAATCGCCTTAAGAAAAGATTGGAATGGTGTTTAAACCAAGTAACTAATCTAAATAGATCATGGGAGAACATTTATAGAAGATTGCACTAAACTTCGAGTAGGATTCATGTGTTTAACATTAGAGGAGGTGCGTTTCCAGATTCGAAATCATTGAAAGGTTATTTTCTTATTTGGTTTTGATTCTTGAAATCTCAGCCCAATATTGCCACAAAATAGGAAAGGGATGTAAGAGACCATATGGATGAGTGTGCTCCACTATATTTTGATGACATGTGGGGCATTCATTAACATACTTTATAACATCGGCCTTCAACCCTTTCCATGCAAATATTTCCCTCAACATTTGGTATGTTTTGAAGAAATCAAGGTGACTTGCTAGAGGGGAATCATGAGTTTTCTTTAAAATTTCCTCCTTCAAACTCGAATTAGGGACCAAATAGATTCTAACTTTGTATTAGATGATTCCTTCCAACACCTTATACCTATCATCATGGTTAGTTCCATCAAAAAGTTCACAAGAAAATTGATCCTCGCCATACTCTACTTCTAATGTGGCTTTCCAATTTTCTGCTACATCCATTATAGAAATAGAAGTTATTCTAGACATGACATCAACTACGACATTATTTTTTCCCTTCACATATTCAACATCAAATTCAAATGCTTAAATATTACTCACCCACTTTTGTTTCCCTTTATTTAAATCCTTTTGGGTGAGCAAGTACATTAAACTATTATGGTCAATTTTGACCACAAATTTGTTTTGTAATACCCCGGTTTTGACCCCATTTGCATTTAAATAAAATGATGTAAATAATCATGGTGTGGAGCTAGGAAAAATAACCACCATCAATTTAGTATTTATGTTTCGAAAATTAAGGTGTGGTCGATGGTATTTTTTTATGCTAGCTGAACATTAACAACTGAACATTATGTTAAAATTGCAATTTTTAAGTAAAACCCACTTCCGGCTATGTCAACACAACTAAATGAGATGGGGGCATGATATTTTCCTAAGTATGAAGGAGTGGGGAGATTGGAAGAGTGGGAAAATTCGAATTGGGCAGAGCCCCACTTTGAGAAAAATATTTTTTGAATTTCTTGGGCAAGAAAACACCAAAAACAACTACCTTTCCCTCATACGGTAGCATTTCAGCTTCCCTCACAAATTGGAATGAACAAAATGTTTTTGGAAAACCAATTCACCATTCATGCAGCAGCAAGCAAGCAAAAATAATCTGAGTCTGAACCATCATGATTTTTTTTCTCCTGTTTGACGATCTGAATCCTTCACATTTCTGGTTTTTGTGTTATGATTTTTCCGCTGTTAAGTAATTTGGTTCTCTCTCATGTTTTCCCCTGTCTGTTAGTTGTTTTCCTGAACATGATTGCCCTAAATTTTATTTTGTGTCTTTGATTTGAAATACCGACAACATTTTTGTTTTGGCATTTTTGCAACAATTAGTTTGGCACTGGCAATGTTCAGAAATTTGTAAATTTCTTTGTGTGTATGTAATCCATGGCTTCGGCTACGTTTGATAAATCCTAGGACTGAGATCCCTGTGTGTGCATCCACATTTTTCTTTTGAATTGATTGAAGGAATGGAAATGGAGTTTAGACTTGCTTGATAAACCTGGTGTGGGAAAGAACCTCACAGATCAATCTAGAAGACTGATTTTCTTCTTTGCATGCCCTAAATAGCACTGGAAGGGAAGGCATGGCCCAAGGGACTATGTAGCAGAGAAGGGAATGATTCATTGTGTTGGGTGTGTAATTGTTTAGAAATTAGGCTAGATTCAATGTGGGTGTTCATAGCTCTGGGGTTGATCTCACTAGCTTAGCAGTCAGCCTTTCCACCTCCTTGACAGCTTGATAAACCCAACTGGAAGGATGGCTTGATTGGTAGCCTGATAAACCCATCTGTTGGATTGGTTGTGCCTTATGTGAATTTGGATAAGTGTAAACCACTGCCTATGTAAGTCTCATAAACCCAACTGCGTTGGCTTAACTAAATTTTAATTGTATCCTTGGCTATGGGTGAAGTCTGCTAGTGTTCCTTATTCCTTAGGGAAGATCATGCCCAAATCGGGGGTGGCACTGTTGCTGAGAGATTAAGGAGCACACTGGTCTACGGTTGGGTGGAATGTTGCAGCAACATAGCTGGTTACAGAGCGAGCTTCTTTCAAAGATAAGTATTCTAGTGTATTTAAGTTCTGCAACTGTATTAGCTTATGAATTATTTTGAATTTATCATGAACATGTTGAATGCATTAATGCGTCGAATGAATGATTTTACTTCCGCTGTATATATCATTCCATTATGCATATGTTTATACTTATGAATGTTTATTTCAAAGCAATTTTTATATTATGTTCATGGGGATTATATTTCCCGGGTTGTTAGATGTTAGTCGCGTCCTCTCCGCCGAGTAAGGGTTGGGGATGTGACAAGTTTCCCACCAAGTAATGTCTAAACTTGATCAAAGCGTGCATGATGGATAGCATTTATTTATCATAAACAGAGTAAATATTCTCATGCGGAAGGGTCTTCCCACTCTCAAAATATATTGGTTGTTGTCCTTGTTTTAGGACTACTTCAATTCCTTCTCCTAATGCATCATATTCCAAGACAAATGGTTTAGAAAAATCAGGCAAGGATAGAATAGGACAGTTACTTATTACCTCCTTCATTCTTTGGAAATATTTTTCAATCCCTTCATGCCATTGGAAAGCATATCTCTTTGTCAAATCAGTGAGAGGTTAAGTGAGTTGGGAGAACCCCTTCACAAAATTTCTATAGTAGGTGCAAAGTCGAATGAATCCTCTTAATTGAGTGAGACTTTTAAGACGAGGGCACTCTAAAATGACTCTTTTTTTCTCCATATCCACATTCAAACCATCTTGACCAATGATGTGTCCTAAATACAAGAGCTCTGTCAAACCAAACTCACATTTTGATAGCTTAGCAAACAAAGATTGATCATGCATAATTTTTAATACCTCTTCTAGATGATGCAAATGTTCCTTCCGACTTTTACTATAATTAAGAATGTCATCAAAGAAAACCAATACAAAATTATGAATTTTATTGTGGAATATGTTGTTCATGCATGATTTGAATGTGGTAGGTGCATTTTTCAAGCCAAAGGGCATGGCAACAAACTCAAAGTGAACATAGTGGCATCTGAAAGCAGTCTTTGGTATGTCTTCTTCTCTCATTCAAATTTGATGATAACCATATCTAAGGTCAATATTTGAGAAAAACTTGGACCCATGGATCTCATCCATGAGCTCATAAATACTTGGGATGGGGTATCTATTCTTTACAATATTCTTGTTTAATGCTCTGAAATCAATGCACATTCTCAAGGTTCCATCTTTCTTTTTTACCATAACAACTGAAGAAGCAAATGGACTAGAACTAGGCCTTATGAGACCCAACTCCAAGAGTTCATTAATGGCCTCTTCAATATCATATAGAATCCTTTTGGTGTGCCTGTAGGGCTGCATTTTGATAGGTTGGGTTCCTATCTCTAACTCAATGATATGCTCAACACCTCTATCTAGTGATCTTCCTGAGGGAAGGTCTCCAAAAACCTTCTCATACTTACTCAATAGTTTCTCTATCTCCTTAGGATGCTTGGAAATGTTAAAATTAGGTTTAGGAGATGTAATTACACATTTAACAACCCATTCTATATCTCCATGCCTTAATATAGTCCTCATGTTGTGAGAGGACACCACTTGATTTAGGTAAGTGTGCATTCCCCTCAACAAGATGGGTTTCCCTTATAAATTTTTGAACTTTAATTCAGGGACTTGATAATGCACTGTATGCTCCCTTAAAGAATACATCCATTTTACTCCCAAAACCACATTTGTATTAGCCATATTCACTGTAACACCCCGATTTTGACCCCGTTACATTAAATGTACATGATGTATATATTGTAATTAATCATGGTGTGGAGCTAAAGGCAAAAGCCCCACCATCGATTTGTCTGCGTTATGTTTTGGCGATTGGAATCGTTGCCGATGGTATATCGTGGTACACAGCTTATATTAAGTTTTGGCATCATGTAAATATGCATTTTTAATTAAATAACCNCCAGCTATGTCACTGCAACCATATTGAAAAGGGCATGATTTTACTAAGGATAAGGGGGGGGGGGATTGTTAAACCTTGAACCAATGGGGAAAAATCCATGTGTCACCACCCTGTTTGATTTGCCCATCTTTTCTTATCTTATTCAACTACCATTTTAATGCTCTGTAGAGTAGTTGAGGTAGTTATTTTGCGGGGGAGTGGAGTGTGGTAGGACTGTCAGTCCTTTCCCACACGCACACTCCACCAGTGAATCGAACGTCACGTTGGGCAAAAGAAAGAACGCGCCATCATTCCACTCTCTCCATGACAGTGTTGTGAACAGTCCCTCACTTCCCACTCACCATTCTCCATTGTCAATCATTCTCGCGCAGGCAAAAGCATCCTGTGTCTCACGTAGAGGATTTTTCTTTTTCTGTTGGTCTCATGCATCCAGGGGGGGGAGCCGTTTCGACTGTCATTCACATTTTCCACAGAGAGGTATTTGGTGTGTTTCCATCCATATATTGGGGTCTGGGGTAAATTTCTCTCATGCACAGGTTGGGGGGGTGATTTCCTTCCCCATTTGCGGTCTGTGTAAATCTTCCCGGTGGCTTCATTGTTGAGAATGACTATTGTTTCCCCACGTTGTTGGTTGTGTCTGTTTTACATTTTGGGACTGCTATAGGTTGTTTTGGAGTCGTTTTGGACATGATAGGGCCAAGAACAGCTTCAAGAATTGTTTTCCCTATCCAAGTTGTGGAATCATTTGTGTGACTGCATGTATGCAGTGGTTGGTCTTCGGATTGTGTTGGAGGAGGGATGAGGGCTTGGTTTGCTTGATAAACCTAGTGTGTTTGGGAACCACATAGATAGAGCTAGAGGGATGGATTTCTTCTCCACAACCCCTGAATAGCACTGGAAGGGAAGTCAGGGCCTGAGGGACTATGCAGTAGAGAAGGGACTGTGCAGCAGAGAAGGGACTGAGTCCTTGTGTTGGGTGTGTGTGGGTGTCTTAGAAGTCAGGCTAGTTCTAGTGTAGGTGTCCCTAGCTCTATAATGAGCTCACCAGCCTAGCATTTAACCTTTTCCATCTCCTTGATGGCCTGATAAACCTGACCATGTTGGCTTGGCTGTCTTGTTGATGGCCTGATAAACCCAACTGTGTTGGCTTGGCTGTGTTTGGTGTATCCTTGGCTATGTGTAATCCTGCTTGTTCCTTATTCCTTGGGGAATCATGCCCAGCTCGGGGGTGGTAGCATTGTTGAGAGATTAAGGATCATGCTAGCTTATGGTTGGGTGGAATGTTGCAGCGACGTAGCTGGTTGCGGGATGAGTTCTTTATAAGATAAGTAACCTTATCTATTTTACTTCTGCAATTATATTTACTGTTAATAAATTATGATGAACATGTTGAATGAATGAATGAATGTTTGCTTCCATTGTGTATGATAAATAATTATGTATCTGTGCTTGTTCTACTTCAATGCATTTTGTTTTAGCATTTTATGTACATACATGTTCATGGGGCTGGTTTCCCAGATGGTTAATACCATGGTAGCGTCCTCTTCACCAGTTGGAGGGTCGAGGATGCTACATTGTGGTATCAGAGCTCATGTTGCAGCATGGGCCTGAATGGACCATGAAGATGCAGTGATAGAGGCAGGATTGCCTTCTGCCCAGCAGAGATCAAAAATCTATGATAGAAAATTTCTTGAAAAATTTGTCTAAGTGCCTAAACCATCGGCCCATCGGAGGGCTAAGTGGGAAGCTCCTCTGATGTAGCAGAGAGCTAGACAAAAGATCACCTGAAGGAGGAAGAACTTGTGAATTTTCTCTAAGTGATCATCGGCCATCGACGAAAGTTAGTAGAAGCTGGAGCCACATTTTCGGCGGAGAGTAGTCGAAGACCGCCAAAACGTCGACCCTCTTTAGTTGAAAGACCGTCCGAAGAAGGCCATCAGTGATCGGTGACGGTTAGGTGTTTGGATCGATGGAAGTTAGTTTTTCATGTGCCCACCGTTACGGCCTCCTAAGAGACCATCCATTCGATGGACAATGCATCTGACCATCGATGCCATAATAATTAGTGCTTCCAATTTTCGATATGCCACCATCGGAAAACCTTAGTTATTGAATTCGCCGACATGGCGAACCCGTTCAGTTTTGAGTCGCTGAAACATAGTGGTCAATTGCTCCGATCCATTGATAGGGTTCTGTTCACAGAAAACATAGAGAGTTCGTTGGCTACCGTTGTGGCTGCCCATGGAACTTGTCTCCCGATGAGTAGAGGATTTGATCGCCGACACGGTAGTGCTTAGTGGATCCGATCGCCGATAAAGATCGGAAGCCTAGACAATTACATATCCAACATGCCAAAGAAAAGTAGATGAACAGATCACCGATGAACAGTGGAGGAAGCTAGTTGTTTTTACCGCCGAAACATTGGATTGATAGTTGGAATGAGACACGATTCTGCACGAGGAAATTTTGAGTTTTTCAAGTGGGATTTCTTAGCAAATTTTGGCTATTTTTCTATGGGATTTTTAGCAGTTTTTAGTGGATTTTCAGGGCTGAAAAGGAGAAAGTGGCAGCAATATTATGCACCCCCCTTGACCCCCTGTCGTCCCCCTCCAACAGACATTCTTTGATGAAGAAAATCTTGTGTTTGGGCAAATTTGTTATTTTATGATTATTCCAGGAGAAGGTAAGTAATTCTGATTTATATCAATGTTATGCATCTAACAGTTGTGTTACTAACACATTTACAAAATCATAATCACCTTCAAGAGCAGTATTTCAGGTAGTGCAGTTTGGTAAGTAAGTTGCGGTTCAGTTATGAGAACCCATGATGGATATGATGCTCGGGATTCCTATGAGCGTACGCGAGATGCCATGGGAGAAAATGTCCATAATGAAAATGATGACATTGAGTCTAATGGAAGGAGATTCCAAGAGACACCAGCAGATGTTATAGCCACCATGAGAAGCTTGATTAAATCCCAAGAAGAGAAACATCAGCTGAATGCTGCAATGTTGCAAAGCTTAACAGACTTGCAGAGAAAGATAGACTCTGGACGAGGTATAGCAAGACCAAAAGGCAGTAAGAGCAGTACTAGGAGAAGGAGAGGGACTTCTAGTGGATCATCTAACTTTGAAGAATCCAGCGGGGATTCTAGTTCTTCTTCTCATAAAATAGAAAGAAAGAGACAAACAAGGGATCACTCTCAGGATGAATTTAAGAAGGCTAAATCTCCTACATTTGATGGTGAGGTAAAGACTGGACAAGAGGCTGAAGCTTGGCTTCTTGGGATAAAGAAGTAATTTCAAGTGCATGATTATTCAAGAAACATGAAGGCATGGGTTTCCATATTCAATCTGAATGGAAGGGAATCCATTTGGTGGGAACACTTCAAGAAAGTAAAGAGGATCAGTGAAAGGAGACTTAAGTGGAAACAATTCAAGAAGTATTTCAAGCAGAAATACCTCTCTGAGAGGTATTATGATGACAAGATTAAGGAGTTCCATGAGTTGAGATTGGGACAGCAGACCATGGAAGAATATGCAAATAAGTTTTTGGAGCTGTTGAGGTATGTCCGGTACATCAGAGATGAAAAAGTGAAGGTCCAGCGTTTTCTGAGTGGATTACCTCAGTCTTACAAAGATAGAATTGAGTTTTATGAACCTAGAACTCTTGAAGAAGAAATAAGGAAGGCTACACATTTCTATGAGCAAAGCAAAGGTAAGCTAAATTACCATAAGGCATGGAAGTACAAGAAGAATGAGAAGTTTGACCAAAGAAATAAAGGTTTCAAACCTTCTAACTTCAAGAATCAGTAGAAGTAGCCATCCTAAGCTTTGAGTAAACCAGTTGGAGTGACAGGATAAAAGCCTAAGGATCCACAACATAATAGAGGACCACTTCAATGTTGGAGATGTGGAGGACCCCACATGCGCATAACTTGTCCACTCGAGAATGAGAGTGCAATATCGGCTTATAACATTCAAGAAGCAAAAACAGTGGGTCAAGTAGCAAGGGCAATCCCTAGGATCTATGTAGCACTGGAGGACCTCCAGGCAGATCACCTGTCAACGGTGGTTGAAGTTGCAGGTAAGATTGTTGAGCAATCTGTTTCTATTTTGATTGACCTTGGTTCTACTCGCAGTTACATTACTCCTAGAGTAGTGGAGATTTGTGCTTTTAAGAAGGTAAAGCATATAAAATCTTGGTTAGTTCAGCTAGCCATTGGAACTAAGAGAAAGGTCAGTGAAGTGGTAGAGAGATGTCCATTGGTCATGAATGGATTGGTCACTTGTGTAGATCTGAATGTTCTACCACTTGGCTCCTATTATGCTCTCATTGGAATGGATTGGTTAGAAGCTCATAGGGTGAAGCTTGACTGTTACAGTAATACTTTCGAATGCATGAATGAAGAAGGGAACCTAGTAGTTGTGAAAGGTATTCCAAAGGTGATTTCAGTATGGCAGGTTTCAGCAATGCGGTTAGAAAAGTTCTGTAGGAAAGGTTTCCAGTTGTATGCAGCCCATATTTTGGAGACATTAGGAGATGAAAATCCTAGGTTAGAGGACTATCAAGGGTTACAGGAATTCAAGGATGTGTTTCTTGATGAGATTCCAGGGCTTCCTCCAAAGAGGGACATTGATTTCACAATTGAACTTGTGCCAGGAGTAGCACCAGTGTCCAAGACCCCCTATAGGATGAGTACACCAAAGATGCTAGAACTGAAGATGCAACTATAGGAGTTGTTGGAAAAGAAGTACATCCGGCCGAGTGTGTCTCCATGGGGAGCACCAGTTCTGTTTGTAAAGAAGAAAGATGGTACACTCAGGTTGTGTATTGATTACAGACAGTTGAACAAGGTTACTGTGAAGAATAAATACCCTTTGCCTAGGATTGATGACCTATTTGATCAAATGAGATGAGCAAAGGTATTTTCCAAGATTGACTTGAGGTCTGGTTACCATCAGGTGAGAATCAAGGATGAAGACATTCATAAGACAGCCTTCAGGACAAGGTATGGACATTATGAGTTTGTAGTGGTACTCTTTGGTCTCACAAATGCACCAACTAAATTTATGTACCTTATGAATAGTGTCTTCAGCAGGTATTTGGACAAGTTTGTTCTTGTTTTCCTTGATGACATTCTTCTTTATTCTAAGAATGAGGAAGAACATGAAGAGCATTTGAGGTTGACATTGCAATTGCTCAGGGAGCACCAGTTGTATGCAAAACTGAGCAAGTGTGACTTCTATAGAGATAGAATTCAGTATTTGGGTCACATTATCTCAGAGGAGGGTATATCTGTGGACCCTGAAAAGATTGAAGCCATTATGAATTGGCCTACTTCAAGAAATGTGACAGATGTAAGATCTTTTATGGGACTTGAAGGATACTACTGGAGGTTCATTGAGGGATTCTCCAAAGTTGCACATGCCATCACTTCTTTGCAAAAGAAGGGGATGAAGTTTGAATGGACATTGAGGTGTGAAGAAATTTTCCAGTGGTTGAAAAATATTCTCACTAGTGCACCCGTATTGAAAGTTGCAGATCCGGAGAAATATTTTGTGGTGTGTACCAATGCATGTGGACAAGGGCTTGGAGGAGTCCTTATGTAGGAAAACCACGCGATATATTATGAGTCAAGAAAGCTAAAGGAACTTGAGAAGAACTATGCCACTCATGATCTAGAGCTTACAGCCATAGTACATGCTCTCAAGATGTGGAGACATTACTTGATGGGCAGGAGATTTGAGCTCAGAACAGATCATTATGGACTGAAGTATTTGTTTGATCAGCCTACTCTAAATGCTAGACAAGCGAGATGGCTGGAATTTTTATGTGATTTTGATTTTGAAATCAAGCACATAAAAGGAAAAGAAAATAAGGTAGTTGATGCACTCAACAGGAAGGTGCATGAAATGCATGTGGCATCCCTTAGTAGTTGCCAATCAGATTTGAGGCAGCAGATTGTTAGTCATGCTGCTGGAGATGAATTGTATGAGCAAGTAAAAGACAAATTGCAGCAGTAAATTCTTGAGAAGAGATATGAAGGATATAAATTGGAAGAAGATGGACTTCTCACTTATAAAGGTAGAATTTATATTCCAGATGTAGCAGATTTGAGGAGAGTTGTCATGGATGAAATCCATCAAGATCCGTATTCTAGTCACCCAGGATATCAGAAGACAATTGCTACAGCTAGAAAGCAGTACTTTTGGCCAAGAATGAAAAAGGACATGGCTGAATACATTTCAAGGTGTATGAAATGTCAACAAGTAAAGGTTGAGCATCAACACCCTGCAGGTTTATTGCAGCCTTTGCCAGTTCCAGAATGGAAATGGGAAATTATTTCCATGGATTTTATTATAGGATTGCCAATGACTTGGAGACAACATGATTCCATCATGGTTGTGGTAGACAAGTTGACTAAGGCAACACATTTTATACCGGTTAATTCTACGCATAAGACTGATGACATTGCAAAGATCTTCATGAAGGAGATTTTCAAATTGCATGGATTGCCGAAAGCAATAGTCTCTGACCGTCATGTCAAGTTCACTTCCAATTTTTGGAAGGGGTTGTTTGTAGATTTGGGTACAAAGCTAAACTTCAACACTGCATACCATCCTCAGATAGATGGGCAGACAGAGAGAGTTAATCAGATTCTTGAAGATATGCTTCGCATGTACGTGATGGACAAACCAACCAAGTGGGAAGATTACTTGCACTTGGTAGAGTTGGTTACAACAATGGACAGCAGGCATCCTTGGGGATGAGTCCTTATGAAGCTTTGTATGGAAGAAGGTGTAGGACACTAGTGACTTGGGATAACCCAATGAACAGGATTGTGCTTGGACTAGAATTGATCAAGGAAATGGAGCAAGAGGTTGTAAAGATCAGGCAGAATCTAAAAGCAGCACGGGATAGATAGAAAAGCTATGCAGATAAGCATAGGGTGAACAGGGAGTTCAGTGTTGGGAATCATGTTTACCTTAGAGTGAGAGAAAAGAAGAGTTCCTTGAAGCTTGGAAGTTGTGCCAAGCTGTCACCAAGATATTGTGGGCCGTTTGAAGTGCTTGAAAGAATAGGGCCAGTTGCATATAGACTTGCATTGCCTGCTAGTACTAGAGCTAATAATTTTTTTCATGTTTCTTTGCTTAAGAAATATGTACATGATCCTAACCATGTGATAAATTGGGATGTGATTCAGGTGGAACCCGAGGGAGAGTTCTGAATCGAGCCAATGCGCATCCTCAACAGGAAGGCCACAATGCTCCTGAACCGGGCCATAGGGCAGGTAAAGGTGCAATGGGAGCACTACGTATCTGAAGAGGCTACGTCGGAGCTGGAGGATGCCATACAATTGGCACATCCATTTTTGTTCAATTCTGCAGAACACTGAGGTGGTACCAGTGTAGCATTTTGTTCAAATTTTGTAAAGCACTGAGGACAGTTCTATTGAAGGGGGAGGGGAATGTAACACCCTAGGTTTGACCTTATTGCATTAAATGTACATGATGTATATATTGTAATTAATCTTAGTGTGGAGCTAAAGGCAAAAGCCCCACCATCGATTTGTCTACGTTATGTTTCGGCGATTGGAATCGTTGCCGATGGTCTATCATGGTACATGACATATATTAAGTTTTGGCATCATGTAAATATGCATTTTTAATTAAATAACCCCAAACAGCTATGTCACTACAACCATATTGAAAAGGGCATGATTTTCCTAAGGATAAGGGGGGGGATTGTTAAACCTTGAACCAATGGGGAAAAATCCATGTGTCACCACCCTGTTTGATTTTCCCATCTTTTCTTGTCTTATCCAACTACCATTTTAATGCTCTGCAAAATAGTTGAGGAAGTTATTTTGCTGGGGAGTGGAGTGTGGCAGCACTGTCAGTCCTTTCCCACATGCACACTCCACCAGTGAATCGAACCTCATGTTGGGCAGAAGAAATGATGCACCATCATTCCACTCTCTCCATGATGGTGCTGTGAACACTCCCACACTTTCCACTCGCCATTCTCCATTGTCACTCAATCTCACGCAGGGAAAAACGTCCTGTGTCTCACGCAGAGGATTTTTCTTTTTCTGTCGGTCTCACACAGCCAAGGGGAGGGATTCATTTTGACTTTCATTCGCATTTTCCATAGAGAGGTATCTGGTGTGTTTCCATCCATATATTGGGATCTGGTCTAAATTTATCTCATGCACAGCTTGGGGGGATGATTTCCTTCCCCATTTGCGGTCTGTGTAAGTCTTCCCAGTGGCTTCATTATTGAGAACGACTGTTGTTTCCCCACATTGTTGGTTGTGTCTTTTTTACATTTTGGGACTGTTGTAGGTTGTTTTGGAGTCGTTTTGGCCACGATAGGTCCAAGAACAGCTTCAGGAATTGTTTTCCCTATCCAAGCTGTGAATCGCTTGTGTGACTACGTGTATACAGTGGTTGGTATTCGGATTGTGTTGGAGGAGGGATGAGGGCTTGGTTTGCTTGATAAACCTGGTGTGTTTGGGAACCACACAGACAAATCTAGAGGTTTGGATTTCTTCTCCACAACCCCTGAAGAGCACTAGAAGGGAATTCAAGGCCTGAGGGACTGTGCAGCAGAGAAAGGACTTAGTCCTTGTGTTGGGTGTGTGTGGGTGTCTTAGAAGTCAGGCTAGTTTTGGTGTAGGTTTCCCTAGCTCTGTAATGAGCTCACCAGCTTAGAATTTAGCCTTTCCCATCTCCTTGATGGCTTGATAAACCTAACCATGTTGGCTTGGCTGTCTTGTTGATGGCCTAATAAACCCAACTGTGTTGGCTTGGTTGTGTTTGGTGTATCCTTAGCTATGTGTAAGCTTGCTTGTTCCTTATTCGTTGGGGAATCGTGCCCATCTCGGGGGTGGTAGCATTACCGAGAGATTAAGGAGCACGCTAGCCTATGGTTGGGTGGAACATTGCAGCGACGTAGCTGGTTGCGGGACGAGTTCTTTATAAGATAATTAACCTTATCTATTTTACTTCTGCAATTATATTTATTGTTAATAAATTATGATGAACATGTTGAATGAATGAATGAATGTTTGCTTTCGTTGTGTATGATAAATAATTATGTATCTATGCATGTTCTACTTCAATGCATTTTGTTTCAGCATTTTATGTACATACATGTTCATGGGGTTGGTTTCCCGGATGGTTAATACCATGGTAGTTTGTCAATCGGAGGGTCGGGGACGCTACATTCACCACATAAAAATTCCCAGTGATAATATGATTTCCTAGAGTAACTTGAAGCTTTGGAATCCATTTAGTGCAGTCCATAGAATTGTTACCTAGAATGATGACTGTGAAACCATCAAAATTTTCAGCATGTAACTTTATCCTCTCCACCAAGGTTGCATCTATGAATTTGTGAGTGGCTCCACCATCCACCAGAACTGTGACCTTTTGGACTTGTATGCTGCCCTTGAGCCTTAAGGTGTGGAATCTAGGTACACCTGAGAGTGCTGCAATTTATCCTGTACCAGGAGTGGGTTCTTCTTCTTCTTCTGTTTGATACCCTTATTCTTTGGCTGCAATTTTTACTTCCTCCTCCTCCTCCTCCTCCTCCTCTTCATCATATTCAGAAAAAATTCAATGTAGTGTGCCTTCCCTCGGCACATCTATGTCCCAAGACCCAAGGTTGTTGGCATGTAAAACATAGATTCTTTCTTCTAAGCTCTTCTTTGCGTGCTCCTCCTTTATTTTTTTTGGTAAAGGAGTCCTTTTTCCATGTTTTCTTACCTTCCTTGAACTTGTAAGGGAAATTTGGCTTGGGAGGGTATTTGGTTCTTGGCAACACATTATGCAAATCCCTTGCCAAATTCATGGCATCCTTCAATGTGGCTAGCTTGTGGAATTTCACTACCCCTCTAAAAGGTTCTGTCAATCCTTCAGTAAAAAATAAAACCAAACTAGCCATATATACATAAGAAACCATTATTGAAATCTTTTCAAATTCTAACATATATGCTTTAGGAGTTCCTACTTGCTTCAATTGCGCTATTTATTTGATAGGAAGTTCAGGGTCTTTCCTCTCAAATATCTCCATCAATGCATTGGAGAAACCCTCATAAGATAAAATCTGATCATGTCCTAAGGTTCTAAGACCATGGAACCAACAATTACTAGCTTCTCCTTCAAGATGTAGAATGGCCATTTTCAATGCATCTTCTTCAACCATAGGATTTAATTGGAAATTTACACTTAATTTTTGCAACCAAGCACTAGTAGACATTTGTGAGGAACCATCAAAGGAAGGAATGGTTACTTTTCCCATGGTGTATTTTAATTCATGGTTAATATGATATGCCCTATTCCCATTTACTCCTTTCTTGAACTGAAGAGAAGCTCTAATGAACTGGTCAAAAGGTGCGACTTTCCTACATTCCTCACTTAATTGCTGCCAATCATTTGCTGCTTATCTAACATCATCGATGGTGTAAGGGCCTTCTTTGGAATCTAAAAACTTATTTATTGTAGGTCCATTCTTATTTTTGAACTCATGAGGTATGTTATGAGTTCCAGTCTTTGAAAAAATGGTTTCTCCATTAGTCTTCTTCTCATCATAAGGTGAACTACTACTACTCCCTAGTGTTGACTTGCCCCCAAGTTGGCTGGAAAACCATTTGAACCATTGAATAAAGTGTTTGTACATACCTTTAAGGTCTGATTTAATGAATTTCTTAAGGTCCTCATTACTATCTTTGTCATCCATATCTCTTAGTTCTAGTTTTTCCTTAATCTCCTAGTGAAAAGAACTAACTTCACCACCTTCTTCCCTTTCACTATAAAGGTCTCCAGTTTTAGTTTCTAAAGGAGGGAGGTCAGAAAAATGAAACATGAATATATATCTCTATGATTTTCCAAGATAATTCTCTGATACCACTTGCAATGTCCTAATTCGAAAATTCCCTACAAAGGCATAATTTTGGAAAAATTGTCTTGACTAGTTTTGGCTCTGGGGGATTCGAATGGCTCAAGAGGGTCTCGAATTTATTAGGGAATGATGTGGGGAGTCTTATTTCTCTTAAATTTAATCTATATTTTTATGATAGTTTATATACGTCGTCAACTCGATCTGGGCATGATGGAGAAAAGAGAAAAATTACTAGCAATTTATGATGCAATTCCCCCTAGGGTGTGGGAAGAAATGACTCTCCAAATCCTATGAAACCATCCCAAATTTCAAAATAGAGTATGTGGAATTTAATTATACTTAATTTACTATCATTTGGTGTGGTTACAATTTCTGCAATATAGGATCAAAGCTTCATATTTGAATGCATAATTTCAGTGATATTTGCTTAAGGGAAATGCCACATAAATACTCAACTTTGACTCATAAACGGTGCATATAAAGTATTAGAATAGAGAAATATGAATAAATACCATTTAAATAATTTAAATATCTCACTAAAATCATAAAATATTTTCCCAAGTGGCAATATACATCATATATACAATCTCCATTGAAAGGGAAAATCATCGCATGGAAACTAGTCACAATAAAGCTTGAAAACATGGACATCTGCATATGTATTTCTTATGATTTTGAATTACATAGAATATGATATACATATTATACATCCATGAATCATTAACACATGCTTGGTGTTAAAAATAAAATTAATGCCCTCAATAGTGTTTGTCCGAAAACATATTTCTATTTTTCCTGTAACATGAAGATCAGAGTTTTTGAACAATTGAGAGCTTCAATCTCTCATTTGACGATTGATTCCACAAAGGAATAAATGTTTTAAGAAAATTTGGCTCTAAATATACCAATTAAATGACCACTTAAGTGCCAAAACCCATTTCCTATAACTCACACAGTGGAAAAAATGCCTAACATGGGTATTAATTGTCTTGAAAATACTGAAAATCAAGTTTGATGCCTAAAAACTAGGTAAAGTGGGTATTTTTAACGAAATAATAAAAAATATTAAAAAATAATAATCCCTCATTCATGGTTAATATATTGGGTGCAAAAATCCCAATCCTATAAAATGAAGGCATATGAGGTGAATTAAAGGAGACAAATTAGAGAGCAAAGGCATGCTGGAGGAATTGAGGGCTAGAAATCACTTTTCTACTACAAAGTTTTTAGGCATTAAAGGCATGAATGGTATAGTATTAGTTCTATGCTATGGAGAAGGAATGAACTTGAAAGGGATGTAAGTATTTCTCCATGTTCATTTATTATTAATCAATTCAATCTTCTTCCCAATTCTGATTCAATGTTTTCCCTTCAAAGTTTCATGTTGACATGGAATGGGTAGGCAATTAGATCTAACCCATATTTCTTAAAGATAGTTTGTTAGGATAGTAGGAAGAATTTTTTAGTGAGATTTAAGGTGTGAAGGATATTCAAGGAGATGCAAGGACAATTATCAAGCGACTCCATCAAACATGAAGGATACAAAGAGGTGTTATCCTCTCTTTCTCCCCTTCTCAAACTCCCTGAAAGAATGTTTTAGATCTTAGTATTATTGTGATAATTGATTTGTTTTATGTTAATTGGGATTCACCCACCCCATATAAATATGAGAGTATGATATTGCTTTAGTTGTAGAATACTCCACTAACAGAATGTCGACTCCAATGGGGAGCTAAGGGCTTCTTCTCTTAAAACTAGTTTTCTTGAGTTTTTCCCCTTGTTTGGGTGTTTATTACCTTTTAAATATTTTAATGCATGCTTTATATTGGTATTAGAAGGATTTAGTTCAATTATGGAGGTCAAAATCGACCTGATTTCATCCTTAATGTTTCATTTTTCAATTTTTTAGGGCCCAGATCTTGGTTTTTTTCCTTCTTTAACTTGTTGGTGCCCTTTTATAGAGTACAAACAGTTATATACTCCCTTGGAGCCATTTTAAACTCCCATAAGTGTTCCAATGGCACTATGTTGATCAATAACATCAGTGCATCGATCATTGTGTGGAAGAGTCACAGTTCTTGATTTTTTTTATGGTCGAATATTCAGTTTTGGATCATTTAAGTTTTATTTTATTTTTTGCTATAGATGTCTGAGGAATATTATAGTAGAGGTTTTAGAAACTATTTACCTCCCTTTTATCAGGATTTAAGAATTTTTGGAAGATTTTAAAGTTTGGTGTTCATTTGGCTTGAAATTGAAAAATTTTGAGATCACTGATTGTTGGCCTTGGAATGAGTTCATTTTAGACTTTGTAGAACCTTAATTGACATACTAAACACTTGTTGAGTCCTATTATGACCTTTTAGGATCATTTTTGAAGGATTTAGAGACATTTTCTCTCAAGTTTGGAAGTTTTGGAAACCTCCTTAAAAAACTAGGAAAAACACTTTGTGAAGTAGTTTTTTTTAGTGTTTTTCAAAGTTTTATTTAAAAGAATGCTCAGATCTGAAAGTTTATGACATGTTTAGCATTTATGTCCTTTATTTCACTCTTGAACGTTTGAAATTTTGTCTAATTTGGTCATTTTAATCACACATTTGCATAAGGAAATTGTCGAAAAACTAAAGCACATGACACATTGTTACAATTTATGAACCTTTAGGCCATGATTTTTGAAGTCACGTGAACTTGATAACCTATGCACAAAGCTTGAAATTACAACTAAGAAACTTTTAATACCATCATTTAAAAATCAAATGCACATAAATTCTCAATTGTAATAGGTTTTTTGAAGTTTTGAAGCATATTGTTGAGCCACGAGTATCCTCTTCACTTGCTCTTTCAGGCGACCCTGTGAAAGAGAAAGTGGATCTCAAGTGTAAATGATTGTAATTTTTAGAATTTTGAAAGATACTTAGGATTTTGTATTGATTTTCAAACTATCAATTTGGAACATTAAATTCAACATTCAGAAAGAAAACATAATGCAATTGAAAATTTCTTTTTTCAAATTTGTAAAAGTGATTCTATTTTGAAATATGCATGTTTGAAGGAGCTCAAAGAATGTATTACTCTTCCATACTATATAAGTTCATTGAAATAAATGAAAGAGTACTAAGCATTGTGCATTTATTTAGTTCAACATTTCGAGTCACAAACACCACCCGTTTCACCGTCATTCCTCGAAACTGAGGGAACTACCCTAAAATCAATGCTTAATCTAAAATCTATCAAGATTATTTTTTATATCACCAACATAGATTAGGATAGGGATTTGGAATAAGATTGGAGAGTTAACACTCCAAGGCCACAAAAATTTGAAACTAGTGTTGATTAAAGAGAATCAAAACCATTAGTAGCAAAGAGTGCATGCCAGGAAAGTGCTTCTAACACATGTGTTAAGCACAAGATCAATACAAATTAGTAAGGGTGGTACCCCCACTCTTTCTTATTTGGTGGGACATGAGCACATTATAGTATTTCAATTAAGTGACAAGTCCTCGAGGTGACATCACTTTCTTGAGATATATAGTCTATGTGAGTTATCCTAGACTGCTAACTATCCCACCCAGCCACCGATTGTGAAGTGGTAACCATAGTTTGTTTTCCTAGGGCATCACACAAGCTGTTGTGAGTGGGAGAAACTTGCAATAACGAATAAATCCACAAGGTTTTTTCATCTCCTTGGTAATGTGAGTTTCCAATAGCTAACACTTGCACCCTTGGTGATTGAGGAACAGTGTAACTGTTTCTCATACCTTCACTATTTAGTAATTTTTGAGGCGTGATGTCCCCCGGGAGCTACTAGTTTTGGAAGGCCGTCTAAATCCATATTTTCACTGAACTCTAGTTCTTTGGAAAGAAGTTTGCTTGTTGATTATCTTAGGACATTGTTATATGCGTGGAACTTTGATTTTTGTTGAGTCTAGTTTCCTTTAGGATTGTTTAACTAAATTTTGATATACTATAATAAACAATTCCTTTTATTAAACTTTAGAGTGACTAATATTTCGATCCACCTATCAAGGTGGTAGCGAGGCAAGTTACCCAAGTTTGAGGAGCCCGCTACATTATGGAGGCATATACATGAGCCACATATTTGTGACTTTGAAACTGAACTACTTATAAACCCAATCAAATGTTACTAGATAATAACAACATCAAATCAATTCTAAAATTTGTCACATCAAGGATGAAACATAGATAGACTTGATGATATTACTTTTGTTGAAATTGTAAAAATATAATATCACATATTTTCTCACGTAATTCCACCCTTAGCACATCCTTTTAAACTCAATCATACTTATGAAAAGTGAGTCATAGGTTAGTCTTTTTGAAAGTTGGAATAATATGTAAAACATTACACTTGACCCTTTGGTTTCATCAGGAATTGATGGGACCATATCAATGTAGCCTCAAATGGTTGAGGGAGGTTGTCAAAATCCTCTTGGAACACACAATAGTTGTCTAGGTTCTTTTGCTGGGGGAAACCCTTTACCATGGAATGTTAATATTCCTAGCAGAAATAATGCATCATGGAACACAAATGCCAATTGGAATTATCCTTCACCGATGAGCTGCAATGCCCCAAAGGGTTAGAATTTGATTTATCCTAGCACAATTCCTAGGGGCAATCCACCTATCAACTCCATCCCACAATGGAGTGCTCAGGTTTCAAAAAGTAACCAATATTTTTGGATCCAACCTCCACAAGGAGGAAACATACCTTGGAATTCCAATAAAAACCAAATATAGAATCAATGGAATGGTCAGGTTCTAGTAAGTAACCAATATTATTGGAACCCAACTCCATCAGGAGGAAATCCACCCAATGGTAAGGTTTTAGGAAGTAACCAATATTCTTGGAACCTGACTCCATCAGGAGGAAATCCACCTAGTGGTCATGTTTTAGGAATTAACCTATCTTTTTGGGACCTAACTCCATCAGGAATAAATCCGCCCATAGATCTTGTTCCAAGAAGTACCCAATCTTCTTGGGGATAGCCTTCGCAAGGGGGAAACCCACCTTGGAATGCTAATAAAATCCAAGGACCACTTAAATGGTGTGGTCAGATTCTAGGAAATAAGCAATCTAACTGGAGTCTAACCCTGCAAGGGGAAATCCACCCATTCATAAATGGTGTGGTCAGATTCCAAGAAATATCCAATCTCCTTGGATTCTAACCACGCAAGGGGGAAATCCACCCATGAATCCCATTACACAATGGAGTGATGAGGCTCTAGAAAGTAACCATTTTTTGGGGAACCAACCTACAATACATGTGTTTGATCCATCTAGGCCACCACATGAACCTCATGTCAATGGTATGACGGTTTTCGTCAATAACCCTGAGCAGATTACCTAGCAAATGGGACAAATGTCCGTTCAGACCTCAGAACCTATAGCTGGTTAGGATATGCATCAACATGCTAAGCCTTCCCCAACTTATGAAATCCTCATATTTCAATCCATAGAAATTAGGGGTAATAAGAAGAAGTACAAGGGTAAGCACAGTGTTAATCCTTCCCAAAATCCTGAAAAACTCATAGTTCAATCCATGGAACTTAGAGGAAATAAGAAGAAATACAAGAGTAAGCAGAATTCTAACTTTGGGAAGGGAGATGCATCGAATCCATCTTAAGATAGTGGGAAACAAAAACCTGTTGTATTGATGCAACCTTTTTTGCAGCACCATCATCAAATGGTTTCTACAATGTTGGTACCTCTGACAGGAGGCAACCAGTCAAAATCCCTGCAAGAGGGAAATAATCCCAATTCCAATGTCTTCATGTGTGATCATGAGGTGAACATTAAAATGATATATCATTCTTATGATGTCCCTCCTAGCACATAGGATCAATCAGAATCACAACCAAGTGGTTCTCTCACTATTGAGAAACCAACCATAGACATAGTACCACACCCCCCCAAAGGTGATCTATGTAGAAAAATGCATAATCCTAATGCACGAGTTGCTCATAATGAAAATATTGTTGAGAAAATAGCTCAAGCACCATGTGCCATGTCTGCCATGGAGGTGTTGCAATATTTTCCTGCACAAAGAAAGGAACTATTGTCTTCAACTAGAGCTTTTGATCCATCCGATGTGACATTGATCGCATTAGACTTAGACCAATCAACCTATAGGATTCCTTCCAAAGTTTCTTTTCAAATTAAAGTAACATCTCATGGCAAGAATATATTTCAAACCATAGTTGATGAAGGGGCCTCAACCGGTGTCATGTCATTTAAATGTTAGAAAGAATTGGGGTCACCCACCTTAGTTCAATCCCATATGGTGCAAAAATCATTTAACAGAAATCCATTCTCTCCTCACAGAATCATTGTAGCTTGCCCTATTGAATGGGGTGGCAAAATAGTCACAGTGGATCTTGAGGTAGTAGATGCGCCTATAGATTACAATTTTCTATTAGGACATAGTTGGATACATGCAATGATGGCTATAGGGTCTTCAGAGTCTCGAGTGATTCAGTTCCATCATTGGGGAAAGATTGTCATGATTAACCAATTAGATTACTACATTCTTGAAACTGATATCCGATCGAATGTTCCTTTCATTAGGGATTCTCTAAAGGATGTTCGAGAAATTAGGGTAGGAACATTCAAAAATGATTCCCTCATGGGAAACTTTATGATCCCACAACCCTTATCTGCTATAGAAGTGTCATACCAAGATGTTGAAATGGCTTCAACATATTTGGATCAAAATATTCCCTTGATGGAGGAATATGATCCAGTTACTTGGCCCATTTTGGATGTGGGATCTCCTATCTCACTTGATTTCTTGCATGGAATTTTATCATCATATGAAACTATCCTTGAAATCATAAACATTTGGTTGTACCCACCTAAGGGCATCTTTTGTGGGGCTACTAGGAGCATATTTGGTTTAAATCCACCCAAGTATAGGAGCATCCTTTGCATGTTCCTTGATCTTATCATGTATATTTGGAAGCATGCATATAGGTTTAGGTTATCCCTCTGTGAATATGCATTTGAATCTTTTTCCACCCAAACTTGCCATAAGGTCTAACCTATTTGAAATTGGTGGGTCATCCCATCATATCTGTATTTTCCACCATTCCTACAGAAGAGCCTATTGAACATGGGACACCCTAGTGAGCACCCCATTTCCATTTTGGTGCCCATGCTGAGTTATTCTCATAGGAATGGGAGCCCAACTAGTCCCATCATGACCTAGAGTTTGAGTCCACATACTTCTCTGACATACAGTTTTGACCATTTCCTGATGGGATCCCTATTTCGTGTCAGTTTCCATAAGCATGTGTTAAAATATCTACATGAACATTTGTGCTTACTGCTTTGGTGCTTATTGATGATGTTGTGTATACGCATTTGCAGTCACATTTTACTCAAAATTCCTATAAACCATTGCTTCTATTTAAGTCAACCTATACATGCGAGAACTATTTGATTCAGGTATTTGACGGACCATGATTCATTGTGATTTATGATTTTGGTGTTTTTCGCAAGAATTAGCATGAAGTAAACAACATTTACCCTTTCCTACTTGTTCATAGAATTAAATTGGATAATCATAGTTACTTGGTTCTATTTCACCGTCCATCGACACATACTATTCTACTTCAGATATCCAATTGATGGAGGGAACATTCGTAAGAGTGTGCATAACTCGCTCAACCCTTGTTTGCAATATGTATCTTTTCCTTGGCTTGACTCGTGATCTTAAAAAACAGAGTAATCCCATGCAACAATCATTGCCTCCCATGTATCATAGCATTTTTTATTATTTTTTCAATCTCATAAATGAAAAAGTACTAAAAATGAAAAAAACACAAAAATACAAAAAGGAAGATTATTGAATCTATTCATAATTCATCGTAGATAAATGGCAACAGTCAGTCCTTATCTCCTTTGAACATGACACATATCCCTGCATCAGTTATAAGTACACCATTTAAATCTAACTAAGGAAGTTGTACCATTAATTTGAATAGATCTCCACCAATAGGCTATCCTTCATGTCATCTATGGATATTTCGTTAGTTCATTTGGAATTGGCGACTTTCACAATGGTTAGTTACTCGAGTCTTATGTTTCCAAGTGTCGCTATGCATCATGTAATGTGTTCAAGGGAATTCAAACTATGGTCAGCCATTCCTCAAATATTCCTGACCAATCATGTCGGCCTTCCTTGTGTCAGTATACAGTGTTGGATCTCATAGCTCTACCAAATTATATCAGCCTATTGATCTCAGTTTCATGTTAGTTGATGTGGGATGCATCAATTCCCTCCTTCTAATGGATTCATTCCTATCGATGCCAAATGATCATCTAGGAAATGGATCTAGGAACCCCAATGAGCACCTTAGATCTTGCAGTCATTAATGACAGGTTTCCTCACAAATGATAGTGGGTATACATCAATGACCCATGATTGTTTGATTCTACAAGTGTTTGAAATCAAAACATCTATTCACACTTGTCAATTTGTACTCAAGTACCTTGGAGTCCATCATCATTATCGATGGGCCTCCTCGTATCTATTAATGGTATACATCAATGACTGATAATCAGATGGTGTTTAATTATGATCGAAATCAGCTCATTTAATCTCATGATATAAACTCGTACTATCATTGGTTTGTATTGAATACCTTGGGAAAGGTAGTTGTATCATTCATCGATGCATTACCCAAGTTGCGTAAGATTAAAATGCCATGTCAAAGTACCATGAAGACCTGGATATTTTTCACTCATCAAAGTGCATGTATACACTTTTGTAATATTTTCTTTTGACATGGATCCACTGTGTATTGTCCGTGGCCATGATTGTTTACCACTGAGCATGGGTATACTCGCATCAAGAAGATATTGTATATTTGGGTTATTGACATGTTTGACTTGTAGGTGCTTTTCAACTCCTGTGCTCAAGATCATACTCCTTTACCATCCTTCTCTCGTCACTAAAGAGTATTAGTATGAAGACTATCATAATAAAATAACTTTCAATGTATTTCTACCCTCAACATAGATTTGGACCTCATACATTAGGGGGTGTCTGTTAACAATAAAATTAACACCCTTAAGAGTGTTGTTCTCAAAACTTATTTCTATTTCGCCCGCAACATGAAGATAATTTTTTTTAACAAATGAGAGCTTCAATATCTCATTTGACCACTGCTTCCACAAATGAAGAAATGTTTGAATACAAGGTGGCTCTAAAGAGGACAATTCCATGACCACTTAAGAGCCAAAACCCAATTCCTATAACTCACACAGTGGAAAAAATTCCTAACATGTCCTGGAAATATTGAAAAATCAAGTTTGATGCCTAAAAACTAGGTAAAGTGGGGTTTTTTATGGAAATAATTAAAAATATTCAAAAATCCTAATTCCACATTCACAGTTAAGAGATTGGGTGCAAAAACACCAATCCTATTAAATGAAGGCATATGAGGAGAATTAAAGGAGACAAATTAGAGAGCAAAGGCATGCTAGAAGAATTGAGGGCTAGAAATCACTTTTCTACTCCAAATTTTTTGGGCATCAAAGACATGGATGGTATAGGAGTAGGTATAGTATATGGAGAAGGAAGGCACTTGCAAGGGCTATAAGTATTTTTTCATGTTCATTTATTATGAATCAATTCAAACTTCTTCCCAATTCTTATTCAATGTTTTCCCTTCAAAGTTTCATGTTGATGTAGAATTGGTAGGCAATTAGATCTAACCCATATTTCTTAAAGATAGTTTGGTAGGATAGTAGGAAGAATTTTATGGTGAGATTTGTAGGTGTGAAGGAGATTCAAGAAGCTACAAGTCCATCCATCAAGGGAATCCATCAAACAGAAAGGCTACAAAGAGGTATTCTCCTCTCTTTCTCCCCTTCTCAAACTCCACGAAAGAAGGTTTCAAATATTAGGAGTATTGTGATAATCAATTTGTTTTCTGTCAATTGGGATTCACGCACCCCATATAAATAGGAGAGTATGATATTGCTTCATTTGTATAATACTCCACTAACAATTAGGCATCAACTGAACTCAATGGGGCGCAACCACCATTCACACAATTGCGCCTTCATAGAAGAACATGGAAATATGGAAGTGGAAATTGAGAGAATGGGAGGAGAGATCGGTCACAAAAAATTGAAACCTACTATCTACAAAAAAAAAAGTCCATGAAGCTCCAAATGAGAGGTATGAATGGCCTCTCCCACGTCCAACTTGGATGAGAATCTCACTCTCTCGAAATTGGCTCATTAGCAGGGTAAGTGCACACTCACCGTGCAATGGACAAGCTAATGCTCTCCAAATGCCAAAGTCAAATTCACAAATGATAAAAAGTTATTTCCATTCCTCATGACATATTTTTATAACCCTACTAAGGTCCTTCAAGTTCGAATTCATTCCCATAGGCTTCCTCCATCTCATCCTTGATGTTTAGTAACCTCCATGCCACTTGGCCTTCTCCTCAACCCTTCATCTTCCACCAAATTCGAATGGTTTCCACCTAGTCCCAAGTGCGATCTCTTGGAGGCTATTTTTAGCCCTTGCATGTCAGGTTGTCATAGGTCTGCAATCAGGTCTTTCTTATCATATAATCTTCCATCATTGTTGTCATAAAGCACAGGGAATCTAACTCCACATGGCACCTAGTTTCTTCCTAGACTCTTCCTCTTCTATGGGGAGCTACTCCTCCTCACCCATTTGAATCCTTGGGATCATGATATGTCATTTGATGAATCTCCACCTTCAAAGAACATTCCATCACTCATAATTTCGAATTTGTAGTTAATTCATGACGTGTGTAAGGAAGAATCTAGCCACCCAAGCCCCCCATGGACCTACAAATGTCCTTATGAAGCAATGCCACTTTATTTTCTCCATATTTAGTATTTGTATGACCCAAATTAATGTGTAAATGATAAACTAAGGTTCTCTTGGGTCCCATATCTCCCTTATTGCAATATTTAATGCGTCCTCCCCCAACCTAGGGAACTAGTAGGTGGGTGAAACATTGCCAACTAGTAGACCTATTGGAATGGAGAAATGGAAGAAAGAAGTGACATTGAGATCATAACTGATCAAATTATATAATGGGTAGTTTCGAATATTTTTTCGCAGATGGTTTAAACTATGATGTATGTGTCATGATTTAATTTGAAAATTTGTCTTCATCTTCATCCGCCGTTGAAAATTTATGTTGATCTTCCTGAGTTATGTGGAAGAAGTGATATTGAGATCATAATTTATCAAATTATGTAATGGGTAGTTTGGAAGACTTCATGATGATGACCAATGGAAATGTGACCAACACTAATTGAAACATGCCAATGCCTTATTTAGAAGGGCTTCTAACACACTTCGTGAAAATTTATAAGGTAGTTAGAAATGAACTATAAAAATTAAGGATCCAACTCATTTTCTACAATTTGTAATTTCAACATCTAGAGTAGACCCTATGACTATTGTGGTGGTCATCGAGGACACCTCATTTATGGTCGTTGAGGACACCACATTTTCAATTTTTCATTTCGACATGGAGAGAAGACCTAAAACTATTGTGGTGTCCATGAGGAGCTTAGTAGTTGTGGTTGTTGAGAAAATTTTTGAGTAGACAACAAGGATTGCAACAAATAACATAATTCAATGCAAAGAGACTTTGCTCCATGTTGGAGGAGCTAGTCAACCAGCCAACTAAGTCGGCTGGTTGACTAGCTCCTCCAACACTCCACATGTCATAAATCGTAAACGCATGCCATAACAATGCATACAACCTAAGAATAATTATTTAAATATTATTATTTTGTTATACCAATTCATTCTCTTAAAAATGCTAATGAAATTTCTCTTGGTTCTATATAGTTTTAACCCTTATCCAGTAATCACATTAAAAAAAATTGATGCATAAACCATATCATGTAACAACACATTTAAAGCAATAACCCCAACCATATTAAATTTCATGAAACATGCAAATCAATGAGAAATCATGGCAGAAGTATTTTTAACAAAGTTTACCTTTGAAAGGAATTGACAATAGAGTCCATCCCTACACTAAATGACACTAAAGATGGGGTAAGTGCACTCAAGAACATGAAGTAACATTACAATCTAATGTGGAAAAAAATCATGTATATATGCAAAATTCACTAGTTCAATGAAACACTAGCAACCCAAAAAATTTAAACATGGAAAATTGAACCTAATTATTTTCATAAAAAATAGTAGATATAGCTTTGAACTCTGACACTGTAATTTTATTTTATTAATTGTTCTCAAACATACTTTACATTCTCTGAACCATTTTACACGAGCAATGGTATTGACTAAAAAAAACATAAACATAAACTTACATGCATGACAATGTTGAAACTTCTGAAGGCGAATTCGCAAGTAGGAACTCAAAACAAATAGTGCATGCTACAAATCCATATGGTACAACAACATCATGAGGTCATCAGTTTTACTCCCAACAAAGGCATCTATCGTATCTTCCTACATGAAGACACAAAACCAACAATGTACCATTATAACCATTAGCATTTAAGGCTTACCCCTATAAAATTTTCCAAATAAGGGATCATATAGTAGTTAGGGATTTAAGGTTTCGACTTAATAAGGGTTGTAAGGGTTTAGATAACAATACAAGTTTAGGGTCTTGGACAAATAATGGTTTCAAGTGTTTATATGTTGTTTCCTCCCCTAAACACTTACTGAAAATGTGCGATGAGGTGAAATATAAAAAGTTGACCATTAATGCTCACAAGTCCTATATTTCTCATTACCTCGACAATTTTTATATCCTCATCATCATAGGATCCAGCTTCAACATCAACCACAAACAACCTCAAAACAAAAATTATACCATGAAATTGGTACGGAAGAAATTTCCTTGAAATTGGGATCAAGCTGCAAGCACATACATATTTAGAAAACATATAATTGTCAAATAAAGGCCCACAAAACCAATCTGATCACCTATATAGTGTCACATGAAAATTATTAAAATATAATGTTTTGTGTGAAATTAATTAAAGAATATATTTTATTAAATTGAATAGAACAAATCCATATAAATAAGTATTTGAAATTTTAATTCAAGGTAACGTGCATTCGGTGTATTGAATATAATGAATTGCAAACATATCTAAATCTGGAATTAATATAGAAATGGTCATTGTGCTGAAAAATACCTATCTGGATTTCTAGATTAACAACCTTCTTGGATCCAAATTAAAATGACTTGTTCAAAGTGAAGAAATGATATGGCCTATACAAGTACAAGGATTCATCAAAACTTATATAGTTGTGATTTTTAACAATGTAGAAATGATATGGCCTGTACAAATGCATGGATACATCAAAATTTATATAGTTGGGATTACTAACATATTTCCATTAATACAATGATCAAACTAATATACATCTCATTTTGATTGTGTCAACTAGTCAAGATGTGCATCTTTTAGTCATAGAAATCATAGCGCTTCTTAGGCTAATATCTACGCTAGCTATATGAACGGATTAATAGATTATATGCTCAAATTTACTTACAAATAAACTAAATAAAAAAGGATAGCTTACAAATAACATATTTAAATAAGCTTGCACCATTTTAGTTATAATATTTAAATATATTTGCACCAATATGCGGACATGTGGTGTACTCATTGGGAAGAACACTATTTCCTTTCCCACCAGGGTTCGATTATTTGGTCATCCCTTGATTCCTTGTGAATATTAGGGCCTGACAATTCCAGGTTGAAAAAAAAAGGTTTGCATCAGTTTAGTTATAACTAGATGCACCAAAAGCCTAGAAACGAAAGGTACCCTGCAACCAAGATAGTGATGGAAAACAATCAAAATTTTGTTGGTACCTTATAAGTACTAAGAAGAGTTCATAGATTCTCAAGGCTAGCAAATTGAATAAATAATTTTTCTAAATTTTTTTAACAAAAACATAACTATTTTGCATTGAAGGAAAATTCAACCTTTAACTTCAAACCAACTACCTTAAATACCGAGTAAGGATGGAGATTAATATCAATGTTAGTTTCAAGTTGCATGATATTTAGTAATTTACCATACATTTATGTTGATTAGTAATAGTGTGTTTTATCAATGTCATGTGTCATAATATCAATATTAAAGGTGTAGAGTGGCATGTGTCATAACATTGATATTGGAAATATTATTCCAAAAGAATTGTATAGATATTAGACATGGAATTAAAAGCATAACATTTTTGCATTAAAGAAAAATCAACCCTTGGACTAGAAACCATGTGTCCTAGAAAGTAAATTAAGATATATCTATATAACTTTTATGGTATATGTGATCTAGCCATTAATCATACATTTATAAAGGAAAACTCAACCGTTATACTTGAAACCAACTACCTGAAATAATGGATCGTGTAGTCTAAAAATTTGACGACTTGGGTTGGAATAGGAAGATTTTTTTGGCATGATTTTAAAAAACTCTTGTCATAATTTTTCAAAATCCCAGTTACAGCCCTAAAGTTCTAAAATTTTGGGTGCCCAAGGGTTTTTTAGGGCGTTGAATCCACTTCTACAATAAAAGTCGTGATTAAATCACAGTTAAATTCTGATTTTACAAAATAAAAAATGTCGGATTCCGGTAAAAAATGGTCGTCTGGTCCAAATCGTCAAATTTTTAGACAACTTCATAATGTATTGGTAGAGAATAAATATCAATGATATTTCTAATATGTATGGATCTAACCAATATTGTTGATACATTTATGTTGATAAGTAACATTGTTTTACTAATGTACAACTTGGCCATACAACCCATTATTGTTTTTATTCATGATAAGTGTGTTTTATTTATGATACAAATTACTAGTTACGGTATTGTGATGTATATATTAGCTTAAATTCGTCATAGCTTTTTAAAATATTTATCTTCTCGTATTTAAATTCTAAATAAGTTTTTTATTACAATATTTATCCTCTTTCATTTAAATTGTACACAACCTTTTAACATAAATTAATTACAACTTATTTTTAATTAAAAGTTGTTTTTAATTTTGAATATAATTGTCGAATGGGGTTGGACCCATTGGTGAAGAGCGAGGAGTTTTTCACCAATGGAAAATGTTCAATTCCAATGAGTGCCTAACCTAAAGCCATGTGGGCACCTTGAGGTAGTGATCCAAGGTGTGACCTATATAAATAACACATGTTTATTAGGGTAGAGAATAAATATCAATTATGTTGATAACATAGTGTTTTAGTAGTATCAATTGTGTTTTGTTGATAAGTAGCAATTATGTTTTATTTTATTTATTTTCCAATGTGGCTCACGTCTAAAGATTAGAAGCAATTCAAGGGGCCCACTCGAAGGGGCCTCATCCTGTTAGGATTTCGGAGCCTATCCCTGACACCAAATTTGGGTGTCTAACCCCGAAGGACCCAGAAGATTGAACCCTTGACCTCAACCTTGTGAGGACTTGGTCCCGAAGGACCCATAAAATTGAACTCTTGACCTCAACCTCGTGACGACTTGGTCCCGAAGGCTCCAACCAACTGAGCTACCCCACGAGACTTAGCATTTATGTTTTATTTATGATAATAAGTTATTGTTTATGACATTGTAGCTTAGCATTTATGTTTTATTTATGATAATAATTTATTGTTTATGACATTGTTATTCCGAAGGCTCCAACCAACTGAGCTACCCCACAAGGCTTACCATTTATGTTTTATTGATAATAAGTTATTGTTTATGACATTGTAGCTTATCATTTATGTTTTATTTATGATAATAATTTATTGTTTATGACATTGTAATAACAATGTCATAAACAATAACTTATTATCATAAATAAAACATAAATGTAAGCCTCGTGGGGTAGGGTAGCTCAGTTGGTTGGAGCCTTCAGGACCAAGTCGTCACGAGGTTGAGGTCAAGAGTTCAATTTTATGGGTCCTTCTAGACCCATATATATATATTTAAACATTTAAAAATATTTATATTTTCTTATTTCAATGCAATTTTAAGATAAATAGATCTAGCTATTAATCACACATTTATATAGATAAGTAACAAGTATTTTGTAGAGTGAAGTGTGGTAGAGGACAAATATCAATACCATTTTCAATGTATAGACTATCTAAACATTGATCATACATTTATGCTAATAAATAATATCACATATCATAATCTTAGAGTTACATGTAGAGTTTGATGAAATAACTTATTAGCATAATTATATATTACTATGTTATCTAAAATAGTATAGATAGAGATCTCATTTCTAACTCAACTTACTAACCTTATTCTTTATAATAATATTATCAATTTAATTACTAATATTTCCACACAACTATTTATCCCATTTTACAATATTTATCTTTTCATAATTTATTTAATATTAATTAAAACTTATTTCAAATTTTAATATACTAAAAGGCAATTATCAGAAAACACAAAACAAACACAAACAGCCACAGTTATTTTAAACCAATAAATTCATTACATAATATGCATTAAGGAATAATGTGATAAAATTGATCGATTGTCGCACATGTCATTAAGGAATTCTTATTCTAATCTTCCAACAGAGCACTATTCTTATCCAAATCAAAGCATTTGCAACCCAGTTCCAATGGATTACTAAAGAAGTTGGCTTTTCCATAAATCAGATCCTTTGGCACAGCACATGTTTTTTTTTCCTACGCTGAAACGATAGTGCTAGTGCCATGATGGAGAAAACCTAAGCAATGACGAAACTGAAGTCTTTATCATCATAGAAACAAACCTTTTATTTATGTAAGCAACCACGTCGCACGACCCACATAAGAAGGGGAAGAAACCAAGGAAAAATATTGGTGTATACAACTGTGGTTCTTGGAGAGAACTGGGGGGCTTGAAGCTCGATGTAAACCCTTGGCAGGTTTCATGGCTAAAAAATTATAATGGACAAAGAACATAGTTGCGCTACATTTAATTTTGACATTTAAAAGGTGAAGACTTCAGTCATCTTGGCGAGGGCACTCTCAAATTGGATTCATCTCTGCTCAAGGGTCCCAGTGTAACCTGTTGACATCTGAATCAAACATGGAGAGATCCCTGTCATTTCCCTTTCCTCCTGATTCATTTCACTGTTGGTGCTGCTACTAGAGCACGATGTCAAAGCATCATACTACCCCAAGCTCACTGCCATAAACCTAAACTGTGCATAATTCTGCAGGTGGTACTTGAACTTGTTAGCCCTCTCTTCTGTGTCCATGTCCACACACAGTATCCCTCCATACCCATACCCACATTTTACCATGGGCTTCAAAAGGGCATACTGAGGGTGATCTGTATCCATGTCCACACACAGTATCCCTCCATACCCATACCCACAGTTTACCATGGGCTTCAAAAGGGCATACTGAGGGTGATCTTCAAGGCCATGATATATAACCTTGAGGCCTAAATTCTTCATTCTTCTTGCACACATACACAAATACTTTCTGGACAGTGCTCTTTCATCCTTAATCCCAAGGGAGGAAGACTCTCAGAAATCTCAAATGCTACTTTGGGATTCATTGTCAGCCCCAAGGACATCAAGGATCCCTGATGGAGATCCATCATAGAATTTATCAGATCTACAGACCCACATACTGCTCCTGCTATAACATCAACACTCCCACTGATATATTTTGAAATGTTGTGAATAACAACATCAACACCAAGCCTTGCAGGTCATATGATGATGGGGAAAAGGTGTTATCAACTACCACCTTGACATTTTTCTCATGGGAAACGACAAACAGAGATGGTATGTCTGCAACTACCAGAGTTGGGTTTGACATGGACTCAAAATATAAAACCTTTGTAGGTGGTTTTATGGCATTTTTCCCACCATCAAACCCGTGTATATCAACAAAAGTTGTTGAAACAGGAGAAAGATATGAGTGAAAGAGGTCATTTGAAGGGCTATAACTTATAAGATATATCTTCTGTATTAGACTATCCAAGCTTATATACCAGGCAGACATAACAGTTGTGGGAGGGAATCAATGTGGCAAAGGTGCTCTTCAAATTCAAAGTATGGTGCCATAAAAAAACACTGTAATAGCTTCCTTAAAGAATGAAAGAATTGAATTGTCCTACTCTAATCAGATCAATCATATGTAGATATTTCAGCAGTCCACATTTAGCAGGTACATAGTCATGCAAGTGCCTACTTAGGTCTTCACTGCAACTAAAATCTGCCTTATACTTTAGTCATGTAGTGATATTTCATAATGAGTTTTCCCATGAATCTGATGCTCAAACTCAAAGTGGATTGATATTTGATTAATAAAAAATAAAGAAAATGTCTAAAATCACATTTCTTTACAAACATGATGGGTCTCAACTATCACTCCCTCACATCCAGTTACATGACACACCCTTTTTCTCTAAACATTTACATTTCACTTACATTACACTATCGAGACAATACTAATGCACTAATGCGAATCATGGCAGACAAAGATTTTAAAACCCACTCACAACACCATTTGTCAATAAAGTAAACATTGGGGAGAGATGGAATGCATCGTATGTCTGAGAAACACTGTCTATGCCCTACGCCTTGACTAAGATAGACTGAATAGTTGTATTTGAATTAATCTTAGTGTATGGTTGTAACAACAGTATGAGTGACTATAAAATGTTAACCCTGTGTACCTGTTTTCTGAATAGTTGTATTTGAATTAATCTTAGTGTTGGTTGTAACAACAATATGAGTGACTATAAAATGTTAACCCTGTGTACCTGTTTTCCTGCATTCAAAGGAAAATGGACAACATAAGTAGAAAATGACAAAGGGGGATTTGAACATGAGCATATTGAAAGCATCAATTTCAAAATTGGCCCAACTTTTCTTATCCTCTTCAAACTTTTCTGCAAACCCTAAATGGATGCCACTGAATACTCAAATCTGGTAAAGCAAGCACTCCACAACAAAACTTACCTCAACAATAAAGTGTGTCCAAATTTTGTCATTCAAAAATCTCCATAATACTCTTTAATATTTTAAGCCCCAGAGCCTCAAATTATATGAACTATTTCAAGAAATAACCTCTGTTTTTGACACACCATCTATGGGTTTAAGATGGAGCTATGATAATTTTAATTTAATTTAATTTTATGAGCTAGCATGGATTTTTTAAATTATCTTTTATTTGAAATTAACATTTTTATTTTATGAGCCTACATGGTTTTTTAATTACTTTTTTTATATTTGGTAACATTACAACATCTATATGATTTCTCAGCCAAAAGTTGAAAACTTGGGAGAGGTGGCTGTTGAAGTGAAATGGAGATGAGCAAGGACAGTTAGCGTTCTGTGCGTGCTAGGGTTCTGTGCCAGCACGTTCTGGCAGGCCTTCTACGCCTCTGGTAGGCGATTGTGCAAGCTTGGCTGTCATGCCTGACGGCGATTCTGGGTCCCCCACGGGCCCATGTGATGAGTTTGAGGCTTTCAGATCATTGATCGCTGGCAGATCCAAGACCTTTCAGCCCCCCTTGATTCCCAAATTTGTGAAGAAACTCGAAGAAGTACCTACCATTGACCTTCCTCCACAGCACCCCATCCATGTGGCCGTTTCTTTGGCAGATCGGGCTTTGGTTGGCCAGTTCACAGGGCTCTGGCCCTCTCCTAAGTCCATAGACAACTGGATTCAAAAAAACTGGAGACCTATGATCTCCAATAGCGTTACATGCTATGCAGTAGGTAGAGGTTTCTTCCTATTCGAATTTATTGCCAAAGAAGAGCAAGATTTGATCTTTCGAAGTGGGTCGTACTTCATGGGTCCCCAAGGATTATATATGAATAGATGGAATCCGGACTTTGATCCTGCAGTAGATGTCCCCAAGGCCGTCCCGGTCTAGGTCCGTCTCCCCAATATTTCGATTCACTGCTGGACTTCCTCTTCCCTGCAAGCCATTGGAAACAAGCTTGGCAAGTATATTGATAAAGCTCACCCAAAAGAGAATTATTCATGTGCCAGAATCTGTGTAGAAGTAGATCTGGAAGCAGGGTCCTAAAGCCATCAAATTAGTAGTCAGAGAATGGAAACACTTTCAAAAATTGGACTACGAACAACTACCATTCAAGTGCCGCCACTGCCATGAGTATGGTCACTTCCAAAAGAGCTTCCCTAAGAAGCTAATTGAGTCATTGACCTAGAAAGAGATCAGGAAGAAGGAGGGATCCAGGAAAAACGAACCAAAACCAGCTCAAGACAGGCCTATAAAAAAGTTGAGAGAATCTCGGGCCCTCCCAGGGCCGATGTTGCCCCCACCAAGCCCAGTTCCGACCAAGGCACCAGCTTGGATCTGGTTGCAGACACCCCGGATTCTAGAAATGAGGAGACACCTGTTTAAGAGGATGGGATCCCCCCAAGCCCGAACCTTGAAATCGTCAGCCCATCCAAAAAAGGAAAAAGCTAGGAAGAAAAACAAACTCACAGACTCATCGAATCAGTCTTCAGACGAAGAGGTCTCGGAGGAGGAAGAAGGAGAAATAGGACAGATGCAACCCTCCCCTATCAAAAGAAAAGCCAAGCAAGGAAGTGTAACACCCTGGTTTTGACCTCGTTTGCATTAAAAGTACATGATTTAATTAATCGTAGTGAGGAGCTAAAGACAAAAGCCCGGCCATTGATTTGGTTGTGTATGTTTCGACAATAGGGATAGTTGCTTATGGTATATCGTGCTATCTGGCACATTATAGTTTGGCATCATGTAAATATGCACATCAATTAAACAAAACCTACAGCCAACTACAACGGTGCAATGTTAAAATGAANGGGGGGGGGGGGGGGGGGGGGGGGAAGCCATGTGTCAGCTGTTAAACCCATTTAGTTCTCACCCGCCCTTTTGACTCATTCACCTTTCCTTGTCTCATCAATCAACTACCACATTAAAACTTTTGTTGATTAGTTGGGGGTAGTTATTGATGGGCAGTGGTGTGGCAGGACTGTCAGCCCTTGCCCACATGCACACTCCACCAGCGGACTCTCACTTCATGAGGGCAAGGAGGCAAACAACTCCATTCTCACCCATTCCTCCATTCTGTCCATCCACACGCAGGGACGGTCGCTCCCTTCTCCTCACGCACAGGCCAGGATTCTTCATTATTTTTCCTCACGCAGCAAGCTAGGGAGTCGTTTTCTGCCATGCATGATTTCCCTGTGAAGGAGCCATTCACAACTTCTGCTATGGGGGTGTGTTTCCATACCGATTTTGGGGTCGGTGTATATGTTTCTCTCTTCCTAGGCTGAGAGTCTGATCACCTCTTCTATTTCGGGCCGTGTATTTCCCATTGTTTCAGTATCAAGATCGGGGCTATTGTTTTCCCTCTCTCACGTTGTTTGTCGGTCTATGGTGGTGTTCCTTCCATTCACGCAGAGAACTGGTTTTCCTTTGGCATTATTGAGCTGTGTATCATTTTCCATCCTTCGTGGTGGATCATGAGCTGTAGATCGCTGTGTCTTTTCCCCTTGCGCACAAGTTGAGAGCTCGTTCTTTCCCTTTTTCTGCCTGTGTAAGTTCTCCAGCCATTACATTGGGGATTGTGTGTGCTGTGGGCTCGTCGATGTTGGTTGGCTGTTGATTGCCACATTCGTTGGCTGAGTTTTCTCATGTCTATGCTAGGAGTTCCGCTTTTGCCCCAACTACGGACTGTGTAAGGTTTCCATAGTCCTCATTGTGATTTTGTGGCTGTTGATGTACCCTGGTTTTGGGTTGCTGCTGAGTTGTTTTGGCCACGCTAGGTCCAAGAACAACCTTGAGTTGTCTTGTGGACCTGAACCATGTTTCACCTTTTGTTTGGGATTGTCACCCGGTGGTCTTTGCCTTCTTCATAGAGCTATGAATGGGTTGTTTTGCTGCGGTATGTAGTGGTTGGTCTTCGGACTATTGAGAGTGGGATTAGAGGCTGGGTATGCTTGAGAAAACTAGTGTTTGAGGCCACCAGCTTAGCATTTAGCCTTTCCTAGCTCCTTGATGACCTGGTAAGACCTGCTGTGTGGGCGTAGCTGATTTGTGTACCTTGGCTATGTGTAAGCCTGCATTGACCCTTACTCCTTGAGGAATCATGCCCAGCTCGGGGGTGGCAGTGTTGGTGAGAGATTGACGAGCACGCTGGCCTATGGTTGGGTGGAACCGTTGCAGTGACGTAGCCGGTTGCGGGGTGAGTTCTTCATTAAAAGATAAGTACTCCTGACTATTTCATCTCTGCAATTATATATGTTGTTTCATGAAATTTGATGAACATGTTGAATGCTGGAATATATATGTTTGCTTCCGTTGCATGTTGAGTAACTGTGTATCCCTATATGTTTTATGCATCTTAGTATGCATTATGTTAAGCTTGTAATATCAACATTTATTCCTGTTCATGTTCACGGGGGTGTTTGCCCGTTTGCATGTTTTACTTCAAAGAATTTCAGTTTGTCAGTTTTTAGTTGTGTAAAACTTCATGGGGCTAGTTGCCCGGATGTTTAGTGTTCAGTAGCATCCTCTTGCCCGGTCGAAGGGTCAAGAACGTTACAGGAAGGAAGACAGACAAGGAGCGAAGGGAAGAAGCCACCTACAAAGACAAGCTTATGGGAGCGCAAGTCACTCTTGAAGCCATGATAAATTCCAGATTCACAAGGCAAAAAGAGCAGCCCAAAGGGGCTGCCAAAATCCCAAAAAGTAAGTAATGAAGTTTGTCTCCAGGAACTGTAGAGGATTAGGAAGCAAAAAAAATTGGATTCGACGAGAGACCTTATTCACATATCAGGACCTGATATCTTGCTGATCTAGGAGACAAAATTGGAGGAAGAAAGCTTCCTCCAGTCTGCTCACATATTCTGGAAGAATGGTGACGATCTGGTTAAAAGCGCCAGGGGCGCTTCTGGTGGTATAGGCTCTTTATGGAAAAAAGAGGCCTTTGAATTAATCCATTATGTTTCGCATACTCACTGGATCCTGTCCATTCTCCTTCACAAAGAATCAGGCATCCAGGTAAGCATTTTCAATATCTATGTTCCTGTTTTGTTGATGGAAAAAAGAGACTGCTGGCAAAGTATTCAAGATACTCTTTCTTCTCAAAATCCGGAAAACATCATCCTAGCAAGGGATCTTAATATCACTCTCAATGGAAAAGAAAAAAAAGGTGGCTCTTTAGTAAGAGATCCCTTAAGAGAGATAGTGGAAGATTTCATGAGGGATTGGGATTTTGAAGACATAAAGCCAAATCGAGGCAACTTCACATGGTCCAACAAAAGAATCGGACCAGGTCATATTGCTGCCAAGATCAACAGGTTTTTAGTTCAACAACCCTTTGTTGTTCTTGGATTTAGATCGGATTCTCTGATCCTTCCTTTCAACATGTTGGACCATAAGCCAATCTCGTGGACTTGACTAAAGAAAAAAACTTAGGTCCCATCCCCTTCAGATTCAGCCCGTGCTAGATTAGTCATGATGGGTTTAAGGATCTTGTCAACTCATTTTGGGCTGACCCAGTCTCTGGATCCCCATTCTATGTCTGGGAAGAGAAATTTGAGAAGACTTAAAAGAGCTCTTAAGGCTTGGGCCAAGTCTTTAAAATCTCATTCTGCCTACAGACTTGTAACCCAACATAATTTGGAAAATCATCAAAGATCGCAAGAAGAACAGCCGATGGATTACTCCAACCTGGAAAAAGAAGCCAATCTTCTCCGTATCCTCCAAGCTGCGTGTAGGAATGAGGAAGAAATTATTAGACAGAAATCTAGATACTTATGGCTCAAAGTTGGAGATCAAAACTCCAGCTTCTTCCATAAGCAAGTGGAGGGTTGGAAAAACTTCAAAGCTGTAAAGGAAATCTAGATTAAGGGTCAATCAATCAATGAGTTCAAAGAAATAAAAAAGGAATCCCATGACCATTTCCAAAAGGTCTATTCTAAAGAGGACCCACATCCCCCTCCCTTGGGATCTTCCATCCTTGACTCGGTTCCCCTTCTGCTCCGTTGCTCCTCAAATAGAAAGCTAACCGCACCGATTTCTAAAAAAGAAGTAAAGCAGTCCCTGGCGGCCATGGAACCTGACAAAGCGCCGAGACCGGATGGATTCACAACCATTTTTCTCAAAGTTTGCTGGAAAACTATCAAACATGATTTGGTAAAAATGGTCCAAAGTCTCAGTCCTGTGCTAAGATTGGAGGGAGTACCAACTCGACCTTCCTCACCCTCATCCCCAAAGAAAAAGGAGCTACTTCTTTTGATAGATTTAGGCCCATATCTTTATGCAATATTGGTTACAAAATCATAGCCAAGGTAATAGCAAATAGGATCAAAGCGGTGTTACCCTCCATCATCCCTGAAAATCAAGGAGGCTTTGTCAAAGGGAGGCAAATCGCTGACAATATAATTTTGGTCTAGGCAGCAATCCACTCAAGCATCAGGTAATGGGAAAAAGGTATGGTTATAAAACTTGATTTAGCAAATGCCTTTGATAGAGTTAGATACGATATTTTGTTCTAGGTTATGCATAGATTTGGCTTCGACCCCACTTTCATCAGATGGATCCAATCCTGTATCAAATCCCCTTGGATTGCCCCATTGGTGAATGGGTGAGCAACAAATTTCTTTCAGGCTTCCCAGGGGCTTCGACAAGGATGCCCGCTCTCCCCCATGCTCTATGTTATTCAATCCTATGTGCTCAGCTTTCAGCTAAACCTCTGTCAGCAAAACAATGAGCTTCTTGGACTTCGCATTGCATAAGGTTTCAAGGATGTGAACCATGCCCAGTTTGTCAATGATACTATCCTCCTGGGGGGGGCAAGTGTGATTTCGGCAAGAATTTTTAAAAGGGAACTATACTTGTATCAAGAAGCTTCAGGCAGTCTCATCAACTACAACAAGAGTCAAATCCTTAGTTGGAATTGCAACCCTAGATATTTGGTGGACATTAGCAGAAACTTGGGCATCATTGGTAAAAGTTAGTGGGATGATTTCAAATATCTGGGGGTCCCTATTTTCAAAACTGCCCCAAAATCCTCCTCCTGGATCCCACTAATTGATAAAATTAAGAACAAGATAAGCACTTGGGGAGCAAATTGGTTGAATCCATCCGAAAAGGTTGTTCTCATAAAAGCAGTCTTATCCAGTATCCCGATCTACCAATGCTCCATTCTGCTCACTCCTAAAGGTGTACTGGCTAGTATTGAGTCTTTACTGAAAAACTTCCTTTGGAAAGGAGGAAAGCAAAATGAAAAGAAGCTCTCTCTAGTTAGTTGGGAAGAAGTGACCGAGCCATTGATGCAAGGAGGACTGCAAATTAGGTAGTTGGCTTTGCAAAATTTAGCTCTAGGAGCCAAACTTCTTTGGAATATAATCTCTGGTAAGCTGTCGTGGTGTAAAGCGGCCCTTTGGAAAAAATATTTTTCCAACAGTAGCCTCAGGTGCTTGGACAACCCCACGTGTGTAAGAAAGGGCTCTACCATCCTCCCTATTCTTATTAAAGCTCTTCCCTTCTTCTATGCTAAGATCACATGGATTCCTGGGAATGGAAAACATATCAAGGTATGGGAGGATTCGATCATGGGTGACCCCCCATTGGCCCAACTTCTGGGAATGGGGAACCTCAAAGATTACATGCACAACAGGAACTTGACTACCATTTGGGATATTTCAGAATGGAATCTTGATGGTAAATGGAAGAGCTAGGAAATCCCATGCCCAACTCATCTGGAATGTGCTAAGGGGAAGCTCCTTAGAAACTTGAAAGGGAAATCCCCTAAATCCAGTACAGCCAAAGATTCAAGAGGATGGGGGAACAGGTCTGGTAATTACTCAACCTCAGCAGGATACAAGTTACTCTCATGCACCGGAAATAATGAGAATCCAGCCATCTGGGCTGTCAAAAGCCTCCCTAAAATAGACTTTTTCACATGGATGGTTATCCACAACAAAATTCTCACTGGGGATAACCTAAAGAAAAGAGGATGGGAAGGCCCAACGAGATGTCCCTTTTGTCTCAACAATGAAGAAAATGATGAGCATATTCTCATCTCCTGTTAATACTATAGAGATGTATGGAAAGCATCCCTTCCCAAGAAGGCTGAGCTCCACTCTGGTAGCCTTCCGAATCTCTTTCTTCATTGGGCCTCCAAAGCTCCCTTCAATCTCAATCCAAAAAGAACCAAATCGTGTTGGATGGCATTGCCAAAGGTCATTATTTGGAAGATTTGGCTAGAAAGAAACTCCTGAATCTTTAGAGGGAAAAAAGTGAAAGCTGAGTAGGTTGCTTCAAAATTTCATGGTTGGTTGGGAGACTGTCTTTCCCAGCTTTGGAATGAGCCCTGCGCCACTCCCCCTGACAATGATAACTGGCTAAATAGGCTGGATCCAAATCTCCCCTTGGAAAACCTGAGGCTCAAGGAAGGGAAATCGTGGGAGATTAGGATGGAGGAAAGGATCTCAATTCTTGGCTAAGGTCCTCGAAGAGGAAGATCTTGTTCATGGATGGAGCCTCTAAAGGAAATCCTGGGGTGGGGGGGGGGATTTTTTATAACTCCGAAAGGACTCTTGGAAACCACTTTCGCCTAGGGTCTAGGATCGAACACTAATAACATGGCCGAGGCCCTGGCACTATGGCAAGGGCTGAGGATTGCCAAGAATCAAGGTATCACCGAGCTAACTATTCTCGAAGACTCTATAATTATTATTCAAGCAATAAACGAAAACCTTATTCCGAACCAAATGCACCTAAAGCGACTAATCCACAAAATCAAGGTCCAAGCCCTCATTTTCAGTAAAATTGAGTTCTATCATGTGTTGCGGAAAAATAATAAAGAGACAGACTAAGCAACAAACTTGGGCTCCTCTCTTAGTCCTGGGGAGCTAAATATCAATGGTCTTGGCCCTTTTTGCTTCCCCCCATAGGATCGGGGCTATGTTCCTGAGGCCTCCCCTCTCGTGGGCCCCAACGAATAGGTTTGAAACGTGCTCTCAAGATCCAAGGGAAGGTGGAGGCATGCAAGCACGTGGTCCGTTGTCTGCTGGAAGAACACGTTTAAATGCGCACCAAGGAGCCATCCCTTCATTTGGTGCGAAAACGATGGACGTCTCATCGAAGTTGGGGCATTTGAGTGAATTCATGGCAGGTTTTATGGCTTGCGCGATGGGTGATACAGTGTTGACAGAGTCCCTATGTGGTAATGATTTTATACAGTGGATGAGAAGGGATGGATGCTACTTCAGCATTATTTGCGAGGTTAAAAACAGGAAACTACAGGAGCTCTGCTGTCGTCTGGTGAATGAGAAGGATATTTTGTTTGTCAGAATGGAAGTTGGGTCAGCATCCTTTAGTGCGTCCTCTGCCTCAAAGCCCGTGGTGGCGATTATCAGGGAGATGAAACATGATTTCAAGATGTTGCAGGATTAGGTTAATGCAATTGATAATCAAGGTGGTCAGAGATTGGACAATGTGGGTAAAGACCTGGCATATCTGCGGAAGAAGATAAAGCGCAAGGTGAAGAGGTCTAAGAATGCGGTAATTGGACTGATAGCAGAGCTAGAAATCAAGGTAGATAAGCTAGCCCTCAGCCTCATCAAGCAAGAAGTTCCTCCCAATCCAGGTTTTTCATCCAGCTTTGAAGGGAAGTTTAATTGAGATTTATGGATTGTCTTTTGTGTTGCATGACTCGTTTTGCTATTTTTCCTTGTATATATATCCATCGAGACTTTGGATAGGACAGACCCGGTAAAAATTATAGCCTGTTTTGTTTGAAGTTCTGATTACTGTTATTGCTTACTAAAAGTTTCAGTTTCTTGGTTAATGAAGACTGGTACCACTTTGCTGCTTTCATAAGGGTGTATTTAGAATTTTAAATCTATGTTGCCGCTTCCATAAGGGCATATGTTGAGACTCCGAGTTTCCTCTGCCGCTATCTCAAGGGCATTTTGTAAAACTGGTTCTGTTTGGTGGTTACACCACCATTCTAATATATTATAACCATTATTGTAAAAAAAAACATTACAACATCTATAGGTTTAAGATGGATCTATCCTAGTTTTATTAATTTTAATTTTTTTATTTTATTTTATGAGCCAACATGGATTTTTTAAATTATGTTTGATTTGAAATTAATTTTTTATTTTATGAGCCCACATGATTTTTTTAATTAATTTTTTATATTTGGTAACATTACATAACTATGTAGCACGGGAACTGCTCCTGCCTTTTAGGAAACTCGTTCCCGAAGTTCCGACGTTCTAGGGAACTTTGGAACTTGTAGGGAACTTTCCCAATCCAATGGGAACCGTTCCGGATGCTTGGGAACTTATTTGGAACTTTTACCCTCTAAAATTGGGGAACTTGGGGACTTCTTTTTGCGTGTGTCCTTCATTGGGAACTTCCACGCATTCATGATGGCCATGTTGGTTGTTAACAACATTCCTATTTCCTTGTGACCATACATATATATGCTTGACTAAAAAGCATTCTCTAGAAAACTAAGTTGCAATAAAAGTATTTTTGGTGCTACCTTGTCAAGTTGGTGCACTAATCTCTATTTAACACTAGTGCTAGAGTATTCACTCATCCCTATGTTGAATTGCAGTTATCGGTAATCAATAATAAATGTAAATCTATTTTGACTTTTTTATATATTATTAAATAAAAGATTTTTTTTTTTTAAATTTTACTATTTACTTTATAAATAAAAAAGTAAACTATTAACTAATTGGAACTAAATCCATATATTACATTTAAATAAAAAATATCTTGATTTTGATTTTATAATAATTTAAATTTGAATAATTATATACCTTTGCAAATACCTTGGCATAGAATGTTTTGTAAACATATAATATTCTAAAACATTTTAATCATAGTTGACAAAAAACTTAAAACTTACTCTATACATATATCCATAAATATAGGGACTATAACTTCTAAAAGTCCCCACTTTCGAAAGGGTCTACCTTATATAATTAATGACGTGGATGGTAATCTTGATTTTATTGCCATTTCCATCTGTTAAGAAGTTCTAGTTACAATTGTAATACAAGGGATAAGTTAAGTCATCACATTTTTGTTTAATTTTTTTATTTTTCTCTATGTTTCTTCTCTTCTCATGTTTTTTTAATTATTTTTTATATTTTTTTAATATATATTATTGACGTTCCCAACATGTTGTTTCCTGCAAATTTGGGGGAAACTTCTAGACGTATCTGATACTCATACCCACGTTCCTGCGTTCCGGAAACTTGTGCAACATAGTTACATAACATTATGTGCCAACATCTCCATCATACTGAATTGTAGAGCATCTTGCTACTCTAGGTGTAATTACTGATTCTGCTCTTTTGCTTATCTCCTCCATTTAAAAAGATTGTTTTGGGGATCAAACGGATGATCTCGCATGAAGACTGCACCATATGGGAATTTGGATGTGATCAGATTCAACATGCATCTCTTTCTTATGGAGATGACATTGTCGAGCAACTTTTCATGTGCATGATATTCAGTTCAACCTGGGTGAAGTTTCAGTGTTTCAATCAAAACTGACAATCCAGTTTTTGGTTAGGAATGCCATATTAAGAAATGATATAGACTCTCTTCAAGTTGGAGCCAAAGTAGACATGCTCTCATTGTTTATGTTGAAAGGGGGATTTTGTGTGGATGTGAAAATCTAGATATATATGCATTTTTTAATTTATATGAAACATAATATTCAAGAAAAAGGCTAATCTTCCATTGGCACATCTTAAAAAGCATGGATATTCCTCAGTTAAAAACATGTAATACAAAAAGCATATGCACAAATATAATCCTGGGTCACAAATATAATCCCATGGATATTCCTCAGTTAAAAACATGTAATACAAAAAGCACATGCACAAATATAATCCTAGGTCACAAATACAATCTCATGGATATTCCTCAGTTAAAAACATGTAATACAAAAGGCACATGTACAAAATATAATCACGGGTGTTTGAATTAATGGTAAAAACAATGCCAGATATGATAAAAACATTTTGACTTTATCCAAATGATTATCCAAAAATACTCACTCTTAAAACTGGGAACCATCATTTCTAATAAATCCCTTTATTGCTTCTTACATCCATGACTAGACACACTTAAAAGATATCATATGTATCCAATCTAATCATCCTTTGGATGTGTAGGATTTCCATTGTTTCTCAATAATATATAGGCTTTTGAGCCTCATTGTAACACAGAGTTTAGAGGCATGTAGCCGCCACATATCTTCTCAGAGATAAGCTACCAGCACTCTAGCTAGTTTATTTCCATTCTGTATGTAAACACGTTTCAGTTATTGATTAATGAAATGAAGGGTTATTTCTGCTGCATATTTGTTTCTATGGTTATTTGTGTATTTTGTTGCATTCCTGCATAAATCCAGATTAGTGGTATCAGAGCAATCTGCTCTTTCTCGATCCTTCTTTGCATGTCCCCAACAAGAGCAGGGTATAAAGAGTTAGGGCTTGATCTGGTTGAACCTTTACAAGATCAGCCTCGCAAATCCCGATGGCCACCCATGGGGGATGAAAAGAAAGATGAGGGAGCATAATATCTTATCAAAATCTTGCTCGAGGAGGCCCTTGAAAAACAAATGAACGCAATGATGGATAACTTCGCCCAGATCCTTCAACGACTTCCCACTGGTGGCGCATCTGCATCTAGCAGCCACTCTGGAGGTGCAACCCCTTTTAAGGTACAAGTAAACTTCGACATTCCCATATTTGATGGTCGAATAGATGCATATGCCGTAGATAAATGGTTGATTCTATTAGAAGGATATTTCTTAGTTCATGACTTTTCTGACTGGGAAAAGATTACTTTTTCTCTACTCAAAGTCGCCCCCCATGTCAAGGACTGGTGGGAAACCTACTATGAGAGAAAGGATGAGGAGGAACCCTCTCTGTTCTCAGCTGTACCCACTTGGAATTCTTTTCGAGATGCCATAAAGGGACAATATTATCTAGTGGGGAGCTATGAGGACAAGTACATCCAATGGACTACGCTACGGCAGCAAAGAGATCAAGATGTGCATGAGCTGACGAATCTGTTCCATACCCTACGCATCAAGTTGGGTATCAAAGATTCAGAGAAACATTTGGTGCTGAAGTACTGCAGTTGTTTGCACAGATACATCCAGAAGGAAATGGAGGTCCTCGACATCTCCTCACTTGGTACGGCATATCGATATGCTGCCAAAATTGAGCAAAAATTCAAACAGAAAAAGTGAGACTTTGGATCTGCGAATCAGAAGCAAGGGAAAGGTTCTCCCAAACTGTAGAACCAAGGACACAACCAAGGCATGGAAACTCAAGAAAACTTTCCAAAGCTGCAAGCAAAGAGAAACACTGCAAAGCCGAAGAAGGAAGCGGGAAAGTGGTGCAAGTTCCATAAGAGCCCCACTCACAACATGAGTGAGTGTTGGGATAAGCAGTCATTGGTGGCTAAGATAAAGGCTTCTGAATCAGATGCATACTCTGACACTGAATCTGAACCTGATAAGGGGAATGACATAGGGAAGAATATTATCGATGCAAAGCCCAATGCGACTGTTGCCACCATGAAGATCCAAAAGGAAGAACCAAAAGATTCAGAGGAGGAGGAGTGTCTTTTCCACTCCCAAATCTGGGTAAAGGGTTCCCCGCTACAGTTCATCGTCGACAGTGGGAGCCAAAAGAACCTGATTTCAGCAGAGGTCATGAAGCGATTGGGTTTGCTGACCACAGCACACCTGCAGCGTACGCCCTCGGGTGGCTTCACCAAGGACGAGATCTTCACATCAGCTAGCAGTGCTACCTTCCCTATAGCATCAAGCCCTTCACCGATGAGGCATTATGTGATATTTCTCCTCTTGATGTTTGTGATGTATTATTAGGTCAACCATACTTATGGAAGTGACATGTTGTGTATGAGTCCCGGCCTCGCGCTGTTATTATTACATTGGGAAATAATTTGTACAGGATACCAGAGGTACCATCCCCACTGCTATCTCTTTGGTTACTGCAAAACAATGCAGTGAGCTCATTTCCAAAACTGGGAAGATTGTTTTCTTGACGATCCGCCCTCAGGGCAAGAAGAATATCATGGCCACAACCTCCAGATAGGGTCCCTTCGCACGACAACAACAAATGGACAAGGTTATGGAGGAGTACCGGGACATATTCTTCTCTTTCTCGATCCTTCTTTGCATGTCCCCAATGAGGGCAGGGTATAAAGAGTTAGGGCTCGATTTGGTTGAACGTTTACAAGATCAGCCTCACAAATCCTAATGACCACCCATGGGGGATGAAAACAAAGATGAGGGCGCAGAAGATCCTATCAAAATGTTGCTCGAGGAGGGCCTTGCAAAACAAAGGAGCACGATGATGGATAACTTCGCCCAGATCCTTCAACGACTTCCCACTGGCAGCACGTCTGCATCTAGCAGCCACTCTGGAGGTGCAACCCCTTTTAAGGTACAAGTAAACTTCGATATTCCCACATTTTATGGTCAAATAGATGCATATGCCGTAGATAAATGGTTGAATCTATTAGAAGGATATTTCTCAATTCATGACTTTTCTGACCGAAAAAAGATTACTTTTTCTCTACTCAAAGTCGCCCCCCATGTCAAGGACTGGTGGGAAACCTACTGTGAGAGAAAGGATGAGGAGGAACCCTCTCTGTTCTTAGCCATACCCACTTGGAATTATTTTCGAGATGCCATAAAGGGACAATATTATCCGGTGGGGAGCTATGAGGACAAGTACATCTAATCGACTACGCTGCAGCAGCAAAGAGATCAAGATGTGCATGAGCTGACAAATCTGTTCCATACCCTGTGCACCAAGTTGGGTATCAAAGATTCAGAGAAACATTGGTTCTGAAGTACCACAGTTGTTTTCATAGATACATTTAGGAGGAAATGGAATTCCTCGACATCTCCTCGCTTGGTACGGCATATCGGTATGCTGCCAAAATTGAGCAAAAATTCAAACAGAAAAAGCGAGACTTTGGATCTGCGAATCAGAAGCAAGGGAAATGTGCCCCCAAACTATGAAACCAAGGACACAGCCAAGGCATGGCGACTCAAGAAAACTTGCCAAAGCCGCAAGCAAAGAGAAACACTGCAAAGCTGAAGAAGGAAGCGGGAAAGTGGTGCAAGTTCCATAAGAGCCCCACTCACAACACAAGTGAGTGTTGGGCTAAGCAGTCACTGGTGGCTGAGATAAAGTATTCTGAATCAGATGCATAATTTGACACTGAATCTGAACCCGAGAAGGGGAATGACATAGGGAAGAAGATTATCGATGTAGAGCCCAACGCCACCGTTGTCACCATGAAGATCCAAAAGGAAGAACCAGAAGATTCAGAGGAGGAGGAGCGTCTTTTCCACTCCCAAATGTGGGTAAAGGGTTCCCGCTACAGTTCATCGTCAACAGTGGGAGCCAAAAGAACCTGATTTCAGTAGAGGTCATGAAGTGGTTGGGTTTGCCGACCACAGCACACCCGCAACCGTACACCATTGGGTGGCTTCACCAAGGACGAGATCTTCACGTCAGCTAGCAGTGCCGCCTTCCCTACAGCATCAAGCCCTTCGCCGATGAGGTATTATGTGATATTGCTCCTCTTGATGTTTGTGATGTATTATTAGGTCAACCATACTTATGGAAGCGACATGCTGTGTATGAGTCCGGACCTCACGCTGTTATTATTACGTTGGGAAATAATTTGTATAAGATACCAAAGGTACCACCCCCTACTGTTATCTCTTTGGTTACTGCAAAACAATGCAGTGAGCTCATTTCCAAAATCGGGAAGTTTGTTTTCTTGATGATCCGCCCTCAGGGCAAGAATAATATCATGGCCAAAACCTCCAGACAAGGTCCCTTCACACAACAACAACAAATGGACAAGGTCGTGGAGGAGTACCGGGACATATTCACCTCACCCACCAGGGTGCCTCTCCATTGTCAGGTCAAGCACCCCATCGATTTGACCCCAGGTGCGCCGCTTCCCAATGGACCAATCTATCGCTGCTCTATTCTGGAGGATGATGAAATCAAGAGGCAAATTCAGGAGCTACTGCAGAAGGGTCACATCCAACCAAGTTCATCGCCCTGTGGGAGCCTGATCATGTTGGTACAGAAAAAGGATGGGACTTGGAGACTCTGTATTGACTATCGGGCGTTGAATAATATCACTATCCGGAATAGGTACCCAATCCCATGGATTGATGACCTCCTGAACCAGCTTAAAGGGGAAAAATATTTTATCAAGATCGACTTAAAGTCTGGGTATCACTAGGTACCGATCGAGCCGACCTATGTGTGGAAGACTACCTTCAAAGCCAAGGAGGGCCTTTTCGAATGGTTGGTCATGCCTTTAGGGTAGACGAATGCTCCTGCAACCTTCATGAGACTGACGGATGACATCTTGCAGCCATTCACCAACTCATTTGTAGTAGTGTACTTGGATGACATATTGATCTTCAGCCAGACTTGGGAAGAGCACCTCCACCACATTCGACAGGTCCTCCAAACATTGCAGCAACACAAGTTGTGTGCCAATTTAGACAAGTGCACTTTTGGCATGACCCAGGTTCAGTATCTGGGATACATTATTGATGACTGTGGGGTACATGTGGATCCAACCAAGATCCAAGTCATTCGGGATTGGCCAGCCCCAACTACTCTAACAGAGCTTCGCAGCATTTTGGGCCTTGCTAATTTCTACCGCAGGTTCATGTTGGGATTGTCTCATATCGCTTGGCCCTTGAGTCAAGTCACCAAGGGAGGAGCGAAAGAAAAATTCTTTTGGTCAGAAACTCAGCAAAAGGCTTTTACAGAATTGAAACATCGCCTCTGTTGTGCCCTAATGCTCACATTACCAGACTTGCAACAGCCATTTGAGATTAAGATAGATGCCTCTAACTATGCTATTGGGGTAGTCCTTACTCAACAAGGGCTTTTAGTGGCATATCACAGTGAGACACTATCAGACACAGTCCGCAAATACCCCACTTATGATAAAGAGATGTATTCCATTGTATAGGCTTGCCGACAATGGAAGCATTACATTTTGGGGAAGGTAACGATCATCCACACAGACCATCGACCCCTGCAGTTCATGCAGACACAAGGGAAGTTACAGAATGATTGCCATTAGAAATGGTCCACATATCTACAACAGTTTCATTTGAACATCAAGTATAAGAAGGGAAGCACCAATAATGTTGCAGACTGCCTTAGCTAACCACCAATTGTGGCGATAACGACCGTGCTCAACTCTTGTGGGCACGAGAATTTTGATTGGCCACTTCTCTACAAGAGCGATCCAGAATTCAGCCACACATACCAGACGCTCTTGGAGGGAAACCAAGTTCCAAAATTTCACCTCCATGATTTACTACTGTGTCACATGGGACACCTTTGTGTTCCTTCAAGCGAGCATGCTAAGATGATTTGGGAAGCGCACTATAGTCGGGTCGCTAGGCATTTCAAGGTTGAGAAAATAGTGGTAGTAGTGAAAAAGTATTTCTATTGGCCGAACCTTCGACAAGACGTCAAGAAGTACATCCGATCCTACATTACCTGCGCCATTGCCAAACCATCCATCAAGAAGCAAGGCATCTATACTCCGTTGCCTACCCCTAGTCGACCTTGGGAATCCATCTCCATGGATTACATGTCAGGCCTTCCTTCTACTAAGCACGACAACGACTATGTGTTTGTGGTCATTGACAGATTCTCAAAGATGGCCATAATGGCGGCCTGCAAGAAGAATATCACAGCAGAAGCCACTGCTAAACTCTTCTTTGAATGAGTGTGGGTACGCTTTGGTATCCCATAGTTTATAATCTCAGACTGGGATAGCAGGTTCCTTAGTACATTCTAGTCTATCCTATGGTCAAGGCTAGACACCAAGCTCACAAAGTCCACAACTTTCCATCCCCAGACTGATGGCCAGACAGAGGTCGTCAACAGGATGATCATACACATTTTGTGCATGTACAACTCAAAGCATCCATGCACATGGGATGAGAGCCTCCCTTATGTACAACATAGCTATAATCAGGCCCTCCATAGCTCAACCAACCACAGCCCCTTTCAGGTGGGCTTGGGATTCCAACCACTATGTCCCATTGACGTAGCCATGCCATTTGTAGCTACTCAGGCTGATTCAGGTCATATCCAGTCTGAAGTTTCCAAGGCAAATAGTTTCATTGAGTGCATTCAACACATTCACCAACAATTTCATGACATATTGGACAGATCCAATGCTAAGTACAAGCAGCGACATGATTAGCATCAGGTGCAACACAACTTCCTGGTGGGAGACAAAGTGTGGCTACATTTACAGAAGGAGCGCCTCACTGGACCCCACCGCAAGATTCGCCCGCTCTGATATGGGTCATACACCATCACCAAGGCTATCAGGGATAATGCCTTTGAGCTCAGTATTCCACCATTCCTTGGTCTACACCCAGTGTTCAATGTGGACCGCCTTCGGCCCTACTTTCCACCTCTACTGGACACATCAGACATGGCAGAACAACTCACACCAACAAAGTTAAACCTCGACTGCATGGAACAAGCCACAACTGATCGAATTATAGACACACAGATCAAGAACACCTGCCAACAGAATATCCAGCTATATCGAGTTGTCAAAGCAGGCCAACTCCTTCACCAGGGAAAGTGGCTCACCGGGGACCAATTTCAACAGAAGTTTCCTCATCTCATGGAGGAACTCAACCCAATGGTTACCATTGCTTCCTAAGGGGGGAGGAATGATCCAAGAGGATATTGGTGGCCACCCACCTATTCCTCTTGGACCCCCACCACTGTTTCTTTCAGTTTTCTAGTTTCCTTAATTGTAGCACAATTTACTATTTTTGGTAATTTTCAGGTCCTAAACTTCCGGAGCCATTTTGAGGCCCTAAACGATGTTTTTTTGGCATCGAGTGGTCAGGGTAATATGAGTCCATTTTGAACTTGATATTTGCAATTTATGGATGTAGTCCTTAAACAAATCTTTCTAATGATGTATCATGTGCGTCAAACGGAGGTAGTATGCTAAAGTTACGACCCCGAGAAATTGATGTACCAAGTTACCCAACGGGGCCCACATTAAGGCGTTTCACCTCCTAGGGTTAGGTTTTTGCATATGTAGGGTTTCCATTGTTTCTCAACAATATATAGGCCTTTGAGCCTCATTGTAACACAAAGTTTAGAGGCATGTAGCCGCCACATCTCTTCTCAGAGATAAGCTACCAGCACTAGCTAGTTTATTTCCATTCTGTATGTAAACAAGTTTCAGTTATTGATTAATGAAATGAAGTGTTATTTCCACTGCATATTTGTTTCTATGGTTATTTGTGTATTTTGTTACATTCCTACATAAATCCAGATCAAAAAATGACAAACAATCAGATTATAGGAGCTACGAGCCAAGGAGGTTTCACCAATCACCAAGCTATTATGAGTAAAGGGTGAGGAAGATAGCACAAAAACAATAACATTAATGATTCACAAAGAATGACAAAGAAAAAAATAGTAAAGAATTCTCCTTAATTTTAACATGCTTTAATCCTCAATTTTCTCCCTATTCTCTCTTGCTCTGAATACATGTGTGCACATCCACTAACATAGACAAAATTAAATAGAAAAGAAGTTCATCTAACAATGACAAGTCACCCCCCGATGTGGGTGTCAATCACGTCCACATGGACACGGGGAGGCTGACGAGGCCTTCCCCCACCATGTGTGACCTCATCCCCCTTGCCATCAATGCACGCCTTCAATACCATGGGAGACGTGGCTGCATCTAGGCATGCAGATGGGACTAAGGCGTCATTTCAATGCCCAATCGCCATAACTTGCCCTCCTGGATGCCATAACTTGCAGCTGTGCCATTCAATATGGTCGAAGTTGGTTGTTGGGATGCCGCACTTGAACCTGCTCCATCAGTTTTCTCCACTCCCAGATGCCATCCCCCCTCACTTTGGTTTGTTACCTCAGCACCTAGCTCTAGTCTGTTACCATCTCGCTCTGCTCCATTTGGATCTACTCTCAGCTGCTCTCCCGCCATGGCAAGAAGGAAAAGAGGTGTCCCTCATAGAGTTCGTGGGTGTGACGCTCAGGAGGACCATCATATACCTCTCTCGGCTCAAGCCAATGGAAATGGTTTCAACTAGGATATTCCGGAAGAAGTGCAGCAAATCTTCAATGACTGGGAAGATGAACTTTCTAGGGCATTCAACACAGCTGGAAGAACGATGGAGAGAAGACAAAACTACTAGATTTTTAAGAATTTGCTCATTTGGCTAGTCCTTCGGTTCAATCCCCTGGTTCCTCCACCCTCAGAGCCCCCAGTTCGCCCTCCACTGGCTCCCCATGAAGCCTCACCTTCTGCTCCTCCACGCTCCCCTGTTTCCCCAACCACCATTCTTGTTCCTTCATCCTGCACTATTCCCCCACTACAGAGCCGACCCTCCACTCTCTCAACTAGCAAGTTCATGTCCAACCCAGTCATGGAAAAAAAGACAGCTCCACTCCCCACCAAGAAGCCTCTTGCAGGTACAATGGAAGAAGACAACACCTCCAGTGATGAGGAAATAGCGTCGTCCGGTGACAATTCGGAGGGCAAGCTAGACGAGCCTGCTCAGCCATCTTCACCAAGCTATAGTTGCCCCATCGTGGAAGAACCATTCTTCAAACCGTGATCAGGTTTCTCCAAGGATACGTGGCGGTCTGCATGCTAGCAGCAAGGTTTTTGAACAAGTTTCACCTCGGCCACGTGTCATTCTGCATGGGACAGTTAGGTTCTTTGTTTTACTTGCTATTAACTAGTTGGCTCATTGTCTGGTTTTCTTGAAGAATGATAGAGGTTTTTGTTTATGTTCATTTGGGTGGTTTGTTTTCCCTCCTGGAGGGAGGGTCCCGATTTTGTGGACCTATTTTCTCTCCTGGAGGGAGGGCCCAGTTTTATTTTGAACCTCTATACCTGCAAGACTAACCCTTGCAACGACAAATTGGCCTAACGAAAGTGCTTGTGATTGATGACCCTCTCACCCATGAAAATGGGCCACTTATGGTGCCCAAGGTATTCAGGGAACTGAGGCAGTTGTAATGCTTCTAGAGTTTAAAGGAAGCACTTTCCAAAAATAAAGAAAAATGCCAGTTACATTGCACATAGCAATAGTGCTAACTTGAGGGGAAGCATGCTTAAATCCCTTGGCATTGACATGATGGCATTTTCACCAAGTTGAGATATGAACATAAGTTATGTCGAATCTTTGGCATAGTAGTATAATTCAGTTGTATTGGACTGTTTTATGTGGAAATTTGGAGGAAATTCCAAAATCTCAAGATAAATTTACTTACATTTTGTACACATATTATAAGTAAATTTAATTATTTATTTACATTAAAGAAGGTTTATTAGGTAGTTGTAATTAGTTTTTTTAAGTATCCATAACAATGATGGAAAATGGACAAACATCAAGGTTAAACCGATCTGGAGAGTGAGCGAGCATTTTTTAGGGAGATTGCATGCGCGGCTAGAGGCATGAGCCTCATCCTGAGTGACGGATCTTTCTAGAAGCTGGACTGGTGCGCCTGACAGCCTCTGGCTGGGCCGTTGTTCTCCAGCCCAGGCTTCTGAATTGAAGGGATTGGATTGCTAAACTCGAGGCTTTGTCCTCTCACTGTCCTCATGTTCTGAGTGGCTAGAATGGATCTCTGGTGGGGTAGATCGATGGTGACTGAGGTAGGCGGTGATTCGCCGCCTGACTTTAACTCGGATGCCTTCGACCGGTTAATTGCCACTCATAACAAGAGATCTGGAAAAGGAGACCCCCTGAAGTTTATTAAAATAATTGAAGATGTGCCGGAAGTTGCCCTCCCCCCGGAAGAAACGATTCGGGTTGCCCTCTCCCTGGCAGATCGAGCATTGATCGGGAAATTCACAGGGCTCTGACCCTCACCAAAAACTACTAACAGTTGTGTCCAAAGAAACTGGAGACCTCTAATCTCCAAAAATGTTGCTTCCTACTCCGTCAGAAGGGGTTAATTTCTGTTCGATTTCGAATCCAAGGAAGACAAAGATTTAATTTTTAGGAATGGGCCCTATTTCATGGGGCCGCAAGGTCTCTATCTCAACGGGTGGACCCCAGACTTTGACCTCGATGCTAAGACCCCCAAAGTTGTACCAGTGTGGGTTAGACTTCCCAATCTCCCTATGCATTGCTGGAACCCCAAATCCCTCCATGCTATAGGGAACACCCTGGGGAAATACATTGACATGGCTAGCCCAAAGGATCAATATGCTTGTGCCCGCATCTACGTTGAGGTTGATCTCGAAGCTGGATTTCTAGAAGCTATAAATTTAACTGTGGGGAGATGGTCCCATTTCCAAAAGCTAGACTATGAACAACTCCCCTTCAAGTGCAAAGGCTGCCATGAATATGGGCATTTCATTCGTAATTGCCCTAAAAAAACCGAGATCCAACAAGATAAGGTGGAAGGATGGCATAGGGTGAATAGATCTAAATCTAAAAATCAAGTCAGAGGGGCTCCAAAGAAGGGTGAGGGGAATAAAGAAGCAAGAGTTATCCCACTAGAAAGAACTCAAGAAACCTCAAAGACCAAAGAAAATAATGAAGTAAGGGATGATTCCAACGAAGCAGAAGAGAAATCTAGTAATGAATATAGTAAGGACTTCGAAGCAGTCCTCTCAGATCAAGCGAAAGAGCAAGATGAAGGGACAACAGGGACAAAAGAAGGAGAAAGTTTGGGGAAATCTGAGGAAGAATTTGAAACAGAAGAAGAAGAAGAGGTGGAAGGGGAAATAGAACTGACTACTCCAAGAATGACTAAAACCAAAGGAAGGAAATCCAAGAAAGAAGTAAAGGAACAAGCCACCTACAAGGATAAGCTGCAAGGCTCCTAGTTAACCCTGGAAAATTTGTTGAAAAACACAAGAAACACTCGCCAGCATGGGCATGCCCTGAAAGGGATGCCTATGACCTCCAAAAGTAAGTAATGAAGGTCCTATCTTGGAACTACAGAGGTCTCGATAGCAAAATCAAGGAAGAAGCTATGTCAGATCTAATCTCTCTACACCAACTGGACATCTTTCTAATCTAGGAAACCAATATGCAGGAAGCTGCATTACTCCAATTTTTGGAAAAAAAGGGGCAGATCTGCAATAAGCTCAAGGGGATCCTCCGGTGGCATTGGAACACTTTGGGATGAGAGGAAATTTGAGGCTGTTGACATCAAGAACAACTCTCATTGGATCCTCCACCTGCTGAGGCAAAAAGACACTAATACTCTGGTAAGAATTTTCAATATTTATGCACCTAATTCTTATGCGAGAAAAACAAATCTGTTGGAACCTCCTTTGTGAGGGAAGGAGTAACCATCAAGGAAATGTAATACTGGCAGGGGATCTGAATGTCACCCTCAACCAAGATGAAAAAAGAGGGGGCTCTCTGATCAAAGATCCCATCAGAGAAATTGTTGATGAGACCATTTTGGACTGGGATGTCATGGACATTAAGTCCACTACTTGAAAATATACATGGAATAATAGGAGGACCAAACCTGGCCATATTGCTGCCAGACTTGATCGATTCCTAGTCCAGGACACTTTTCTCCTACTAGGCCTAATTTTGATGTCTAAAATATTACTGTTTGGAGGATTGGATCACAAGCCTATTCTCCTTGAGATGGTGAATGATAAGAATTTGGGCCCTATCCCGTTCAGATTTAATCCTATGTGGGCCAATCACGCTGAGTTTTTAAAGATCGTTGCTGACTCTTGGGCTCCTCCGGTTACAGGGTCTCCCTTCTTCATTTGGGAGGCGAAATTGAGACGGCTCAAGAAAGTTTTGAAGAATTGGGCTAAGTCGATCCCCACCCCAAATTACAACAAATCCCAAGCTTCCCTAGCGCTGGAGACCCACCAGGTCGGCATGGAGGACAAAATTGTGACCCACGATGGCATCCAAAAGGAGACTAAGCTGCAAACGGATCTTCATGCTGCATGCATACAAGAATCTGAATGGTGGAGACAAAAATCAAGATGCAAATGGCTGTACGATAGTGACAGGAATACCGGCTTCTTCCACAAGCAGGTCGAGGCTAGGAAAAATCATAATTGTGTGCTCGAGATCTAGGCCCAAGACAGGGTTATTAGCAATTTTGAAGAAATCAAATCTGAAGCAGCAAGGCATTTCAATGTCTTTTTCACTGTCCAGTCTATCTCTAATGATGTCGAGCTTTTGAACCTTGTTCCCAGGGCAGTAAATAATAAAGATAATGATAATCTGAAATAAACCATCACGCTGGAAGAAATTAAGAAAGCAGTTGATAATATGGAGGAAGATAGAGCCCCTGGTCCAGATGGGTATAACGCCAATTTCATTAAAATCTACTGGGATATCATAAAAAATGATTTACTCAAAAGGGTCAGCAAATCTCAGAGGTGTGGAAAAATCGGAGGCAGTACGATTTCTTTTTTTGGCTCTCATCCCCAAAGAGAAGGATGCTAAGTTGTTTGACAGGTTCCAGCCAATATCCTTGTGCAACATTGGATATAAAATTATTACTAAGATTATGGCCACCAGATTAAAACATATTCTGCCTAATAAAATTTCAGAGAATCAAGGCGGTTTCATTAAAGGAAGGAAGATTTGGGACCATATCATATTAGTGCAAGAGGCTATCCATTCTAGCCTGAAGAACGGTGACAAAGGAATGGTGGTGAAACTCGATTTAGAAAATGCTTTCGATAGAGTCAGCCATCCATTTCTCTTTCAAGTAATGCTAATGTTTGGATTCACTCTTGAATTTGTCTCTTGGGTCAAGGCCTATATCAGCAAGCCATGGGTAACCCCACTTATCAATGGAAGAGAAACCCCCTTCTTTCAAGCTTCAAGAGGTCTGAGGCAAGGATGCCCGCTCTCTCCTCTGCTTTATGCCATCCAGGCTTCGGTTCTAAGTTTTTAGCTGGAATATGCCAGGAAAGATCAGGATCTACCAGGCATAAGGATGGCTAGAGGGACTAAAGATATCAACCATGTGCAATTTGCGGATGATACCATCTTGCTTGGAGGAGCTAGTCAAATTTTATCCCGTCGAATCAAGAACGAAATGAATCATTATTACCATGCCTCAGGAAGAAAAATCCACTTAAGGAAGAGTCAAATATTTGGATGGAATATAAATCCTAGGGAAATGTTAGATATCTCCCGGATTCTTAATATGGATGGAGTTGTTAGCTGGGATTCCTTTAAATATCTAGGGGTCCCTATTTTCAAACTCAAACCCAAGAGCTCAACCTGGAATCCTATTGTGGAAAAAATAAAAAATAAAATCACAGGATGGGGGACAGCCTAGTTAAATCTAGCTAGGAAGGTAGTGTTAATAAAAGTTGTTTTGAACAGCTACCTGCTTTACTAATGCTCCCTTCTTCTTGCTCCGGTTAAAATTATAAATCAGATTGAAGGCCTGGTGAGATATTTTCTTTGGCAAGGTGGGAACAATGGAGGGGGAAAAAAGTTTGCTTTGGTTAGTTGGAAAACAGTCAAGCTGCCTAGGCCGGAGGGAGGTCTACAAATTAGAGATCTAAGAATTCAAAACCTAGACATGGGAGCCAAGTTGCTTTGGAACTTGCTTGACTCAAAACCTTCCTAGTGTAGTCGTGTATTAAAAAGTAAATACTTCCTGGGAACGAGGCTCAGATGTCTGGAGGGGAAGCATGTGAGAAAAAATGGATCTCCTATATTCAATCTCTATAAAAAAATGCTGCCCCAGTTCATTGATATGCTGTACTGGATATCGGGAAACGGGAAATTGATCAGTTTCTAGAAGGACGCGATTCTTGGGAAGCCTCCCCCATACCTCCCACGATTGCATCAATGGATGGCAACGTTGGGTTATAATACCATCTAGGATATCACCGAATGGGACTCAAAACCTCCAAATCGATGGGATGCATGGGCATTGCTGAACTGTCCAGATGAGTTAGAACCTGAAAAAAATCTGTTGCTTAACCATTTGGCTGGGATTGCTCCGGTGACAAAATTCACAAAGGACAGGCGCGACTGGGAAAGGAAAACTGGCAGCTACTCGACGTCTGAGGGATATCAAAACTTTGCAGCGAATTACAATGTGCCTGTCAATCCTGAAATTTGGAACTATTTGTGGAATTGCAGAACGTTACCGAAAATTGAGATGTTTATCTGGACGTTGATGCATCAAAGAGTGCTAACCGGTGAGAACTTGGAGAAAAGGGGGTTCGCTGGTCCATTCCGCTGCCCTCTCTGCACTGAAGCTTCAGAAAATATCAACCACCTTTTTCTAAATTGCCCTTATGCCATCTCAGTTTGGAAGGAAGTGATGAAGTGTGGGGGTGACGGGATTCAATGGCCTGAAAAAATTTAGGACTGTTTTCTCAATTGGAATAAAATGTATCAGGGAGAGCTGGATCATAAAAAAGGTCCAAGAGCATGTTGGATGAAACTTCCTAAACTAATTTGCTGGTGCATTTGGATAGAAAGAAACCATAGAGTCTTTCAGAACAAGAGCCATCCAGCGTGGAAGACTGCTGCCAAAATAAATGATTTACTCGGTGAGGTGGTAAGTATTTCTAAGATACCAAATAATAAAGAAGACTTGATAGACAAAGAAAAAAATTGGATGCATAGTCTTAATATACATGCTGTAAATAGTTTTGCTGTTAAAAAATTGGATGAATGGGATGTTAGGTTGGACAAGTCTCAGTTTGAGAACTAGCTAAGAGAACAAAAGATTTTTAAATTGTTTTTTGACGGAGCCTCAAAAGGGAATCCGGGAAGAGCGGGAGGAGGAGGAGTTGTCATTAATCCCGACGGGAAAGTTGAGATAGAATACTACTGGAATATTGGATACGACTCCAATAATATGGTCGAGGCTTATGGCTCTGGCAAGGTCTCAAGCAATTGCAGAAGAAAGGAGTGGACGAGGTAATGGTTTTTGGAGATTCCAGGTTAATTATTCAAGCGTTGAATGGGGGAAGAAGGGGTAAAAATGAGCGAACTGAAAGGATGATCAATAGAATTAGGTCCATGGCCAAAATGTTCAGGAAGATTGAATTTTTTCACATTCTTAGGGAGCTAAATGTTTTGGTGGATATTGTAGCTAATAAATCTATAGCTGTAGGTCTCAATGATCTTATTGTAAACTCAGTTGTAAGCACAGATATTCCTCCTTAGCTTTGTAGGTTAAACCCCTGAAGGAAGGAGAGATTATTGGTAGCTGGTTGTAACTCGTTTCCTGTTCAGTGATTTCTTTGTTGAGTTCTTTTTAATAACATAACCGTTCTTGTTAAAAAAAACAATGATGGAAAATGGTACAATACCGATGGAATCCTCTTTACTCATCATTGATTGTAGTAGGTTGGATTGGAGCTTAACTCTACATGAGGTTTCCCCTATAAATGAGTGAACAAGTACTTCCATTAAACGATGGTTGTAGTACTTTAAGGAACACCAATACAAGTTTTTAGTCCTTGTAGTAGGCACAAACTATATGTTTCACTTCACTCTATTAGTTTGACAAGAAACCAAAATTATCTTTAAAGTTTGAGAAAAATAATATTAATCTATTTTTATTTATTCAATTTATTTTCATATGTGTTGAATTGTGATTGGCCAATAGTAATTGAAAATACTATTTTTTTAATCGTTGACCACATTAATTAAAACTAGAAAAATAAAATAAAATTTAACTTAAGAAAGTTCATGAAATATTTATGGTAGAGTGTTGTATTGATGTCACTATATATATATATATATTCCAGAAATTTATACAACTTAAATCCTTATGTTTATATTGAATTAGTACTATTAATATTCTTAATCTTCTCTTATGCAATCTTTAAATTAATATTCAAAAGCAAATTATGCAATTTTTGTATTTTATGTTTTTTTTAAATGTAAAAAATTCTTTCAATTTCCACTTTTTCTTTCTACTATAGTATAGTGATTTAAATTAACTTTTAAACACATAAATACAAATCTAAGGAAGACACCTATGCAATTTTATTTATGATAATAGAAATCTAGAGGAAGTGACTTCTTATAAGAATCTCAGAATTGATATTCATCACAAGCTCAATTGGAACTATAACATTGAGAAAATGATTAATGGAGGGTGGAAAGCTGATTTTGGTCTTGAAAATAACAGTAAATCCACCAATTTGGTCATGTGGGATAAAAAGAAGTTTCTCTTTGAAACTCTTGTCATCCCTGTTATCTTGTATGGTTGTAAAGTATGGGGGTGCAACATTTCTAGAGAATCTTGGAGGAAGATTGAGCAAATCCAAAAGCGGTTTATAACTTATAACCTCAAAATTAAAAGCAATACACCTTATCCTATTCTCCTCTTATAAGTGGGTCTTTCTCCCATCAAGAGCATTTCTATGACTAGGTACATCATGTACAAGCATAAGTTAAATAACATGGGAAATGAGAGACTTCCTAAAATCACTTTAAACTCAAGTCAAACCAACTACGCCTCAAGCGGTGTCAGTGTAAAGATACCATGGCTTGGTTAAACCATTGGGGCATTAATGAAAATGAAAATTTGAAAAACATTGGCTTGTCAAAATTTTTATTGCTTCTAAGTTTCAAGAGAAATTCTGGTGTGAGGAAAATTTAGCTGTTAAGAGAAAATTAAGATACTATACGAAGGTCATTAATCCTAACTTGGAAGATTAGAAGTATCTCTCGGTAGTAACTAGCTCACAGAAGAAAATTAATATAGCCAAGATTATAACGAATTCTCATGAACTCTATAGAGAAACAGGGCGTTGGTATATTCCTAAAACTCCATGGGTAGAAATGGTTTGCCACCTACGTGAGTCAATGGACGTTGATGATGAAAATCATTTTCTCTTAGAGTTCCTTTCTTACACCCACATTGGATCTAAGTTTCATAGTATTTGTTACACTACAAACCTTTATAACCTCCTAACTTGTCAAAACTATAGTGAGCTTGGAAGGCTTTTTGGTAAGCTTTTTGAGCATAAGAACAAGATTTTAAAGCAAACCAAGTATTATCCTTCTTAAGTTCCGATAGACCAAAGTTGGTCTCAGTGGACGTTAATCATCATCATCATTAATAAACATAATTGTACTTTAATATTTTTAAATTAATTTTTGAGTCTCTTTTCTTTTAAAAAATAGTTTGAGTTTTGGATTATGTATTATTATTTTTTCAAGAAGATAAGTTGTTTTATTAATATTTGTAATTATGATTTAATTAATTTTATTTGTAATTTAAGCTTGAAATTTAATTTGAATTTTTTATTATGAGAAAATGTATTGTTGAATTTGATATTTTAAAAATAATTTAGTATATAAACAATGATTTATATATTAATAGTATTAAATATTAATGTCAAAACAATACACACAATTTAACAAACTCATATTTATTTATTTTTATTATAAATTATATTGTTTTTTCAAAAATTCATATATTTAACTTTTTTAGGTTCACTTAATTTATAATATTCGTTTTTAAACTTTTTGCAATTTCAAAATTTTTAAGATTTTTAAATATTAAGATTTGATGTATATTGGTATGTATATAAAAATGTATATTTTCAAAAGTGGCAATAAAAATGACCCCTTTAACTATTAGACTAGTATGATTAGCCCTCTCTTAGCTAAGTTATATGGTATTATCTTAGAAAAGAAGTTCAATGGATGGATATAAATGGAAGGTAAGTGGGATAAAGTCCAAGCAACTTTTAGAAGGAATCATTCAACCATAGACCGCCTCCTTACACTTAGGATCATTGCAGAGGAATTTCATAATAATAAGTCTCACCTATTTTGTTGTTTTGTGGATTTTAGAAAAGATTTTGATACAGTGCCTAAAAATAACTTGTGGGATAGGCTAGAGGAGCTTAAGGTTCATTTTGAGTTGAGAGCTAGCACAATAAGGTTATACGAAAAGGCCATTTCCAAGTTTAAGAATAATGAGGGGTTGACAACGTATATAAATTGTAATATTGGAGTTAGAAAAGGTTGCCCCCTCTCCCCTACCCTTTTTGGCATTTACATTGATAAGTTAGAAAAATGTTTAGAAGAAGTAGGTTGCACTGGTACAATCTTAGTTGGGATAGTTATTGTCCTCCTACTTTATGTTGATTATATTGTTCTTATAGAAAGGTGTCCTACTGATCTCGATAAGCAATTAAGAATTCTTAAATATTTTTTCTCTAACATGGGTGTGACTGTTAACATTGACAAGACAAAAATCATGATTATAAAATCTAAGAAAGACACCTATGCAAATTTGATTTATGATAATAGAAATATAGAGGAAGTGACTTCTTACAAGTATCTTGGAATTGATATTCATCACAAGCTCAATTAGAACTATAGCATTGAGAAAAGGGTTAAGGGAGGGTGGAAATCTTATTTTGGTATTGAAAATAACTGTAAATCAACCAATTTGGTCATGTGGGATAAAAAAAGTTTATGTTTAAAACTCTTGTCATACCTATAATCTTGTATGGTTGTGAAGTATGGGGGTGCAACATTTCTAGAGAAACTTGGAGGAAGATTGAGCAAATCTAGAAGCGGTTTATAACTTATAACCTCAAAATTAAAATGAATATGCCTTACCCTATTCTCCTCATAAAAGTGGGTCTTTCCCCCATCAAGAACATTGCTATGACTTGGTACCTGATGTACACGCATAAGATAAATAACATGGGAATCGAGAGTCTTCCTAAAATTGCTTTAAACTCAAGTCAAAACCAACTACGCCTCAAGTGATGTTGGTGTAAAGATACCATGGATTGGTTAAACCATTGGGGCATTAATGAAAATGATGTTTTGTAGAACATTGACAATGTCAAAAATATTATTACTTCCAAGTTTAAAGAGAAATTCTGGTATGAAAAATTTAGCAGTTAAGAGAAAATTAAGATACTGTAAGGAGGTCATTAATCCTAACTTGGAGGATCAAAAGTATCTCTTGGTAGTAACTATCTCACGGAAGAAAATTAATATAGCCAAGATTATATCGAACTCTCATAAACTCCATAGAAAAACAAGACATTGGTATATTCCTAAAACTCCATGGGAAAAAAGGGTTTTCCATCTGTGTGAGTCCATGAGCGTTGAGGAAGAAAATCACTTTCTCCTAGGGTGCCTTGCTTACACCCACATTAGATCTAAGTTTCATAGTATTTGTTACAATACAAGTCTTTATAACATCCTAACTTGTCAAAACTACAGTTAGCTTGGAAAACTTCTTGGCAAGCTTTTTGAGAACATGAACAAGATTTTAAAGTAAACCAAGTATTTTCCTTCTTAAGGTCCGATAGACCAAAGTTGGTCTCAGTAAACGTTAGTCAACATCACCATCATCCTCAAAACACTTTATATTGATATAATGTTTTTTACTTATTTATATAATATCTTACTTAGATTTTTTTTTTTAAATCAATCTTGAGTTTTTTCTTTATTTAAAAAGTAGGAACATGTTATACAATAGAACTTTATACTCAAATTGGAACTCTAGCCATAAAAACTCATATTTTTGTGAAAAACACCTCCAAATAAAAAAAGTGGTGCTACTGGTAGCACCACTTTTTATTTTGGGTTAAAAATGTGGACTCCGACAAAAAGAGTCCTTATTGTTATTTACAATAACCTTGCAATCAAGCCTTGAATTGAAAACTAATACTACCGATAACACTTTTTCAAAAAATGATATTATTATGTCACTATATCATATTTTAAAATTGTATTTATTAAACCTCTTTAAAAAACATTAAAACACTATAATAAAACATTAAAAATTAAAATATATAATATATATTTTTAAATAAAACTATATAATTAAATTCTAAACAAAACTAAAAATATAATATTTGAACAAATATATAAATAAAATTATAAGAATATATATATATATATATATATATAAAATAAAGGTTTAAGCCAATGTATAAACAAAGCCATAAAGACAATTATATATATAATAAAAAATATTTTAATATTTCAAGTTTTGTTAAAATAATAATGAAGGTCTTTAGGGCCATTTTGGGAATCATGTTACTCCTTCAATACCACTCCATCATCGCCACTTGGAGTGGTGTTTAAGGGGTGGGGCGATTTCCAAATGCCTTCCTCCTGACCTTCTCTTACCTTTATATGTGAAGCTGTACGATTTTGTTTTTTATTTGTTTAGCTTTTTTATACCTGCCTCAGCAGGTATATTGTAATCGATCGAATTCAAACTCCTTTGACTTTGGGTATTAGTTGGTGTCTTTTGAGGCACTTATAAATAATTAAAACCTGTTTTCCAAAGTATGACTTAGGGGTTTGCAAATTTTTTTTTTAATTTTGTTAACAAGCTATTTTTCTAAACAGCTAATTGGTGGATCATAGATGATGTCAACATTGGGATTTGGTATCTGGATTTGAGTTGACATGTGGCAAGATGACATCATAATGATAAAATTAAAAAAATAAAAATTATGCCATCTGTTATGGCTCTCCGTTCCCAAGTGTGGCCTTGTATACTTTTCCTGATCCACCACTTCCAATCACATTTTCCTCGTCCATGCAATCCAGAATTTCAAATTATCTAAAACCTAATCGGTGAAATGAGGTCAGCATCCAGGGAGACTTACTGGTTCGCCACAAATCTTTAACTTTAGCTTTATTGTATTGATGGTATTGTCTGTAAAACCAGGCAAGTCCCAACACAAAAATGACCCCGACGAAAGCAAACAATGTTGGGAGCAACCATGCCCAACTTTTTTTACACTTCCTTCTTCTGCCATCCTCCATGTCAGAACAGGACTTGAGCCCTTCAAGACCATCATTGCTACAAATCCCAGGATTTCCCATTAAACTTGAGTTATAAAAACTAAGCCTGAAAGCAGAAGGAACAATGCCTGTCAATTGATTATCTGAAAGATTGAAGATATTAAGCTTCAAGTTTCCCAATTCAGGAGGGATTGCTCTTGTCAAGGAGTTGACAGAGAGATCGAGATATGTAAGAACTGGCAGCTCCCCTAGCTCTCTAGGAATAGGGCCCGAGAATCTGTTATTTGACAGACTTAGGTTACCATTTGATTCCATGACAGTATGTCGGTAGGAAGGCTACCGGAGAACTGATTCTCTGATAGATGTAACTTACTCAATTTATTCAGCGAACCCAAAGTGGCTGGAAGAGGCCCTGTGAATTGATTGTTGCTGCCGTTAATTACAGAAAGATTAGCTAGCAGCCCAATTTCAGAAGGCAAGCTACCGGAAAAATGGTTATTGGATAAAAAGAGCGATGACAGATTCTTCGCACTCCTAATTTTAGACAAAATAACGCCTTTGAACTTGTTGTTACTGAGCTCGAGCAGGAAAACATGAGGGAGACCCCAGAATGAACTGGGTATTTGTACCGTGAGCTTATTGTTGTGCATTCTCACCCTTTTGAGGCTTAAACACGCGCCGTATTTCAAGGGAACCTGCTCGGAGAAGTTATTGTTAAAGACATTGAGAGTCTGCAGCTTTCCTTGCTTGTAGATATCCGGCGACAGCGTGCCACTCAGTTGATTTCCTGCAATATCCAACATTTGTAGGCCAGAAAAATTGCCCAAATTCGCAGGCAAGCTACCAGTCAAGTTATTTGAAAACAGCTTTAGCTCAAACAGATTTGGAGAATACCCAATAGCCTCTGGGATGTTGCTTTCCAAATTATTCTCAAACAGACTCAGAGACGAAAGTGGCAATTTTTCCAGCTTCTCAGGAATGGTCCCGTTGAGCATATTTGTCGAGGCATCAAAGCTTCTGAGAGAACTAAGATTAGACCAGTTCTCAGGAATCCTTCCTGATAAGTTGTTATGATAGAACTCAATCTGTGTTACTTGATTCAACTTTGTGATGCTCTCTGGAATAGTTCCTGAGAGCTGATTCCAGGACAGATCCAGGTTTCTCAAAGCCGCCAAATTGCCAATAGAATCTGGAATCTCTCCCACCAGATTTCATTTAGGAACCCATAGATTCTGCAACTTTGATAGATAACCCAAATGAGGAGGAATCACTCCAAGAGAAAAAAGATAATTGTATGCAAGCAATAACTGCTCCAGACTGCTGAGATTGCCAAGAAATGTTGGGATTGTCTTGTTCAGAAGGTTGCAGCACAGGTTCAATACTTGAAGCCATGGCAGTTTCCCAATGCCTTTCGGAATCGAACCAGAGAAGTTGTTCGACAAGAGATCCAAGTACTCAAAAACAAATCCAAACCTCAAGAGCGTTGGCCAGCCAGCCTCCTGGCTGTAACAGGCAATGGACAGAAGCCTTCCTAGTATTCAGCCACGTGTCATTTGCATGCACATCGACACATAAATCAAACGTGGCACAACTCTTTTGGCGCTCAATGAAAGAAACGGAAAATGTTTTGACGACAAATTTTAATTTACAAACTTGAAGCTTTTGCAGCGAAAATGTCTGACCAGCCTATTGTCTTTTGTATTTCTCGTTGGTTTTACTATATATATGAAAATTATTAAAATTAAAATTATAAATATTAGTTATTAAATTTATATAATTTAACTACAATAAAGATATTTGAAAAATTACATATTTTAACACAAAAAAATAAATATGATGCTTATAGAGACTCGGTGGATTATATTTTTAGTGAAATTTATTTTAAAAACATTACAAACTTAAACATATTCATTAAACTTTTACTTGTCATTTAAATATTTCTTAGAGGCAGGTATAAGCAGCATTGCTGCTATTTCACTTGTTAATATTTCGATACTTTAATATTTTAATTGGTTTGTAAGATTTTGTTTTTTATTTGTTTAACTTTTTTAATATTTTGTTAATTTAATATTTTAATTGGTTTGTAACATTTTGTTATTTTTATTATTTGACTTTTTAAAAAAAATTTAAAAGTTTTTTATTTTATTGTTACATATATAGCTTTTAATTTTTAATTTTTTTTAATATTTGTGTTTTTATACTTGCTGCCGCAGGTATATAGTAATCGGTTGCTAGTCAACCGAACCTTTGACCTTCTATTAGTTTCCGCCACAAAAAAATTAAAATCTGTTTTCTAAAGTTAAACTTTAGAGTTTGTAAAAAAATATTTTAAATTTTAATAAAAATATTTGTATTTGCTATTTTGTAAACTTGTAATTGGCCAATCAGAAATGATGTCATTCTTGGAGTTTGGTATCTGGTTTTCACTTGACACATGGCAATGATGACATCAACATTTAGTATGGGTCAATTAATCCTTTTCAAGTTGAATTGCATTTGCACAAAAGCTCGCAATAATAACATATTCTATTGATCGTATCCCAAACAAGCTCCAAGCAGTTTAACACTTGTCCTCATTATCTCTCCATCCTGTTGCATATGTAAAGCAATTAATGGCTGGGATTTCCAGGAATAATCACCAATTTCAACTACAGTCATTTTGATAATTAGTTGACCTATTAGCTATTTAGGTGAATATACTCTGATTTGGCCTTTTATTGATTCTACTCAATGGACAAAATCCACATGGATTTTCCTTTTATCACCATAGAATATCCACATGGATTTCCCTTTTAACAAAGAAATGTGATAGCAGATTATAATATGTCAATCGTCACAGATTTGATTGGTATCCTCTTCTAATATCTACATTAATTCTTCATAAAATTATTATCCATATGCCATTATCTATGTGATGTGATCTTATTGCGATGGTGTATCATCCGTATGTTGGGATTTATAAACTCTACATTATGTAGTAATTAGTTTTTATACTAATATCTATATACAATATTAAAAATGTTCCATACAATTAAAAATCATTATGGCTTTGAAAATCTGAAGACACTCCTCATGCCGAGGGACTGAGCTAAACGATGGAAATTACATAAGATTATTCAATGTTCAAAGCCCTAGGTGAAATTTATTGAACCATCATACAATTTGTAAAGATCTCAGAGATGGAATCATATACAGTCCATTTTGATCTTGAACAAAAAGACAAATTTCTATTAACCTAGCAACTTAGGAAAATTTTGAATTGACAGAAGTATTAAAGCAATTATAATCCAAGTAAAAAGAATTAAAGCTTTCTCAGTCGTAGTTTACCCTGTCTGTCAAAGTGGGCAGTCGTCTCTATTAGTATGAGCTCGAAGAAATCGCAGCTATAGATGGCATCATAGGGCTGAGCAATCCACAGAGACAGGGGACTTGGGACTTTCTTACAATAATCCGAATATACAAGTAAATAAAAATACAAATAATGGAGAACGAGCTAGAAACAAAGCATGCAACAGTGCTACAACTTCAAAACTATAACAAATATATCATAAAAGCTTAAGGAATTGTTAACATTGGTTTAACAATGCAGGAATCAATGAAACTAAAAAATAATGTAAACAAACTATTATCTACACTGCGTCAATTGCTGGGCCTAGATGTCACTATGCAAGCTGTTCTAACCTCTGAAGCTCTGTCAGCTTGTCAGGACAAGAGTAAGCACTCAATTCTGTTCGGCTCGACTATTGCAATAGAGATAGTTTTGAGATATAAACAACAAATACCTTGCACAGTTTACCCAATTTCGAGGTCCCAATTCTAAGCTGGATAGTTGCTGCGTATGCTTTCATTGTTCGCTGTGCTGGAATGAAATAAATATTGCATGTGATGGTGTAATCTAGTTACTTTGCATTTGCTTCACTAGGCTGTGTTTTTTGAATTATATGTTAAATATCATCTCTAGGCTAGCTATTTTATACAAAGATGTTTTGGATCTTTTTTTTTTCGGTGTAATTATAGTTGAGAGTAAATATTTTTTTATGAAAAAACTTAACTTAGTTTGCATTTATTTTAGTAGACGAATAACTTTTACATTACACTGTGATCCATAGGTGCAAAAGTATCATTTATTCAAAGCATTCAGACAAGTCCTATGGGTATGCAGCTTTGTACAAAGTTGTATAGTGTTTAGCTTTCATTATTGGTTAGACTGTTTTACATGTGCTAGATATAATGAAGGGTTCTGATGATGAGATTGTTCACTTAGAGAAAAAATGCAAAAGGGAACTAGAAAATACATACTCAGTGGTCAACATTGAAAATGTATTGCAAATGCATGGCTTGTTTCGTTTACAAAATTTTGCATATGCTATTGGTGATTGCTTATTCAATGCATTGCAAGTGCTATAGGTATAAGCATGGCAGAGTAAATAGGAAACAGAAAAGGAACCCGTCGTTTATACATGCAGGTAAAGAAACAGGTTCATGCTATATATAAGGGACAATTGTCTGCATTTGCAAAAAAAAGGGTTAAAGCAATAAAATAATTGGTCAAGATGCTACAGAATGAGTGAAAGGATGGCGATAATTTCGCCGAAGCTTGAAGAAAGATATAAAGGAACGACCAAATTGGGAAAGAACACTTTAAAACGAGTTGAGATTGATGCAGGATTCAACAAAAACAAACACTACATAGCCTGGACAAAAATGGCGTAATGCTGGAACAAATTTCAGGAATTTAACACGTCAAGAAGAAAACAGACATACTAGAACCAGAAACCTTACCGAATATACACTACAACCCTATAAGGAAATTGATTGCCAAGCTTAGCATTCTCTCCAACTGAAAATGCAAGAAAAAATCAGCTCGCCAACTAGGGCTCTCGATTAATATATACCCGTGTCGGGTAAAGGCAGTGGCCACGGCATACTCCATTTGCTATCGTCGGTCGTCCATGCGGTCTGCCACATGTTGTGAAGATCCCTTATCCACTTGCTATTGTTGGTCGTCCATGTGGTCTACCACCTGTTGTGAAGATCCCTGATCCACTTGCTATCGTCGGTAGTCCATGCGGTCTGCCACCTATTGTGAAGATCCCTGATCTGCGTTACATAATAAATAAATTATTATGTAGAAAAAACCTTCATTCTATGGCAGGGAAGAGGGCACCGATGATGATCTCCAATATGGGACAAATTATTTAGGGGAATATGGAAATAACCTAAACTTTATAAACAAAACTTCATTTTATAACATGTTCTATAATATTTAATTAAATGAATTGTACCTAACCATCTCAATCTGAAAAAAACGATCCAATAACTCAATCAAGCGATTCAAACCAACCTGCAACTGATGTGCTAATGCTTCCATAACAGTGAAAAGGAGAAGGAAGGAGGTTCCAGGCCATGAGAAGGTGAGTCCAAGATCCCTAAAAGGGCTAGAGAGCAAAACTAAAACTTCCTAAAATTTAGTAAAACTAAAACTTCCTAAAATTTAGTTTCAGAGCTTTCTAATACATGTAGGATCCTCTAAAGTTACAATGGTTGATTCATATTAAAGGAAGAGCAAATTGTCCCTCCTCTCCTAAAATAGCCAAATTTCCTTTTTGTCTCAAATAATTATGAATATGACGTTTGGCTTTAAGAAGAAAAACGTTGCATTTACAACCATGCCATGCTTCGCCTTGCCTCAAGGCCCGAGGGGAATTAGAAAAAGAAATGAATTCACACAATTGAATATTGGTCAATATGCATGGCTTTAGAATATCTTTCCATTCATTGAACAATTCATTTGTTTTTGTTCTTTTTGCCTTGAAGTGGACAACCATATCTACAAGTAGCAAAATTAATGCCCTTATTAAGAGACAAAACACAGTTAGTTAATAGTTTTCAAATTAATTATACCTTAAAATAGGGAATGTAATGATAGCATTCTCTTGAAAAATCAACTTAAATGTTTGTAATGTTAGTGAAACTGAGTGTTAAAAGGCATTGTGAATGTTAAGGGTGAAGAGATTTTGGGTATCCATTTATAAAGTTAATGAGAGTTATATGTAACATTATAAAAATAAAAATAAAAAATATCATTTCCATAAGTTAGTTGGAAATTTTAATAGGATTTATTATTGATTTTTTTAAATATATTTATTGGCTTGATTTTATGCGAAATTAAAAAATCAATAAAATTGTAGATTTATTTTGATGTTAAACTTAAAATATTATTTAAATTATCTAAATCTTTATGTACATTAAGTGTGTTTATTTTATTTATTTATATTTGGGTCAATTTAATATCATATATATTTTATTTATAACTTATAGGTGATCCAAAACTCTTAATGGACCTATGGAATGGAAAATGCCATATTTTGAATATGGCACTTCCTATAATGAACAAAAATTTTACCTAGAAAGAACATATAGGAGTTGTGCCCTCACTTTCATTGTCTTTCTTTTGCCTTTCTACCCTTCCTTTAGAGCATAAGTTACTTTTCAAGCCCAAATGTGCAACTCCAAGAAAGAGGTGGGTACCATTTTAGAAGGAGAAGTTGGTTTCCATCTATGATATTGAAGGAATTAACTTAACCATCCAACAAGCATTAAAAATTTATCATCTAGCTAATAAAAAATGGTTCATCCCCACTCTGTATTTAGGCTTGTCTTTATGTCCTTCACGA
>LPNX010038942.1:172245-203969 GCA_001517045.1 Pseudotsuga menziesii | reverse complement strand
TTGGTTTATTCAAATGTGATGATTAATATTATAATTAGTTGATATTATACTAGAGATTTACCAAAGTTTAATAATTTATTTAGCCTTTTTATTGTTAATAGAAAAAAATATATTTTATTTTAGTAAATTTTTTTATTTTTGATTTTTCTAAATGACAATGACATAATCTTATGACTTCTTATTTATTATCTAATTATTTTCATGTTAAACTTTAACTTTAACTTTGGCCTATATATAACTATTAGATCAAAACATTTCTAAATATAAGATTAAATTTGGGCTATAAATAACTATTAAGTTATAACATTTTAAAATTATTAAATTAAACTTAGGTATGTAAAACTATTAAATTAAAACACTTTTAAATTATTAGATTAAACTATTTCTTAAGGCAAGTATAAGCAACTTTGTTGCTAATTTCACTTGTTAATAATAGAAATCATAGTTTGCAAACCTGATCAACTTATTAAAGGTGGAAAATTGTAGAATCATATAACAAAGTTGTCAATATATTCAATGATATTACTCTCCTTGATGCAAAGAGGCTTTGTGAATTCATTGAAGTTATCCTTGAATGTTGGATATTGCTTTCATCAACAACGTTTCAAACCTTGAAGCCCTTTATCTTACATCTTGGGAAGTCTAACAACATAACATATTTCCATGTATATTTATCTAAGAATATTCAACTTAAAAAAACTTAACCCTTATTGGTCTACTAACTCCTCGAATCTAAACCTGACCTAGCATCATATTCATTTATATGGACATAAATAAGTGTCCTGGCTTGAGGCTTGATTTTGGACATTTTGATACATGTTTTGTGACTTTTGGTTGAAGGCTGCGACAGAAAGGTAAAAAGGACGGTCAACTCCGATAACTGAGGCGGAGATTAAGGAAGAATACTAATCGAAAGGTTGGTTAGTTAGTTGGAATTTTCGTCTACATAGGTAATAAGTCTAGTAGTGGGAGTGGTATCTAAATAAGGTCATTAGAGCCTATTAAAATTAGGTATGTAAAACTATTAAATTAAAACATTTTTAAATTATTAGATTAAACTATTTCTTAAGGCAGGTATAAGCAACTTTGTTGCTAATTTCACTTGTTTTATATTGTTTTGGTGTTTGTGTTTGTTTTTTTAATTTGTGTTTGTTTTTTAATTTGTGTGTTTTTAATGTTTTGTTTGGATTTAAAGTTGAGTGTAATTTTTTTTTAAGAATATATATATTTTTAATTTAGTTATTTTTTTTGTTATTTAATTGTTTTTAATGTTTTTTATCTTGTTTTTTTTTATGTTTTTGTAATTTTAATTTATTTTAAAGAGTTTTGGCTTAATGACTTCGGATGTTATGGGTTATAGTTTGGAATAAGATATAATTTTAACCTACTCTAAAATAATGATTTTGGGAGAACCGTTTTTTTTATTAAGGGATCGATTTAGGGTTTTGATACAATCGCATCAATCAGGGTTTCAAAAAAGTTGTAATTTTAGCTTCGAAAAAAAGTTCTATTGGTAGTATCACTTTTCAAATCGAGGATTGTTTTAATGCAAAAAATTGAGTTTTTATGGATAGAGTTCTCATTTTGAATATAAAGTTCTCGTCAAGTTGTATAACTTGTTTCCCCTCCCCCCTCCCCTTCCCATGCTGCCCTTCTAGTCGATCATGATTCTGAGAATCATGCGGCCGATCGACTAGAAGGGCAACATGGGCAGGGGGCGAGGTGTGGGGAGGGGGAGGACCGAGGGGAGAGAGGGGGGCTATGTAGGGGAGGAGAGGGAGGGTGGAGGGGGTAGAGGGGCGACATGGAGCGACGCGGAGGGGGAGAGGGGAGGGGGCTTATCGGTTGTCATTTTTCTTTTAAAATATTAAAAAAAATAGTTCCATATATAAAATAGTCTAAATTAGTTACAAATTTTCCTATAAAAATAATAAATTTAAAACATGTATATATATTTCCTTGTAACTAGCTTCTAAAGGTTGATAAAAAATCGAAAATATATACATTTTTTCATTATAACTAGCTTCTAAATCTATATATTTTTAGTAAAATTTGGAAAAATGCATTTGTAAATAAAAAATATAGTTTTCTTATGACCTAGACATTTCAAATCGCAAAAATAGGGTTCAAAATGAAAAATTATAGTTTCCTTATCACCAAGAAATTTCAAAATCACAAAAAAAAGACTCAAAATGAAAAATGTTGCTACCAGTATACACACTTTCTAAAATGGAGGTAAAAACAACGATTAAAATTGACCCCCCAAAAACAAGAACAATGTCGAGTTCTCATCAAGTTGTATAAATGGTTTAGGGACTAAGATGCATGCAACTCTTGTTTTCCTTTTTTATTCAAAGGGACGAAATTATTCTTCTCTCTCCAAATTCACTTGATCTTTCAACTATCAATAATATGATAAGTGTTGAAGTGTTAAATTTATCAATGTCATCAATCCTACACTCTTGGTGTTGGCATAATGTTCAATGCTCCCCGTGAGTTTCACAACATGGTCTAGTAGCTTATTGACAAATCCTTAATTGGGATGATAACAAATTTCCATTAGGTGCGCCTTTTGAATCTAACGACCAACGAAACTCCCAACAAGTGGTATCAAAGTAGGGTTGTGTATTTGAAACTCACTTGGGTAACATCGAGGGGGAGATTGTTGCCATAATACTCAATGCTCCCATGAATTTCGCGATATGGTCTAACAACCTCTTAGTGGATCCTTAACTGGGATGGTAGTGGATTTCTATCAAGTGTACCTTTTGGATCTAATGACCAACTCAACTCTTAACACTTGCCAGTCTTGGTTTTGCTTTGATAATGTTCATACTTGTTATAGCCTGAGTTTAATTATCAAACCCCAAATTTGAAAATATCAATCAATATAAAATTTATTATATCTTAATGATTTTTTTATTGGTTAAACATGATTATTGTTTTCTTTTATTTTCAATTTTGTATTATTATTATTAATACTAAATTTATTATATTTTAATAATTTTTTTTATTAAACATTTTTTTTTTACAAACTTAGAGACAAGTTAAATTTTCACATGGAATCCTAGTTATCAATACAAAGGAAAAACATTTTATGATCAATAGAGAATTAACCTTAAATGAAATTTAAGCATTTTATGATTAATAGAAATTAAATTTATGACAAAGTAGAATTTTTTGGTTAATTAAAGTTTTTTTATGGTAAAAAGGGATAGGAGAGTAAGTTAATTTTTAGACGATTTGCATTTTTTTAGTGATTTTCGTTGGAATTTGGTGATGGAAAAAATCACTGAAATCATAGTTTTGGTTATTGGAATTGCAATTTTGACTACATAATTGGATTCAACAACCTTGATTACTCTTGGAGGCACCCCAATTATGCAATTTCAGCAACCCAAAAATGTGATTTCAACAATTTCAGCCATATTTTTTAGAAAATCCAATTACACCAAAAAAATCCACAAAATTACTAATACAAATTGTCTCAACATTAGGTTATGCTGAAGTGATATGCCTAAATTAAAAAGAAAATAAATATGTTAAATATAATGAGCTTTTATTATAATTTAAAATTGATGATTTTTAAATAATAAACAAAGTTTTATCCATAATTTAAAATTGTTCTTAAAAAAGGGCTTGTTTTAGATTCTATTTTATATTTTACATTGTCAAAATTTACATAAAAATCTTCATACTCTAATTTTCTATATCAACTAATTCCAAATACTAAAAGAGGATTTGCAACAAAAGTATAGAACTCCAAGGAAAATGAGGGGTTCAAAACCTCATGAAAATTTTGGGCTTATGAGAATAAACAACTGAAGCATATGGCACATTGTATATCACCTAATTCCAAATACTAAAAGAGGATTTGCAACAAAAGTATACAACTCCAAGGAAAATGAGGGGTTCACAACCTTATGAGAATTTTGGGCTTATGGGAATAAACAATTGAAGCATATGGCACATTGGATCTTACTGCAATTCAAGTCTGATTTATATAAAGTATTTTAAAACATGAAATCAAATTATTTTAGTTTTTTCATATAACATGATAAATTTGTTATTATGTTATGAAAAATGTTAATTGTCAAATTTGTTATAAACTATATATTAGCATGTTTGAGCAATTTTGATGTAGTTATACATAAATAACATAATATAGATTATGGATAAATATATACAATTAATTTATGACTATGTGAATATAAATTAGTAATATTTATTACTTATATGTAATTTAATTTAATTTCAATTTTAATTATATAATCGTTTTAACATGTTATAAATTATGGATAAATATATACGACTAATATATGACTATGTGAATATAAATTAGTAATATTTATTACTTATATGTAATTTAATTTTAGTTGTATAATAGTTTTAACATATTATATTATGTTAAGTAAGATTTTCATGTTAAATTTTAGTTTGCAGTATACATGGATGTGTTAGCAATGCTTATTAACACCATACCAAATATCATGCAATGTACATATTTGTACATAATAATTATTCACTATGCAAATTGCATTTCCTAAACCACATATCACCCTATGTCAACCATGATTATACACATTGTTTCTTTAATATCTCATCTAAATTCTAACATTGTTTTGCTGAGTTGATGTCATTTCATTTTCAATCAACATCATACCTACACTTGAATCAACATCATTGTATTTTCAATTTTTCCATATTTTCATTGAAATTTGTTATGGATACATTTTGAATGTTGTATAGTTGTGGATATATATGAAAACTGATAAGTTTTGAACAGCGGTATAGTTTTTTATGTCTCGCTGAAAACTATGTTTTTTTGGATGAAGTTATAAAGATGTAAGTAAGTTGTAGACTCGTATGAATATGAAACAGAATTTTGAGACTTTTTGGTCTAGTTATTTTGACAATGAAAAACATTTTGATTGTGCCATCTATAGAATGTAATTACAAAAAACACTTAAAAATAATCGTGTATCATAAGTTTTCATCTAAATATCTCATGAATATCTCTACATAATTCTGTCGAAGACATTTCTTTCTGAGGGCGGGTTTCTGGCTACTGTATCCAGATTCATCGTCCCTCGATCGAATTAAAATCCGACAAGTGTATCATTGCTTAATCCAATAAAACCGCTCGACAAAGCCACCATTTCTCAAGTCTTATACGACATCCTCACGCTATCCATCTGGGAAAACACAAGTTATTTTACTGTGTCTGGAGCCCTTTTTACTATGTATGATTGTTTGATTATTTAATTTTTTTCGTAGAACACCCTTCGACTAATGGAAGGATTAATTAGGATTAATTATTGTCTTTAAACTGGTCAATGTAATGGATGGCTCCTATTAGTTAACGACGTGGCCCGACCCTCTCTCTGTATGTCTTTTCCTTTTTTCTTTTTCTTTTTATTTTGTATTGGTTTTGTTAGCAGTGCAAAGGAAGGATATTGTGTCTCATTTTGCTTGCTTGTTGTGCAGAGGCATTTCACCTTTCGGACGCCTATAGAGATTGAATTCGGGCGAATAATTATTTCTCCTCTTTACAATTACATACTCAGAAAGTGAATGTTCTCATACTTCAGTGATGAAGTGGTTTGTTGAGAGAGTTCCTAGAGCCGTTGTTCCGTGAAGGAACTGTTGTTTCGTGGAGGCCGAGAAGATAGTTATACGACGTTAAAATGCCATCTATGCAAATATTACTGAGGTTGAAATTTGATTTTCAAAGGAAGTTATCGAAGAACATTGAAACACAAAGAACATCATAAATCTGGAAGGGGTTTTCCAAAAGGAGGCAATTAGTTGCCAAATATCTCATGTTCCCATTTGGCAAGGATAATCTATGGTCAACTACATGTTTGCACAATTTTGGTCGTTTCAATCAATCAAATAGATGATTTCAATCCCTTCAGTCCATGGTCCTTCATGGTAGGTTTGTGAATATCACACAAATCTCTTTCTTGTTGATAAGAGATCGATTTTATCCTCAAATTATTCTCCAAATGCAATTTCAGAATTGAAGTTTCTAGGGAAGGTGGTAGGAAACAAAAGCATTAAGGAAGTTGCATAATCTGGCACTAGGCATCTAGAAGGATTTTATACATGATTCAAACTCATTCATGGTCTAAATTGATCTAATCAATGCTCAGGTCTTTGCAAAAATGTCACTTTGAATAATATTTCACTAACGACATCCTTTTGCAGTGTTCAAGGGAATGGCCATTACAAGAGGGACAAATATAGGGTAGAGAAGGGAAACCCCGTTGGATTGAATTTGGCCTATGGTTTGTTTGCATTTCATTTTTTTAGCAATGGAATTAGATGGCTTCATTGGTTATGCAGTCCACAATCAAAGGGGTTTCACAATTTTACTGCTTTCTTCAATACAACTGCTCGAGCCTCTCCAGACACGATCTTTTGATGGTTTTGCTAAATATGATAATCTTGATGACTCTTCTATTTAGGGTTAAAAAATCCCATTACGTGGTGGCTTTTACTTACTCAGAGGGGAAACTATATTTACATGGAATTTGTAGATGTCTTGGAAAGGTTGGACAATGATGGCGCTATGCACATGAGTTGTGTACATAATATCTTATGCAAATTCACTATCTCAATGCCTAACACCAACCCATTATGCTTGCAACATAGCCAACATATTATCTCCATTTAGTGTTAAAAAGCTATTACATAGTGGCTATGATTAGTTTTGAATTGCTGTAGGGGAGAAATATAGTTGCATGGAAATCATAGACATACTGAAGAGGTTTGACAAGGGTGTGGCTAAGAGCATGAGTCATGTACACAAGTCTTATGCAGATCCACTATCTTAGTAATTGATGGCAATAGAACTATCTGGATACTTTGATCATTGAGTTTGTATCTACAAGGCTATAAACACCCCACTGAAGGATACAAAAAAAGGTTAGCTCAATTGATTGAACCATTTTCCAAAGGCATGTTGTTAAGAGGTAGGTCATAGGTCATAGGTCCAACTTCCATTGGCTCCTTGGAGGTTACTACTCCCTATTTTGTTGGGTTGTTCAACCACCCTCCATCTGGATATTCTTGGGAATATAGGGGGATCCCATGAGTTTTTCGTTGGAAACGAAGAAGATCATCAAACTAATGGACCAACTGTGATTGAATATATTATTCTTAGAGAATAGACACATACGATGAGGTAAGAAGGACATAGTTAAACTAGTGGAGCAGTGGCAACCAAAGATCTTGTCCTCTGTCCTTTATGGTATCCTTAGACTTGGATCGGGCATGATCTTTTGTGTTTCAATTGGAATTTTCAAGAAACAATGAATTCATTGGGATTCTTATTGCAAATATTGAAGACTTCGTATCATGTGTGTTGGTTAATTTAGCAACAATCCGTAGAAGGACATATTGGGATTGTGACTTGTTTTGGTCACTATAACTACCTATGTTAGGAAGATCATAAGTACTTTTTTTGTTGCAATTTCCTTGAAAGTGCCTTGTTATGATGTAATGGCCCCTAAAACTCAATAAACATCAAAGGATAAGTGTAGTTAATTATCCCCAACATTGGAGAGGATAATAAGTTAAAACCCAAATTAAAAGAAAAATGGCATAGTGAATAGACTTGAATAACCCATTAACTAATCTATTTTTTAGCTTTATCTAACTCTTTACTTAACAAAGGGATCTTATTTGATCATTATGGTTCTCAAGGCCATTAAAAACAAACTCCCCTTATAGAACTGCAACTATTCACAAATCTGAATAGTGGTTTCTATAGAGGGTATGAGGCATTAAGGAACATGCACGAGGATGTCTACAACATTCTGAGCTAGAAGAGGATTGTTGAGGTCATACTGTGCTTCCATTACAACTAACACATCAAGAACATCTTATCATATACAAGTCAAGGGTCCAAAATTATGTTAGGAGTATATCATGAAGAGGACTTACGATTACCGATGGATGTGGATTGATTGTGTAACATTTGATGTACTAAGATGCAATAATTATACTATCCATATTTCAACTCAATGACATATCTCAATAATAACAACCAATGCTTGTTGCGAGCTATTCCTTACTTTACACATACATTGGTGGACATGTAAAAATTCTTTTACATAAGGCATTGTGTTGTGATAAGAAAGGACAATGCTTCCTTTTAAATTACCAGTAATTTATGCAAATGAGTTCCACGGTAACAATTGATTTTAAGAAAGACAACACTATTTATAAAACACCTTTGACATAATCATTTCATGAAAAAATTTATATATATGGTGTAAGGGAAGTGTATTAAGGGAAGGTATGATGCTTGTTCCTTCAAGACACAATTGACAAGGTAGAGGCATTGTGATGAAGCATGTGATGAAGGATGAGGGAGGTTACCTTAGCCTACTCCCTACATCCATCAAATAATCTAGAATTCACTCCACTACTTGTAGTAATGATGGTTTGGCATGGAAAATAGAATGAAAACTCTAAGAAAATTGTTTCAGGCATGAACATGGAGAGAGAAAATGTAAAGGTTTCCTAAGAAGATATGTCTTTGAGTTCCAGGTTTGTTCCTTTTACTACTCTAGGCAGCACTAAGAGATTATTTTGTTTATGTCGGAGTTGTGTTGAGCTTGAATTTTCTAACACAATCTTCAAAAACAATCAAGGCTCTACTTGTGAAATAGGTAAGGTATCTTGGGGTTCATTCTTAGTGAAAGAGGCTAATAAAGGAGTCTAAGGTTTACACTAGATGGGGGAAGGTCATGATTTTGTTTGTACAAGGACATAACCGTTTTTAACTTCAGATTGAAGGATTGAACGCTAAGATAGGCTGTAACAAAATTTGGGAGGGATTCAAGGTCCATATATAGTCCTTTTCTCCAAGTATTATGGGGGAACATAATCAGTTACCAAGCATGAATTTCCAACAAGTTAAAAAGAAGTCAACAATGGGTGAAATCAAAACAAGGCTAGTAATACAATGGAGGCCTTGATGATGTAAGAACCCATGTTCTTTTCTAACATTAAGGTAGACGTATATTGAGTTGAGAAGAAATCAAGGCAGAGCAAGGGAAATACTTCATCCCTCATCCGAGGAAAAATATATTGAACACATGGATTGGATACTAGACATATGTTTCTCCCATAGTTGGGACATAATGTATTTCAAGCTAAATACCTTTAATAACACACCAAATGCATCATTGCTCAAGTAATCCAAGACCAAGGAATGAAGTAGACAGCCATTCTAGATACACTATATTTCCCAAATATCTATTTTACTGTTCTATTTTTCACATCCTCACATCTACTTTACTCCTTTCTTTTTTTCCAACTCGACGTACCATTGCACCTTTTAGGGAAATTGCTAGTTATTCATTACTATCTATACACCTAAGGTCGAACATCTAACATGTGTTCTGTCATTAAGGAAAAAAAAATTGAAAAATATTTCACGAATCAATATGAACAATAAAATAATTAATTATGACAAACGAAAGTCCAAATCATTCACAAATTCACATGAATGTTATAGGGTTGAATTCACTGAGTTTTATTGTTGGTTGTGGAGCCCGATCTTCCTGTTTCAAAGATATTATTTCGTCTATGTTTGGATCCCAAAACCTAATGGGGTTTGGGGGGATTCCCCCCCAGTATAGTCGTTAGGGGGGTCCAACCCCCCCTCCCCCCTCCTGATGGGGGTTCGGGGACAACGCCCCCGTAGTGAAAATTTAGGAAAAATGCCTTGTAAAATGTTGTAATTTTAGAGTCATGACTTGGTCAATAATGGGCGATTTATGGGCCCATGGTTTTGGGAATCCTGTGGTATTTCCCATGGTATTCCCTTTATAAAAGAAAGGCATTGTAATATGACTGTGTATTGTCATGTAGCATTGTAAACAAATCTCTATGATTGTGTGAGAGAGACTGAGAGAATGAAGAGGAAGTGCAACGGATGTGCTGCAGGTTGTATCCCTTCATTTTGTTGGATGGTATAATAATAAAAGGACTGGAAATTTTTGTGTGGGCATATCCCATATTAGGCGAACCATGTTATATTTGTGTCTCTCTTGTAATGATTTATATGTTTTAATATTTGCATCTTGTTTATTGTTATTACTATGCGATCCTATTTTCTAATATTTCCTCACATTCAAAAATATCATGTATTGCAAGGTTTATTATTGGTATGATTCAACACATTTCCCCTATTCTCTAGTATGCCATATGATTCTAAAAAAAAAATGTAAATGATTTTAAAAACAATTTGGTAATGGGAGCACTCATAAATATAAATTGTGATGTATTTGTCATGATTTTGTTTTAAATTTTTTGTTGATATTCATGATTTTATTGAATATTCATGTTGATGTTCGAGAGTTATGTGAAAGAAGTGGCATTGTGATTAAGTAGCATTAGATGTGGATAAGGGCACTATAAATTGCTGCATAAGCACATTGTTGTGGAAGATATTGTTGCAGAAGCACGTGTTAGATTTTTATCATTTAAGCAATATGATCTTAGGATCTTATCCAAGAGAATAACATGCACAAAAATAAACATAAGAGACAAGAGACACAAAGAATTTTCCTCGGGGAAGCCATAAAGGAGAAAACCCCGCAACTTCCTCAAAGATAGAATGAGCACCAATGACAGCAGTAAAACCAGAAAACATAAAGATGATCTCCAACAGCTTGTTCTCTCTCTCTCACTTGAGAGAGCTTCTCCTCTCTCACTCATGCACCCCAGTGAGTGAGTGAGTGTGTGATAAATAGAGAGGCTCACTCTCTATTTATATTCTTTTGTTCACTTAATGTACACTTCAACATGTTGGCCCCACTTAACAATTACTTACTAGGGCCGACGTCTCTAGGAGAGTCTAATAACCCTAGTGCCCCACAACTGTGGGGAATTTTCCCTCCAATCAACAAGGAGTGTTAACCTTGACACAATTGTGGGGACTATTGCCCCGACTTACAATGGAGGGTTAACCTCAATGACTTTACATGACTTATTTACATTATTGAATCTCCCGATAGGAACATCGGGGCATGACATGACTCAATTACATTATAGATACTTCCTAGAATAAAAATCAGGGTACAATACATAATATATACAAGTGAATACATTCTGAAGTTACAAATATATCAACACTCCCTCTTAACTAGGAAGGTATTCTCTCAACACAATTTATCAGCACAAGTCTTCTTCTCTGTATCATCTGGATCATCATCAAGTCATCTTCAAGTCATCTTCATCAAGTCTAGATCATCGAAAATTGGATCATCACTGGATCATCATCAAAGCTGGATCATCACCGGATCATCATTAACATCACTGCTTCTGCCATCTCGATCAAAGGTGCTATCTCTTCATTCTTCTCGTCACAGGAAGTTCTATAGAGCCAGCCCTTTTTCATGTTGGTTGCAGGCCTAGCCTCCATGTAGGTCTTCATCTTCTTCAACACTTATATCTGACCACATGTCAGAAAGGCCCTCCCAGCACTTACATATGACCATGGGAGGAACACATCTACCACCATGTCAGAAAGGCATGCCTAGCACTCACATATGACCATGGGAGGAACACATCCACCACCATGTTAGAAAGGCCCAGCACTCACATCCGACCATGGGAGGAACACATCCAAGAACCATGTCAGAAAGGCCCAACACTTACATTCACAAGCATGACAGGACACACCTACTATCATATGTGAAAAGGCCCAGCACTTACAACCATCAGTATGATAGGACACAACTACTATCATCTTTGGAAGGGCTCTGCACTTACATCTGACCATGCGAGGAACCAATACAACATACATATCAGAAGGGCTCTCAGCTCTAGGATGAGTATTCTTGGTAACTGACCAGGTGCCTCCATTCTCCCAGAGAATGGCCTCTCAGCACTAAGCTGAGTATTCCTGGTAATTGACTAGGTGCCTCCATTCTCATAGAGAATGGCCTCTCAGCACTAAGTGAGTATTCCTGGTAATTGACCAGGTTCCTCCATTTTCATAGAGAATGGCCTCTTAGCACTAAGCCGAGTATTCTTGGTAACTGACCAGGTGCCTCCATTCTCATAGAGAATGGCCTCTCAGCACTAAGCTGATTATTCCTGGTAACTGACCAGGTGCCTCGATTCTCCCAAAGAATGGCCTTTAGCACTTATATCTGATCATGTGGGAACACATCCCTCAATCACATCATAATGGTTCTGCACTAATCATGTGGTAACAAAACCCACAATCATATCAGAGCATCTCTGCACTTACATTTGACCATGGAAGGAACCAATCCTCTCACCATGTCAGAAGGGCTCACAGACTCATCACTTCCCCTTGGAAGGAACCTTGATCTGGAGAACACCAAGCTTCTCCCTAAAGTACTCAAACTTCACTTTGGCCATTTCTAGCATAGAATCACATCAGGGATGATTACTTCCAAGGATAAACTGTGAGCTTCGCCAGGATCGATTACATCTGAGGACAACCTACAGGTCTGTTTACATCTGAGCAACCTATGAGCTTCGCTAGGATTTATGCTCAGACAACCTGTCTCACTGACTATGCTAGAACTCCCTCTTTCAAGAGATCTAGATCTGGATAAAAAACTGGAGCTTCATTGCTCCTCTCCGCATCATACAAAAACAAAAGTTAGATCAATCAAATCAAATAGTAGTTTTCAAATGAAACATACTACCTCCCAAATAGAAAATGTCAACATATTTTGCCTTGGATTTACTCAACGCAATACATGACTCCTTCCTGCTAAACCAAGAGATCACACCTAATCTCATACTAAAGTAGCACCTCAAAGTTCTCTTCATATCAATGGCACTGCCTACCCAATACAAATCCACATAACCCTCTAGGTTAATCTTCTGATTCGCATCATACTTGAGCACATACTCAACTGTACCCTTTAGGTACCTTACTGCATGCTTTGCAACCATAAAGTGAACATGTTTCAATGTGTTCACAGCAAAGCAAATATCCGGTCTCATATTTGTCAGGTACATTAAGGAACAAATCATCTGATGATACATCATAGCATCAACCGTCTTTGATGAAGCATCACTCAATAGCTTCAGGTTCGATGCCATAGGTGTGGTCATGGCCTTGCAGTCCATCATCCTAAACCTCTTCAGGATATCCACTGCATACTTCCCTTGTCCCAAGGAGATTCCATTCACATTCTGCCACACCTCCATGCCTATAAAGTAGCATATCATACTCAAGTCCTTCATCTCAAACTCAACAGCAAGCTTCCTTCTTGCAACTTGAATGATTTCCTCTTTTCTGTCAGGAACAAGTCATTGACATATAATAGGAGCATCACTTGTCTTCCACATTCAACCTTGAAGAAAAGGTTGGAATCGGCTTTACTCTTAGTAAAGCCTAGAGTCATCAGTAATCTGTCCATCCTATTGTATCATGTCGAACCTCAGGATCTTCTATAGTCACTCCCTCTGAAGCGGAGCATCATTCTCCCTCTTCTTTTCATATTCTATGCATTCTTTCCATGAGAAGCCTCGTGCTACGAATCCTTCCTTGTATCCCATGATGTTTCCATCTACTGCATGATGGAACTATGAAATTCCCTTCAGGTCTTGATACTATATCCTAGACATCATTCTTCATTTTTTATTATTAGAGTGAATCTTGAACTGTCGTCACTTGTTCTTCAGAACAAGTCTCATCCTTCTTTTCTTGTAGGAGATTGTATGCGATCTTTCCTACAAGTCAAATGCACCAGTTGTATGATTAGAAACATTTCATAATGCATATTCATAATGGTAAATTCTTATGCATAAAGATATAATCATGCAACTATTTTAGCCAATACAGCATTCATCCATATCTCACGGAAACTTTCTAGATGCCTTCCATCTCTACCAGGACAACATTGAGATTGGGCACCAATCCAATATGTCAGCAAAGAGATTTCATTCTAGATAAGTAGCAATGGAGAGTTGTATAGAACCATGAGATACTTACCCATCACATGCATATTAGTAGTATACTGTCATTAATGCAAACATTCTATCATGCATAATACATCAACTGAATATAAACAAATGCATAACAAAAACAATATCATGAAATGACAATTGAATACTTATCTTTATCTGTTTCGTGGGTAGAATCCTTCTTTCAGCTTCATCATATTATTCATTTATACCAACATCATTTCTTATCCAAATGCTCAACATGGATAAGAGGCTCTTCAAGAATTGAGTTCTTCATATTCCTCATCGCTTGAGGTATCTTCTTTGAATCATGAAATCTTGATCTTCAGTTGCTCCCATCTTCTTTTCTCTTATTATGAGTTGAGATTCTTCTTGTGTGTGCTCTTCCCTGAGTCTGCTGAAAGTAATCACTTCCTTCTGGCACACATTCCTTGAATGAATCCCATGATCTTGGGAGGTCATTCAAGTTGGTTATCACAAATTCTGCATCCTCCACTTCTTCTTCTATCGCTTCAAGTTGTTCTTTGATTTGAGAGACCCTTGTAAAGTATGACTGTATGGTCTTTGCATTCTAGATCTTCACATTCTTCAACTATTTTCTCAAAGTCATATTTTGATTTATGTTCTTCCCTTCAAATATCTTGGTCAAGAAATCAAACATCTCTTTTAGTGTCTTTAGGAAAGACACTTGTTGGATAAGGTGATCCATGATTGAATCAGCAATGATCTTCTTGGCCTTGACCAAGTTCTTCTTGTGTAAGGATTTTAGCCTCATCTCCCTTTGGAACTGGAACCTCTCTACTTATGTAGGTGTCCAATTCATTTCCTTCAAGAAATAGTGAGATCCTATACTTCCATGCTTGGAAGTTGTCATCCTCGCCAATATTGTCATCAATCTGGTGTGATTATTCATCTTGAAATGAGAACCTTAACTGTAAATAGCAAAAGATTAGATCTTACCAATTTGAGGTGTCCATCCTGGTTCCGGAGCTGGTTGATATAGGGTTTGTCAGAAAAACCATATTTTCCAAAACTTGGAATCTTTTAGATATGATTAGATATAAAGATAGACCTCTTCAAGGTGAGCTGTCCAATGTACTCCTTTTCTGAAAACAATGGAGGGAAGTTCCCAGAACAGGAAGCCCTAGTTTACCAATTTCTTCTACAGAAATTCCTTATACCGTTTCTATGGTATATCTGAAATTAATGCTCCTCTATGTCTAGAATGTAGTACTAAGGTAACCTCATTTGTCCTTGTTCCAACGCCATATGTTTCATCAGAATTGGTTTCACCAATTGGGACTTATGAGTGTTTTCCCAAGGTGACCTGTTTCAGGACTGTTCAGCATAGCGAAGTTGTATAGACTGCCACGTTTCACTGTTTCATCTTCGGGGTCTGAAAATTTTACCATATAAATTAAAGTCCATGATATTTTTGGAAAATCTTGAGAAATTTCATTTGGACCTTTGTATCCTGAGATATAGCAATTCTCCCCAGGTGTCTTGTTTGGGGAGGAATCCTGGGAGAGGCTAGAACCCTAACTTGGAGGAATCATATCTCCTGGAATATAGTGAATATGAGACTTAAACTTGGACACAGTGTACATAAGGAATTTATCTTCAACCTTTGAAAGTTTCACCACCTGATCCTTCTCCAATATTGAGATATAGAGAATTTACCAAAACTATCCGTTTCAGTATTTTAGGGTTTTTCAGGCCCAAGGTCAAATTAGGGTTTGACTTTCGCGGAGTTTCACCCAACCAAAAATATCCACCCAGGTCTCTAAACTTCGATTTTGATGAGGAGAGAAATCCTATGCTGAGATCACTAAAAAATTCCTCTTCTATAAAAAACCGTAATTTCCCGCACCAAAAACTGAAAATGCTCATAATCAAAATCCGCTTCGATAGAAAGATGTGCCCTTCAATGGAGAGTTAACCTAGCCTTATTTTGCTGATGGATTGTGGAGAGAGACCCAAAAAGTAAGAATCCCTAGATTATGTAGCTGCACAATGTATTTTTCTCATGTTAGCTCTAATACCATGTTAGTTTTTTATCATTTAAAGAATATGATCTTAGGATCTTATCCGAGAGAATAACATGCACAACAATAAACATAAGAGACAAGAGACACCAAGAATTTTCCTCGGGGAAACTATAAAGAAGAAAACCCCGCAACTTCCTCAAAGATAGAATGAGCACTAATGGTAGCAGTAAAACTCGAAAACATAAAGATGATCTCCAACAGCTTGTTATCTCTCTCACTTGAGAGAGATTCTCCTCTCTCACTCATGTGCCCCAGTGAGTGAGTGAGTGTGTGATAAATAGAGAGGCTCACTCTATATTTATATTCTTTTTTTCACTTAATGTCCACTTCAACATGTCGGCCCCACTTAACAATTACTTACTAGGGCTGACATCTCTAGGAGAGTCTAATAACCCTAGTGCCCCACAACTATGGGGACTTTGCCCTCCGATCAACAAGGAGGGTTAAACTCAATGGCTTTACATGACTTGTTTACATTATTGAATCTTCCGATCGAAACATCGGGGCATGACATGACTCAATTACATTATAGATACTTCCCGGAATAAACATCGGGGTACAATACATAATATATATAAGTGAATACATTCCGAAGTTACAAATACATCAATAGCACATTGTTGTGGATGTCAATCCTTGGCTATAGATCATGTAGTTTTTTTCCTTGGCTGCAGATGATGTATAAAAACAATATGTGGTTGCAAAACCTTGAAGTCACTATTGTGAAATTTCAGAATCATATAATTGTTGTAGAAATGCAAGACAACGTGTATTCATGAAGCCAGAAATGGTTAATCTTGTGGTCAACATGAGGACAAGGGACATGCGTGAGTTGTTGATGGATGATTTTCCACCCAACAACCATGGGATTTAGAACTTTGGGTAGCTACAATAAAAATGTGGAGAGTGGAAACGAAGGGACATGAGTGCTGAAACAAACACATGATAAGATGGAAAGTAACAATATTTTGTAGAAGAATAACTACAATAGGCACAGAGGAGAAAGGAGTATTGGAGGAATACTCAAGAGAGGTCTTCGGGAGAGGATCAAAGAGGTGGAGCACTCAAGAGGTTTCCATGGAATGTGGTTGTAAGAAAGTGAATTAGAGAGCATTCTGGTATTGATAAAAACCAAAATTATGTGATTGGCCAAGTTCTAGAGAAGTTGAGTTCTTAGAGGCCATAGAGGTGTGTCATATGTAACATGTGTAATGGATTGTACCAATAATCATATAAGTACATTAGTGTTTCATGCATATTTGTATGGATGAATGCTATTATGTAGTATTGTTGTAGTTATGTTGGAAATTATTGTATGTTGTATAACTTAGATTGAATGAGGGGTTGGGTGCAGACCTAAGTGTAAGGTTCATTATCGTGTACATGACCCAACCTTGGATAAGAGTTTTGATCTGCTATGAAATTACTTTGATAGGAAGTGATGGGGTAAATCCTACTACATCAAATGGTATTATATTAGGAAGAACATGTAATAAAAATATAGTGGAATCATGAGGCTTGGAATGATTATGACATAAGAGTGGATACGGGTCGATTTATTTCCAAGAGAAGAGGTGGAATGTTGTGAGATAATAATGACAAAGGAAGGGGGGAAATGCATATGATTCCAGGGTGATATCCTAGGTAGAGTTATATAAGCAAGTGGTTAAAGCACACCTCCATTAGTCAAATTGGGAAGATGTTGTAAGAGGAAATACAACTCCAATCTCGAGCAGTGTTGGGTAGAGGTGTTGGAATCTGTGGTTGATGAATTTGAAAGTGGAGGTTATAGAGATGCTACAATGGACTTGTAGAAAAAGAGAAAAGAGGGATTCCTATTTAAGTTGTAGTATAGTAGAGTGCAGGTTGCATTGAAAATTGTAGCATGATAGGTAGAGTAACTCTTGTGGTGAGAGGAAGACCTATAAATGGTGATGTTTTGGTTCAGTGGTAGTGGAATATGTTGTAGGATTATACAAAAAATGTTGTGTGTAGAATGCATGTCTCAAATTAATTTAAATATGCGAGTGCATGACATAATCACCGATTGAGGCAATCTACATGTGGATTGAGTGATCTAGTGAAGTGTAACATGTTGAGGGTTTCATGTTGTGTGGTTTCGAGCATGATTTGTTGGCTACACCATAGGAACTTGACGTGTTTCATGAAAAAAGGAAGCGAAATGTATCTATGGGGACATTGACTCAATTCAAGATGCATAGATAATGCATGGTTGAGGAGCACATGAGAGTTACTTGTTGATGTGCAATAGAGATGGAATTAATGGCACATGATGAGATACAACTGAAAGTAGAATGGGATTTTGAGGTTTCCATGGGTTGTAATGTTGTAGGTGGATATGTAATGATGATCATGAAGATAGTAGCAGTGAGTAGAAGAAAGAATATGCAACATGAAGATGATGCATTATATTGCTCATAGAGTTGAAGTGTAAAGGAAAGAGCAGATAGTGATGGAAGTGTATTGGTAGAGTTTACCTCATAAGAATGAGGGCATGCTTTCTTAATAATGTGGGGAACTAGATGTAGTAGCATTAGATGTAGATAAGGGCACTAGAAATTGTTGTAGAAGCCTGGTGTTGTGGATGTCAATCCTTGGTTACAAATCATGTGGGTTTTTTTTCCTAGCTACAGATGATGTAGAAGAACAATATGTGGTTGCAGAACTTTGAAGTTACTATTGTGAAATTTCAAAATCATAGACATGTTGTAGAAATGCAATCCAATGTGTATCCATTAAGGCATAAATGATTAATATTGTGGTCAACATGGGGACAAGGGACACGAGTAAGTTGTTGAATATGGACAAGCTTCCACCCAACAACCACATATTTAGAATGCCTGTTAACTACAGGACAAATGAATAGTAAAAGTGAAGGGACATGATGAGTGTTGACACAAGCACATGAGAAGATAAAGAGGAACAATCTTTTATAGAATAATAAATACAATATGAGAGAGGAGAAAGGAGTATTAGAGGAATACTCCAAAGAGGCCTCCAGGAGAGGATCAAAGAGATGGAGCACTCAAGAGGATTCCATGGCATGTGGCCTGGAAGCAAGTGGATAAGAGAGCATCCTGGTAATGATAAAAACCAGAATTGTGTGATTGGCCAAGTGCTAGAAACATTGAGTTCTGAGAGACCATTGTGGTGTGTCATATGTAACCTATGTAATGTATCGTGCCAATAATAATATAAGTATATTCATGTTGCATGCATATTTGTGTGGATGAATTCTATTGTGTAGTATTATTGTGGTTATGTTAGACATCGTTGTATATCATATCACTTAGATTAAATATGGGGTCAGGTGCAAACCTAAGTGTATTTTTTTTTATGGTCTACATGACCCAACCTTACATAGGGGTTTTGATCCATTGTGAAATTACTCTGATCATAAGTGATGGGGTCTATCCTGCTGCATCACATTGAGATCATAATTGATCAAATTATTTAATGGGTAGCTTGGAAGACTTCTTTTCCTATATGGTTTCTAAATTGTGATGTATGTGTCAAGATTTTATTTCAAAATTTGTTGAAAATTTATATTGATGTTTATGAGTTATGCAAAATAAGTGACATTAAGATCATAATTGATCAAATTATGTAATGGGTAGTTTGGAAGACTTCATTTCCTAGATGGTTTCTAGATGGTGTGTATACACTGAATAATTTCTAATTCTCTTAAATAATTGAGTTGTGATAGTGCATCGTACTTTGATAACTTCACATCTTTGATTTTGTATACATTTCCATACATCTTGGAAACTTTCCCCTAATTATTTATCATCAGTGCTAAAATACTAATCTTGAAATTTGAAATCACTAATAACTATTGGATGAGGGAAAATCTACAAGTGGATGTGAATAAAAGTCTATTTTTTTATTTTCTTGTTTTGTTTTGATCTTTAATTGATCCTTACACCCCCATTATTTGCAATCTATATTGTAATAGAATTCAAATCTATAGAAACACAAGGTTGTTTGGAAAACAATGTGACCTATGAGACATCATAAATTACAAAGACATGGATAATAACTTTTAATTTTTCCTATAAAAGGAAAATGTAGGAAATAAAACCTGGAAAATGGTTTGCACTTCATTTAATCAATATCAAAGTGAAACAATTTCATCTTAGTCTCCAATTTCCATCTACTCTATCCTAAACACCACAAATACATGACCACATAGACCAAACACCCTTAAGAACTCATATATATATATTTCTTCTCCTAACTCCTTTTTACGAATTCTTATGGACAAATTTGTTTGTAATTAATTCAAGTATGTATGTATACATTATTGCATTGAAGGAAAAAACACCTATGGTCGATAGATATAGAAGCTTGTGAGTAAAATCCTGGGAATGCTTTCATTGGATATAGGCATGGAGGAAGGGAGAATGGAGTGGATGTTCGATGATGAAAACTTGGAAATGCAATTGAAAATAAATTAATATCCATGCTTTTTAGAGTTTTGATATAGCAGTATAACTTTAATTATTCGCAGTGTAAACAAAATAGGATCACTGAAATAATAACCAAATCATAAAAACAAAGACATAGAAACAAGGACACATAAACAAAGATTCATCGATTTTATCTTGGAAAACCACAAGGGAGAAAACCCATCAACATTTCTTATTCAGAGATATCAGCTCAAGATACAAGTACGCACATATATAATAGTGATCAGATACTAGAATGATCCCAAAGATATCAAACCTAGAAAAAAAGAGTATTATTCCATCCTGTATCTTTCTCTCTCTTGTGCATTTGATCAGGTGACTTTAGTGAACTTCTTGGTGTATAAAAGAGGGAGGTGTCATCTCTATTTATACTTGGTTGGTGACTACCTTTTCCACATTTGTTGGGGTTGAATTTCACATTTAATATATAGTAATAATTTTTTATTGTTTCTTCTTTGGGATTACTTGAGGATGAGACCTATCAATGCTACAAAGACCAACACTCCTTCTTATCTAGGGAGGTATCATCATACTATAACATATCTAGATATCATTTGAGCACCATGACTTGTCTTGAACATCTCATGATCATAATAAAGGTCTTCCAAAACAACTTAGTCCATTAAGAAGTGTCATACTCAACTCGGTCCATGAAGGAGTACAAATCAACTCAACTCAGTAAATTGTGGAGCGTAATTGTTCCCAGCCATAAGGGATGATTGGCATCAACCTAGAGACTACAACACAACTCAATGCATTGAGAAGTGTCACACCCAACTCAATCCATAGAGGAGTGTAAATCATCTCAACTCAGTCCATCAAGAAGTACAATAGATTGACTAAACTTGAACCATTAAGGAGGATCATAAAGAACAACCAACTCCATCTCTCTCCCTCTAAAATAGAGTCACACCATTATCCTTGTATCTTGAAGAATGTCTTACTAATGCTACAATAGTCAAAACTCCCTCCCATGAGGGAGGTATTATTCTTTCTCATACTGCTTGAACACACCTTGGGTTTCTTCAAAGGCTTCACTCCATGACTTGTATTCAATGAATCATCTCAAGGAAAATTTAATCATAATATTGCTTCAGGTTGATGGTTTCAATGTCTCTTAGACAAGTCTCATGGCCAAATCCATGCACTTGCATAAGTGATGAGTGCATGATCATCAAGGGACTAATATCCCCACCCCATCACAGGGTGTCCGGGAGAAGGTACCACCCTGCTATGAGATTTTAGGGGCTGATCTCTCTACCCAATTTGGTGTCCAAGAGAAGGAATTATCCCACTTGACCCAACCCTATCCAATTCTCATGGCCAATACTGGGGAAATTCTCTATTCTCAACCGCTAGGAGGATAATGTGTGCAACTAGGGACTAATATTCCAACCCCGTCAGAAGATGTCTAAAAGAAGGCACTTCCCTACTCTGAGATATCCACCTTTATCCAAGTCACATGGCTAATACTGAGGGAATTATTGATTCCTCAACACTACTCAGAATGCAAGGGCCAATCTCCACACCTCGTCACAGGGTGTCAAAGAGAAGATACAACCATGCCTCTGGGCCATTCATCCCTATCCAAGTCACATAACTAATACTGGGGGAACACTTTCCCAATGAAAATATCACATCTATCTTCAAGCATCAAATCCACTATAGTTTCTCCCTCTATCACAGAAGCCATATTGCTCCCTCTACATCTAGACACCCTACTCCCTATGCATCTGGGTATGTTGCTCCCTTTGCATATGAACAGTCATTACTTGTTATTTAGAACAAGCCTCATCATCCTTCTCTTGTAGGCCATATCATATGGCCTTTCCTACAAGTCAATTTTAGTCAAATATTTAACAACATTACATACTAACCATTCAAGTCAATGCAATGACAATGACATATTTCACACAATTATTTAACCATATTAGCCAATGCTTCATCACAACACCCATCCATATCCAAAATACACTTGGTGACTATGTGGATTCCTTCCATCTCCACCAAAACATACTATCAAGAGTGTGCATTGCTCTCAGCATGTTAGAAAACATGTTTCATCCTATATTAGCTCCATCGAGGGGTTCATGAGTTGTTGTGCAACAGTATAGGAAACATATATGTGAGTTCCATGGTTGTTCCTTTACTACTCTAGGTAGCTGTAAGAGCTCATTTTGTTTATGTTGGAGTTGTGTTGAACTTGAATTTTCTATAACCCCTTCAAGATCAATCTCTAGATGCAATCAAGGATCTAGTTCTGAAAGAGGTAAGGTAGCTCGGCATTCATTAATCATAGTGAAATAGGCTAATAAAGGATTCAAGGTTTACACTAAATGGGGGAAGGTCATGATTTTGTTTGCAAAAGTATGTCGACCTTTTTTTACCTCAGATTAAAGGATTCAACTCCAAGATAGGTTCTGACAAATTTTGGAGAAGGATTCAAGGTCCATTATAGTCCATTGCTGCAAGTATTATGGGGAAACATAATCAATTACCAAGCATGAATTGCCAACAAGTTAAAAAGAATCCAACAATGGGATAAATAAAAACAATTATAGTAAGACAATGGAGGACTTGGTGATGTAAGAACCTAGGTTCTTGCATAACATAAAGGTAGACGTATATTGAGTTGAGAAGAAGGAAAGGGAGAGTGGGGAAATATCTCATCCCTCATTCGAGGACATATATATTGAACTCATGGATTGGATACTAGACATATGTTTCTCCTGTAGTTGGTATGTATTATCTTTCAAGATAAATACCTTTACTAGCAGACCAAATCCATCATTTCTCAAGTAATTCAAGACAAAGGAATGAAGTAGATAGCCATTCTTGATAAACTGTATTTCCTAAATATCTATTTTAGTGCTCCATTTTTCACTTTCTCACATCTACTTTACTCTTACTTTTTTTTACCAAGTCGATGTACCATTGCGCCTTCTGGGGAAATTTATAGTTATTCATCTATACACCTAAGATTGAACATATAACATGTGTTCCGTCGCTAAGGAAAAAAATACAAAAATAGTTCACCAATCAATATGAACAATAAAATAATGAATTATGACAAATGAAAGTCCAAATCATTCGCAAATTCACATGAGTGTTAAAGGGTTGAATTCAATGAGTTTTCTCACATTCAAAAATATCGTGTATTGCAAGGTTTATTATTGGTATGATTCAACACGTTTTCCCCTATTCTCTAGTATGTTATATGATTCTAAAAAAAGGTTTGGTAAATGATTTTAAAAACAATTTGGTAATAGGAGTACACAGAATATAAATTGTGATGCATGTGTCATGATTTCATTTTAAAATTTACGTTGATCTTCATCAGTTTGTTGAAACTTTATGTTGATGTTCAAGAGTTATGTGAAAGAAGGTACACTGTGATGAAGTAGCATTAGATGTGGATAAGGGAACTAAAAATTATTTTAGAAGCACATTGTTGTGGAAGATATTTTTGCAGAAGCACATTATTGTGGATGTCAATCCTTAGATATAGATCATGTGGGTTTGTTTTTCCTAGTTGCAGATGATGTATAAGAAAAATATGTGGTTCATAACCTTGAAGTCACTACTATGAAATTTTAGAATCACAGAATGGTTGAAGAAATGCACATCGATGTGTATCTATGAAGCCATAAATGATTAAGATTGTGATCAACATGATGATAAGGGACATGAGTGAGTTGTTGATGGACTAGTTGCCACCCAAAACCATGGGATTTACAACATTGAGTAACTACATGACAAATTTAGAGAGTGGAAATGAAGGGACATGATTGCTAAAACAAGCACATGAGAAGATCACGAGTGGAAATATTTTGCAGAAGAATAAATATATTATGAAGAGAGGAGAAATGAGTATTGGAGGAATACTCAAGAGAGTTATTCGGGAAAGGATTGAAGAGGTGGAGCACTAAGAGGTTTCTATCGACTGTGGTTTGCAATAAGTGAATTAGAGAGCATTCTGGTAATGATAAAAACCAAAATTGTGTGATTGGAAAAGTTCTAGAGAAGTTGAGTTCTTAGAGACCATAGAGGTGTGCCACATGTAACATGTGTAATGTATTGTACCAATAATAATATTAGTACATTGGTATTGCATGTATCTTTGCGTGGATGATTGCTACTATGTAGTATTGTTGTAGTTATGTTGTACATTATTGTATATTGTAAGAATTAGATTGAATGAGGGGTTGGGTGCAAAACTAAGTGTAAGGTTATTTATGGTCTACATGAACCAACCTTTCATAATATTTTTGATCCGTAGTGAAATTACTTTGGTGGGAAGCAGTGGGGTCAATCCTAGTACATCAAATGGTATTAGAGTAGGAAGAACCTGCATATGAAGAGCTAGTGGAATCTTGAGGCTTGGAATGATTCCAACATAAGAGTGGAGACAAGTTGAATTGTTGCAACAAGAAGAGGTTGAATGTTATGAGATGACAATGACAAAGGAAGGGGTGAATTTAATATGAATCCAGGGTGGTATCCTAGGTAGATTTATCTAGGAAAGTGGTTAAATCACACCTCCACTAGTCCAATTGGGTAGATGTTGTAAGAGGATATACTACTCCAATCTCGAACGACATTGGGTAGAGGTGTTGGAATGCGTGGTTGATGAATATGTAAGTGGAGGTCGCAGATATGCTATAATGGACTTGTACCAAAAGAGAAAAGATGTATTTGTGTTTAAAATGTACTGTGGTAGAGTGTAGTATGCGTTGAAAATTGTAGCATGACAATATGAACATTTCTTCGAGACCAACATCTGGGATGTTTTGATCTCTGATCATCAGATAGAGCTCTCCCCATTTGAATTCTGGAGCCACCCCTGTGATAGCCTTAGCATCCTCAAACTTAATTTTCATCCTGGAGATGATCTCCACATCTGAGTTTGGTTCGCTTTCCCTTGCCTTCTTCTTACCATCTTTTCTAGGCATTGTGTGAATTCGTTGTTTTCAAGTCTGTCCTTTAGAAAGTAATCCCGCTTGGTGAAAATAGAACCTATGACATGAGTATAGTGAGAAGTGTCTTAGTAATATTGAATTTGTTTTGAGTAACATTATCATACATTATTTCACTGAAGCGTCCTATAATGAAAATAAAAGTTGTTATATATATGCATCACTGTTCCTCAAAATTGGAGAGTGCAACCATTATCTGGTGTTGGAAATGAGAGGAAAAACAATCAACACCTATGCACATGCTATTATGTGAGTTATCATCCTATTGTTATCCTATATCAGAATACTGGAGGAAACTCCTCCAATACTTCTACTTTGTTTTAAAACAACAATATTTTACCAAAACAATATTGAAGGTAAACATTTTATTGTTTATTTTATTATGCAATTTCATATGTATGTTTATTAATGTTCGTTTATTTTAAACAGGTTATTGGGGTTCACAATCTTGATTTCCAACCTTCATTTATTAAGTTCAAACTCATTGAGGCACCGAGGATTCTACCCACTACTTCATTCAAAGGTAAATGGAAAGCTAGTTAAATGTAATGAATCATTGTAATGGATTGTTTCAAGATTCTGGAAGGTGAACCCGTGAATCTTTGAATAATTGTAATCCTCTAGTTTCTGTCAAGTAACACCGGGAAAAGCTTATATGTAATGATGTTGGTCCTAGGATGCATTGTAAGCAATCCACCATTATTGCATGCACCGGTTGAGGAAACATTATCCCAAGGTTCTGGAGCGTAAAAAGGTCTAAGGTCTAAGTCTTCAATGTGTATCTTCATCACTGCATACTTATCCCCCTATGCGTATGGTTTGGGACTCGCACAGGACATGGATCATTTATCCTGAAATAATCTTAGTAGTTATCATTTTGATGCTAAGTTCATGGGGTTTAAAACATTCATAACCCTTACTTGGATAAAAATCCAAACTGAGCAAAAAAAACTAAGGAAAAACTTCATGAAGGACAGACTAAAAGGTCAAATGGTATAGAAAAACCCCTACACCCTAAATAGGTTTGCATTCTACCAAATAGGGTGTAAATATGGCTGTGAGGCCGGGCTCAACTCAAAAATAGTCTTAGTAGATTTTAGCTACGCAAACTGAAACGAAAATAACCTATGACCATAGTATCACGAGCATGAAAACAGAGGCTACAGAAAGGAGAGGAAAAATGCCATGTCTCAAAAAATATGGTGCGCCTACCATTCTACAAATACAAAAGCTTTTTTTTTATAAAAAAAGAAACCAAAAGGTCCATAGGTGAGACGCCTACTTGTCAACTGTCGAATGTCCATGAGTTAGGAAGAATGCAATGGCTCCATATGTCTCTCCTTGGTTGGTTGATTTTGTAAACGACATTTTCATGGGATATAAAACAAATGAAATCATCCATTTATATAAAAAAATGATAAAAAAATGTCATTAATGCGATTGGGAGTAACTTAAATGTGGTGGTTGCCACATTAAACATGGTGGTTGTCACATTAAACGTGGTGGTTATTGCAATGCCATTGGAACGAAACTCAACAACTCGATGTGAAAGAAAACGTTGCACCGATTCATGTTGGCGATAATTTCAAACATCCTTCGATACTATCGATGGAGATTCATGAGTTCTCGTGGCCGCGTCGGCAAAGAAAATTGAGTCTTCTCCGACCGTGTCGACGAGAACTCATTGAGATATTTCGATTGGTTTTTTCACAACTTACTTTATCAACCATGACTATATCGACTAAAATCATGAGTCTCCCCTATAACTGGGAAACAATTAATCATCATCAACATTTGTTGATCTCTCTGATCATTTCAGAGGTGACCCATGAGTTACTCCCGACCGTGTTGACGAGTTTTGTCGAGTTGTGCCGAAATGGTGCTTCGCGAAAAAACTTCTTTTTCCCAAGCCGACCTTTTCGGAGAGACTTGTTGAGTTCCTTTGACACGTCGGAGAAAATGGCCAAGTTACTCCAATATCTCAGTGACAAAACATGAGTTTCAACTTAGCCAAAAATTCTTTGCTCAACTTTTAGGAAAAAACAAGTGTTTAGGATGAACTCTATAGAGCTGGAAAACTAGTCTAAGTAAGCTTTCAATAAAAAATATAAGGAGGGGCCCTAAAATATAAAAAAATTTGGGAAGTAGTTGCAAAAACAAAACTTCCCTAGCATCGACTCCTACTCAAATTGATCCCATTTTTCAACGGAAAGTCTACACCCAACATAAACCGACATAACTTCCAGTATCCCCTAATAACCAACAAGGGACACCTAATTGGAGATGATGTAGCAACTATGGCAACAATCAACTCCAACGGTGGACCACCTCCTAACCCCCTAGGAAACAACGGAGCTAATATTACCAACCAGGACTGTAATCAACAGCTCGAGAAAGGAAAAAACACACAGTTAAGGAATAACCACCCATATGCTTTCTATAATGTCTATGGACACTACACACATAATTTTCCATACCCAGCCCGAGCTTGTCAAATTTGGGATAAGGATAACCATCATGATGATATGACTACCCCACAGGAACAACCTAACCCACCTCCCATGGTGTTATAGAAGCCTTTACCTACTTAAGAGGTGTTCATAGCTCAATCAACGACATGGTATGCTGCATCTTTGAGTAAACGCCCTGAATCATAAATGAAACACTTATTTATCTTATCAAAAAAAGAGGTCAACCTTTAGACATGACAAACCGAGTATGGTTCGACCGTCAATACCACTTATACCATCCAGTTTAGCAAATCTTATCCCTCTAACCCTACCTTTTAGTTACTTGTACTCCCCACCTATACGAACCCCAAGGATCCAAATTTTCCACTCAAATGCTTTACAAACAATGCTAATTCCCATGCTGCACCCAAATATAACATTGTTAATTATTTGTCCTAGTCCCCCGCCATCATTTCGATCTTGAAAGTTCTAAAGAGCTGCCCAACATAGCACAAAACATTGTTTTTCGCATTGGGAGACATCGACCCCCACCAATGCATGCATGATGATCTTCAACCTTGATCAGTTTGAACCAAAAATGCCATTGTCAATGAATTTCCAAATCCATATTACCATCTGAAACCTTGTAATTCACCGTTTCATTATCGAGAAGGGCGCATCCACATGTGTCATGTCTACCTTTTTTGGAAAAAGCTCAGGTCCCCCAAGTTAGAGCCATCCTTGTATTCCTTGCATACTTACGATGGGTGCACGACCCAACCTCAAGGACTCCTTCCAAATGTACCAGTTGAGTTATCTAGTAAGACTATCCTCATTGATATTGAAGTGGTAAATGCTCAACTTGAATACAACCTCCTCCTAGGGCATAGTTACATGTATGCGATGAAGGTTGTCTTCTTGACTATTTTCCAGACCATAATGTTTCCCCAAGAGAGAAATATAGTCAAAATTCACCAACTGATGTACTATGGCCCCAAACAACCTATCACTCCAGATAATGTACTCCCCATGGTGGATAATTCTATTAACAACGTGTCTATTCCTTCACCGAGTTCTTTCGGTCCATGTGTCTTCACTAAAGTCCCCATGTTTCCACCACCTTTGAAAAAAATCAAGATATCAAACCTTTACATATTCTTATCTGATACGTGAGTGAACCAACAACCACCCAAACCCCAACCCTAACCCCAACCCCAACCAAAACCGATGTCGATTCCCAACCCTAATCAATTGTTAGGGAACCAATGAGGAGCTATGCCCATTCAACAGATCCCATTTCTATTTCCACCCTAAGGGATTGTGAGCACACCCTTCATGGAAACCCTTAACTTGATAGGTTTAAGTTTGGGCCTTCCCGTTTGGTATCTTACACCACCTAACCCTCCCCCGACCCCTCAGGTCATTTTGACACTAGTTCAACCTATCAACACTACCAAACTCCCTCCACCTAGCGTATCCTCGACTGTGACAACCCCTTAGGTGACCCCTCAAACTTCTAGATGAAAAAGATGAAAGCAACTAAGGACCAAGAGCTACTGGGGAAACTGATTCGAGTTGGATGAAAAAACTTGTTGGAGTGGTTTGAAAAGATCACAAACAAATTCTGTGAGGAAAAAGCCATGGAAGAAATAAATTCAGTTGAAAGCATTGAGAAAAGGTTTTATACAGACCTCACTGTTACGGAGAGAAATTCTTATGGCTTGGGGTACCACAACAGACAGCTAGACTCCAGAAATCAATCTTTCCCAATATGCAATAGAAATAAAATGTCTAACACTAAAGGATCGAACCTCGTACCGTATTCCGGACTGTTGAAGTAGATCCCCATTGAGCTTTCCAATCTTCAGCTTGAATTGATATAATACTTCCTCAACAATAAGTAAACAATACAAGCATACTATATATCATGGTGTTAGATCTATTCTAGCATATATAATCAATAATGTATAAGCATTTGACATATTCCAATGGATACTATATTCATTCAAATACACATTAGTGGACAGGAAAAGATATTTCTATTAATATGAATCAGAGATTACAAGTGACAACCTTTAACGGCACATCTGAGAACCAGAGAAACTGAATCCCCCACTTGGGCCTCCACCACCTCAATCCTCCATCACTCAGATAGCAAGCTCACTAGCAAAAGGCAAGCTTGGGAAGAACACAACAGTGCTCCAAGGGACAAAGGGATGCAGACTCAAGCATAAGTTCTGGCAACAATGGACTATAGTTTCGTTACTCTCAATTCTCTCTTATCATATATCCCTTCAATGTACCAAGGGGTTCCTTATATAGATTTTCAAAGGGATACTGAAAGGTTGAATCCATGCGATCTCAAGGCATATGGAAGGCTAGGAGTCATATGAGTCGGATCCAAGTCAAGGAATGCTCCAAAAGGATTTGGATTATGTACACATCCCGATGTACGCGACTATAGGGGGAATATCCGCGTATGTACACGGTTATTGGGGTAAAATCTGCGTATATCACTTTTCTTATGTTTTTAGAAATGATCAAGGACACATCAAAAGACAAAAACTAGTCCATAGGGGCTAATGAGTCTGCAACGGGACAGGGGAAGGCCATACAATGTGTGATTCACCTAGTGTGGTGAAATCCGCTATAATAGATGCCCCCTAATGTATGAGATCAGAGGGGTTATACGATGGCCGAAATACATTATAAGTCCATCCCAGAAGTGGAGTGATGAAGGTACCCAAATGGAAGACCAGCCACCCAATCAGCATCGTACAATAATACAACTCTACATATAACTGCAAATACATATAGCAGTCCCAGATACATAAGAGTACAATGGCCATGAATAGGCATGAAACATGATAACACATATGTGGTCATTGCCACGTACAATATACATAGATCAGAATCTCCATGATGAGGATATACAAAGGACCATGATCTCCACAAAGGCTGAAGATATACAATAGATCAAGATCTCCATAGTGGCTGGAAATGTCTGACATATACTGGAACAAGTCACAAGAGCTGAAATCTCATGAACACTGGCACGATCAAGGAGGTAGCATATAATGGATGCCACCAATCTGGAAGGTCTTCTACACACACCGCTATGAGTACATGTCCTACTATGCGAATAGAGGTGTCGAGGTCGAACATAGTAGTCCATCATCTGATTACCGGTCATTGATGTATACCGTTAACAGACACGAGATCACCCACCAATAATGAAAATGGGAATCAAGGTACTAGAGTGCAAACTAACAAGTGTATAAATGTGTTGAGGTCGAACAATTGAGAGAATCCATCGATCAGGGGACATTGATATATTCCCAAAACTGTCGATGGAAAGAGAACCTGCCACTGATGATTGCAAGTCTCAAGGCACTCAAAATGACTCTAGACTCCAATCCCAGAATAAATGATCTGAAGTCGATGGGATGAAATCTGCTGGAAGGAGGGCATTAGGGCATCCCCCATCATCCAACACGAGGTACTCAGCAAGGCTGTATAATGTGGAAGGACTCGATCATAAGGTGCACGAACTAGTAACTATACCGGGAATGGCCGACATGCAAAGTCAAGATAACTGAGGAATGGCCGACTCAGGTTTCAACTTCCTTCGAACAAGAGCATAACGGCGTATGAAGACTGAATGAAGGCAGCATAGACTCGATATACAAACTGGGACATCTCTATGACGCAGGAGGCATCAATAGAGGCTCCATAGGGACTGGAAGCATAACTAGTCAGTGGAGATAAACTCAGATAAACGAGTAT